>OZ023215.1:44974625-45122125 GCA_963995525.1 Escarpia spicata | reverse complement strand
CAGTTACCTCGGTGATGCACCAAACTGGCAAGAATTTACGACGCTCGGGCGTTAAGGTAAGACAATTTTACATGCCTGCCACACTGAAAAGCAAAAAAATTCTACCTCGTATCTACCTCGGTAATGTACTAAAATGTCGCGAAGTTACGACGCTCACGCGTTAAAGGAAGAAAGTTGTACAAGTATATTGTGTTGAAACATTAAAATGATACAAAATTAACACAGACATATATTAAAACTCTAAAGCCATGATACAGTAAAAAATCTTCAGAATTTACCGCGTTGACGCATTAAAGTGAGAAAAATGTTACCAGGCTAACGCGCTAAAACGCTAAAATGTTATAACGCTCGTGTACTACAATAGGGAACTTTACCCCGGAAAGCCGTTGATATGCTAAAATGTTACACGATTACCACGCTGATGCACTGAAATACGAAACAGAATTGGAAATAACGTTAATTATGTTCTTATCGTCATGTGATTTGTGAAAGCCAATAAAACAAAACGCGCATGACTCCACATCGATCAGACAATCACATTTTAGGACGTCATCGACCTATTTTAATAACTCACCACATAACGGTAGCGAATGTATGCGATACTGTAAGAACAAAATATTAGTGTACCGAATTTTAGTGATACTCTAAGAAAAAACCACCATTGCGCATAAGCAATGACGTATTCCGTGACGTCATCTATCTAGTTATATAGTTCGTAGTTTAATCAATAGGTGGCGTTGATTGACCTATTTTTGTCTAATTGACACTACTTATTTAGTTCACTACATATCCGCCATGTGGCGCTACTTAACCTATGACCTTTTACCTTCTCTAGAAGTGACATAATTCCTTTTTCCTCCCTTGCCCTGGCTCCATGCGTCCCTTCTGAAGGACTTATGTACTATTGACATAGTGCCAAAAAGGTTAAATACAGCTGAATGTATAGCCGGGATAACTTTCAGCTTTACTACTTCCAACGATTACGCAGTCGGCAGCTCTCTTACGTCAGAAAATCTTTCGGGTCTCAAGTAGAATACGTGTCACAAATCCATAATTAAGTGCACAATGTACAACATTATGTCATACATTATAGATAACCGAAAGACAATTTATTTGAACATCATTATTTTAACTTACATTTTAGGCCTAGTCTTTCTTTTTTAAGAATTATATATTCTTAAATGCATTTAGTTATTAACATATTATAAAGATACATGCATGGTAGTCAACGTAAGCTAGTTTTTGTCTCAACGGAAAATTTTTTGATGCCATAACTAAAATATATGTAATACCAGAAAATTGTCATATACTGCCAGCCACTAGGTGGCGCTATATGCCACCAACAGGTGCTGTTCAGTTGGAACTATATCAAAACATCTCCAGGACCGCATGTAGTAGGAGTATGGAAACTTTCACAATTGCACAAACAACTCCACAATTTGTGTGCTCATCTGCTTAAATGTCCACTAGATCTCAGGCTTCATTTTACGCTGTACGACGTTACTGTGAGTTTAGTGGTTTAACCGAATAAGGGTCCAAGAAATGGGACAGTGATACCAAAGTTGCACTGGCAATTCGTGATGTACATATACACCATGTCTATGTATACACTATTACATTCGACTTTACATAGTTAACATTAATACAATTTAAAAATAAAATTTCACATATTTTGATTGTTTTGATTACTTAAAAGCCACCGAATTTTGAAAGCCATCTAATAATATGTATGTGAATCACCTTAAGCCATTTTTCGTACTAATTGATCAATTAAATGTTATGCTATAGCCAAAATCTGTAATACAGCAAAATTCGACCACGACGTAACGCTGAAAGCCACCAGGGGCGGAGTTCAATGGGCACTACATCAGAAAATCATTAGGGGCCCAAGTAGTATAAACTTATAAGGTATCCGAATGTGTATGGTCGCACTAGGCAACACAGAACTTCTCACGGAAATCACGTCGCATATGGCGGCGATAGGCGGTGTCAAAGTTGAGTACTTTGACCTGAGTTGATCTATCCTCGCGAGCCTTGTAAAGTTATCCTTACCTTGGCAGTTATCACACGTATACACCCACGCACATACACACACACACACATACACACACACACACACACACACACACACACACACACTCACACACACATACACACACACACATATATATATATATATATATATATACATATTTGTAATTATATATATATATATATATATATGAAGTAGAAATCAGTACATTTATAAGTGACATTCATGTGATCTTAGTTAAGATATTATTTAAATCACAGAATAACTTTGGGACGGAGTGCTATATAAGAAAATATTACTAATTAATTAATTAATTGGTTAATTATTTGGTTTATTAATTAAACTCCATAGTTAATATGTGGCTCAATAGTCCAGTAGACATATCATTACAAACATATTAACCAATAAATGAAACAGTTAAAAATATGATTAACAAGCGCAAACAAAACGTGTTACGAAATTATACCGAAACACCCCAAAACAAGGAATGTGGTAAAAATAAAGTTCCCCAGGGTTGATTTTGGATGTTTTTTTGGGGGAAGTTCATGAAACCCTACTAGTCTAGTCGGAGGAGGGGGTATCGTGCACCATCCGGAAATCAACTTTTAATCGGCGTCTCTAGATCGGAAATAATGCGTAGAAAATGATGAGCTATGTTAAAAAGTCGTCCGGATGTTCCACGTATCATTTTTATGCAATTCAGTGCCGCCATTACCGACAAAATCTATGTTTCACTATATATCACCCAATATTGCAGATAACTGAACAAATAAGGTATCTAGATACATTTTTTTAGGATAAAAGGTTTTTGAGGGCAATAATATATAAAAAATTGTGTTATTTTTGCGATCACAGGTCAAGGTCACATGCTAGAAAATTCCACTAAATTAATTTATTAACTCATTTATTGAAGTAGGTAACTAAACAGAAGACGTTTTCAAACATTGCAAGGTAAGTGTTCTCCAGTATCACGTCCATCACTCATCGTCGCGTTCATTGAAACCGTCAAAGTCAAACTCGTTCTCTTCTTCCTCTTCGTCCTCCTCTTCCTTCTTTGAGGGTTTCGTCGAGGTGATCTCGATTGCAAGACTGGGTCATGTTGAGAAGCGCAGCGGGGTCTGCGATGGGGACGTTTTTCTCCTAGGCGAATCGCTCCATTAACAACCTCTCCATTGGGTAGGGCTTTCAAACAGACTCCCAGATCGAATGTATTCAGGACCCATTTCAGACCCACCTCACATGTGGCTACCTCCGAGCGTTTCAGTAGCTCGTGAACAACTGTGTTGTCAGTGATCGGTTGCTGGATGGGCGTGAAGTTGTCCACTGTTGATGTTCTGGGCGGTGGAGTCCCGGTTGTAGAGGTGAAGCCCCCTAGCCCAGGCACGGGCTGCTTGCCGCTGCTTCCGATATGCCTGCTGAAGAGCCAGACATAGTACTCTTGCATCTTAGTAGCATAGACGGCGTCGTTCTCTGAAAGGGGTTGAATGATGTTGCGACTTGTCGATGATAGGCAGCGTTCGGATCTTGAGGCTCTCGAACCCAGGCCTGACCTCCTGCACCACGATTCCCCCAGCACTGTTGACACTGTTGCTGCCGTGTACATTCGTAGTGGTGTTATTCAAGTTGTCCCACTCACAGTGGAATACAACGTTGCCCTGTCCCGTCACGATTTGGGACGTCAGATAGGTTGAGACTTCGTTCCGGGCCATGGCCAAGGCAGTTTCCAACTCTAAGCCAAAATTATAGCCCTCAGACTGGCCAAGCCTTTGCAATATCATGGTGAATTGCTTGCTTAGGAACAAGTGCCTGACAGTCAAACAAAGAAGCACGTGTTTTGGTAACTTACATTTTTTCTCCGACACTGTACGGTACAAGTCTTGCCCGATGGGGAATACCAGACGCTTCATCTTTTCGCTCGTCTCCACGACTTCCTTGCCGGCCATAACCATGCTGAGGAACCGGATGAGGTCTGGAGGTAGGAGCTTTTGAGGACTGAGCTCCATGTCGTCGGCTGTTGACGGCCACGGTAGGCCTTCGGACTCTCTGAAAGCTCGTAGAGTATTACGGCGATGAAGGAGAGCGACGTCGTGGTACTTGTCTGCGCTTCCGAGAATGTAAGCTCGTGCACGAGCATTAGAAACAGTGATATTCGAGCTGTAGAAGAGCCATAATGAAATGGCATCACCTTTGTCGTGATCGACCTTCGTGAAGTAGGCATGGACCTTTATTGGGTCATTCGGTAGGCGTTTCAGTAATTTCTTAGCGCGACAGGCCGAGCTCTCGTATCCATTCCGTTTCAGTTCGTCGACATAGAGCAAGTGCAAGGAAGATAGATCTCACGCATGATGGATGGTGTTTGGCCTCACCCGCAAAGAGGTCTTTGTTTTCACCTTTCGATGAAGTCGAACTAGACCCATTTTCTCGGCCCGTGAATCGATTTGCTCCGATGCATTTTCTATGTTCTTCCAAGACGAGAAGTCTCAAGCTCGCTCAGTTTTGCGATCACCATCTTTGATTTTTACTTTGTCACAGAAAAAGCACTCTGGTGGGAAAATGGGTCCACAGCTGTGAGCATACAGGGAGTGACTAACCAAATAACTCAGATCGAAGACAGACGACCATCTTGAGTTACTCAGTGAAGAGTCGTCAATCTTCGGATTTTGTTTCATCAGAATTACTCACGATATTCGGGAAACTGGAGTTGGTTGAATATCATAATAAATTACACGTTGTTCAGGACACCGGATAGCATCAACGAATGTTCTCATTCGTTTTCGTTCACGTTATAATTATTTGCCGAATCTGTCGAGGCTAATAAAACAGTTGCATAAATAGGCCACGCTAGAGGCGATACACGAACTAGTTATTTTATACTCGTCGAATGTCGATAGTATTTTCGTGAACTTGCAGTTCCTTTGGTTTCACTGAAGGGTGTAAAACGACCATGATCAGAAATGGATAGCACATGAAAGATGCATGTATGCGGAGTGTTTGGGGGCAGCAGGAACTGCGCTCCGGTCCCTTTTCTTTTGGGGATGATGGCTTAATTTCCGGGTCATTGTCAATTTCTACTGGACTAATAAGCGAGTGTACACATGCGTGTGTTTCTGCCTGTTATATATATATATATACATATATATATATATAATATATATATAATAGATATATATATATTGTATGTGTGCGTGTGTGTGATAATTTAATTTGCCATCTTAGAAATTAAATGTCAGGCTTATTCTAACTCTAGTGACATTGTCGTTTAGATGCTAGATGAACTACAATATCATGTTTGTTTTCCAGTTCTTGCGTCAGAGATTGAAACAGGATATTGGTATGTTGGTGGACAATTTCAATGAGCGCGCATGGGACAACTGCTTCGATTCCATAATAGAGATTGTCAAGCGCTACACACATTATATACATCATTTGTTGAACCATATATGTCATGTTGCTGTGAGATATGTGGAAATACCAATCTAGACTCAGTAAACTATATCTGTTACAGAAAAATATTGTACGGATTATTGATGACCTTAATTACCATGATGCTACATCTGTATTTTTCCATATTTCAAACATGCTTAAATTTCATGATTTAGATAAATACAAGATTAATTATAATTATAATTATAGTTTATAAAACAAACAACACAACCACTCTAAATGGCCGTGTTCAAGCATTCTTTGAACCAACAGCAGATATACACATGCATGATGCCAAACAAAGCAAACTGTTCTATATTAAAAAAGACAAACACCACCACCAGACTGCTGTCATTCACCGTCAAGGGTGTAAAAACGATTAACAGAAAAATTTATTCAGCTTCCCAGTTTAACACAATTTAAAAGCATTCAAATTGTAAGTACGTTTTAAATATTTATAAATTGTTAATTGAAGATGATGTTTAGTTAAACCCATGTATTAGTAACGCAATAACTCTGGTAACAAGTTTATACATGAAACGTGAATACCATTTTGTAATTTATTGATAATTCGTATTGTATTTATTTAGGGTTTTTTAGTTTGAGAAGGGCATTGTTATAATCTGACATTCTGTAGTCGTTACATCGGGTATAATCTATTCCGTGTATACGGCGCGCTGTTGCGCGCTTTATGTGTATAGTTGGTTTCCGCCGCAGGCGTGGTTCTTCGTTCTCAAATAAACGGTTTATAATACTTACTACTCTCTAGTTATACATTAATAGTCAAGTTACGACAGCTGGCGACGAGGATAATGGCAGGCTACATCTGTCAGCTAGGAGAGTTCAATGAGGCTAAAGAGGACTTTGAGAGTTACGTAGAGAGGCTGGATCAGTGGTCTGAATTGAACGGAATCGATTCGACGAAGAAAGCAAACGTGCTTCTTTCTGTGATCGGGCCTACGTCATATAAACTACTCAAAGATATCCTGACGCCGGAGAAACCGATGGATAAGTCCTACGTTGAACTATATGATGCCTTAAAGGGGCATTATTCGCCAAAGCCTCTGGTTATTGCTGAGAGATTCCGATTTTACAAGAGAGGACAGACGGAGGGAGAGTCGGTGGCAGACTACGTGATCACCTTGAAGCAGCTGAGTGGTACGTGCGAGTTTGGAGGGTTCCTACCGCACGCCCTGAGAGACTGTCTGGTGTGTGATCTTCGGGATGAGAACATTCAGAGGCGATTGCTAACCACCAAAGAGCTCACCTTCCAATCAGCAAAAGAAGTAGCGATTGCAATGGAGCTGGCGACCAGAAGTGAGGTCTGTCTACGGGCCACTGGTGAATCCGTAAATAAAGTCACTTACTCGCCGCGTCACGGAAGTGGTCGTGCTGCACGCAAGCCTGAGAAGTCGAGACGGAGTGAGTGTTATCGCTGTGGCGAGGACCATAATCCTGAAAGATGTCACTTCAAGACGGCAGTGTGTCATGTCTGTAACAAAGTGGGACATTTGCACGCAAATGCAGAGGAAATAACCGCAGAAACACGTCTCAGAGTCAGATGACCAAGAGTCAGTCCCACAATGTTCGCTACGTCGGTGTGGTCGCTGATGAGTCGGACATTGGAATCTACACGTGTGACGTTGGAGGGGCCGGGGCGCAGCCAATCTTCGCTGAAGTGGATATTGGAGGCAACGCCGTGAGAATGCAGGTGGACACAGGTGCAGCTAAGTCGCTCATTCCAGAGACACTGTACTTGAGACATTTTGCACATCTCGCTCTACAACCCACCAACCTCACTCTATGCACCTATACTCAAGAGGTCATCGAGCACATCGGAGTGGTCACTCTGGATGTGAGGCATGGAGACCAACGAGCTGAGTTATCCGCAGTGGTCGTCAAGGGCGACAAAACACCTCTACTAGGAAGAGACTGGCTGGCAAAAATGAAGTTAGACTGGTCGAGTATCCTGGCAGTCACTGCAATTGCAAGGCATTCGGTGGAGGAAGTGCTGAAAGGGCATTCAGAGGTATTCCAAGAAGGAACGGGCACAATAAAGGGCTACACAGCGCACATCTACATGAAGGAAGACGTGCAGCCTCGCTTTCATAAGGTTAGGCCGGTGGCCTACGCACTGCGAGATAAAGTTGAACACGAACTGGAACGGTTGGAGAAGGAGCGCATCATTCAGAAGGTGGACCACAGCGATTTGTCGGCTCCCTCCAATTGTGGTAGTGCCGAAGGCGAACAAGATGGTGAGGATCTGTGGTGACTTCAAAGTCACGATCAATCCGAATGTGGAACGTGAGCACTACCCACTTCAAAACGTGGAGGGTCGCTTCGCGTCACTAGCCGGTGGCAAGGTGTTCAACAAGCGTACCGAGTATCTTCCAGTCGGTGATGGACCAGATCCTGCAGGGCATGGATCATATGATGTGCTTCCTAGACGACATCCACATCACGGCTGAGTCGGAGCAGGAGCATCTGAAACTTCTAGACGAAGTACTCACTCGTCTGGAGAAGTGTGGCGTCCGAGTGAATCTGGCGAAATGTGAGTTTGCCAAGAAATCAGTTGACTACTTGGGTCATCTGATAAATGCGGAAGGCATCCATCCCACATCTGAGAAATTGGACGCAATCACCAATTCTCCGAAGCCGAAGGACGTGAAGGAGTTGCGTTCGTACTTGGGGTTGATCAACTACTACGCTAAGTTTATACCCCGCATGTCTACCGTGTTACGTCCACTACACCTACTGCTCATGAAGGATCGTGAGTGGCGATGGACTCCCGAATGTGATGACGCAATGCAGAAGTGCACAGATCTGCTGACGTCACAGCAGGTGCTAGTGCACTACGACTGTCGTAAGCCACTGCGACTGGCTACGGATGCGTCTCCGACAGGCGTCGAGGCCGTGCTGTCACATGTCATGGAAAACGGAGATGAGAAGCCGATAGCGTTCGCCTCACGGACCCTTTCGTCGAGTGAGTGCAACTACGCACAGATCGAGAAGGAGGCGTTATCGATCATCTTTGTAGTCAAGAAGTTCCATAAGTATCTCTATGGACGCTCTTTCACATTGATCACGGATCATAAGCCGTTGGTCAAAATCTTCGGTCCCAAAACGGCTGTGCCAACGTTGGCAGCGTTACGAATGCAGCGTTGGGCACTCATCCTGCAAGCGTACCACTACGGTATCTAATACCGTAAGTCCGAGGATCACGCCATCGCTGACGCATTGTCGAGACTACCTCTGCCGACTACAACGACAGAGGAGCCGGCAATATTCGAAGTATCAGTGGTTGACGATCTCCCGGTCAAGGCAAGGGACATCGCCGTGAAAACCCGCAGCGATCCTCTGTTATCAAGAGTACTCGAGTATGTACTCACAGGTTGGCCCAACCACACAGACAAGGAATTACAAGTGTTCTTCGCGAAGCGAGACGAGCTGTCAACTGAACAGGGTTGTCTGCTGTGGGGATCACGCGTTCTGGTTCCGTCAGCCTATCACCAGGCGATGCTAGATGAACTCCACTCGGAGCATAGTGGAGTCAGCCAGATCAAAGCATTCGCGCGCAGCTACATATGGTGGCCAGGTATGGACAATGATATCGAGACAATGGTGCAGGCTTGTGCAGTGTGTCAGTCAGTGAAGAATCAGCCAGCCGTAGCACCACTGCATCCATGGCCTTGGCCCACACGCATATGGCAGAGAATTAACATTGACTTTGCTGAGAAGGACGGTGTGAACTATCTGATTGTGGTTGACAGCCATTCGAAATGGTTGGAAGCTGTGGCGATGAGGTCCACTACATCCACTAAGACCATTGAGGTACTCAGAGGAATGTTCGCGTCTCATGGTCTACCGGAGGAGGTCGTGTCAGATAACGGTCCTCAATTTATCGCACACGAGTTCAAGACGTTCATGGACAAGAACGGCATCAAGCATACGAGGGTGGCTCCATACCATCCAGCGTCGAACGGTGCTGCTGAACGCTGTGTGCAGACTGTGAAGTAGAGTCTTCGGAAGTACTCTGTTGGAACTCAACTGACGAAGGAGACTTGGCATACCGTGACCGGTGTGTCTCCTGCGGAACTCTTCCTCAAGCGTCGACTGAGGAATCGCTTCAGTCTTCTCAAACCGCACCTAGAGAGACACATGGAGGAGAAACAGACGCAACAAAAAGAGCAACACGATCGGAGTAGAGTGAAGCTTCGAGAGCTGGTCAACGGTGATCCAGTACACGTTCGCAATCATCGTGGCAGCGGTCCTCCGAAATGGGTCGCGGGCAAGATCATCAGACGACTGGGTCCGCTCACCTACTTAGTGCAAGTACGTGCACAGCTTCGCTATGTGCACGTAGACCATCTACGGCTGACGGCTGAAGGTGAGGTGACTGTACCTACGGTTCCGGAGATTCCAGAGTCGGTGAGTGTTACCCTTCCTTCATCTTCTACGGAGCCGTGTGTTCGAGCAGAGTCACTTCCGTCTGAGGCAGATGAAACTGTTTGAGCACCAAGTGATGTGACTGTGGTTCCTGATGAATCATCGTCTCCTGTGCTACGCCGATCAAACCGGTGTGTCAAACAACGAAAAATACTGGACCTTTAATTGATTCAGTATTCTGACACTGTTCCATGTTATTACATTAGTTAGTGATTTAAAAGCTTAAGAGGAAGGAGTGTTATAATCTGACATTCTGTAATCGTTACATCGGGTATAATCTATTCTGTGTATACGGCGCGCTGTTGCGCGCTTTGTGTGTGTGGTTGGTTTCCGCCGCAGGCGTGGTTCTTCGTTCTCAAATAAACGGTTTATAATACTTACTACTCTCTAGTTATACATTAATAGTCAAGTTACGACAGGCATAGCAACATATAAGTCTATGACTTCAGCTATGTCCTTTCAGCAGCAGCACACCATATTGTGCATGTTTAATGTTGTTGTTGTTGTTGTTGTTGTTGTTGTTGTTGTTGTTGTTGTTGTTGTTGTTGTTGTTGTTGTTGAATAAACTTACATTCCAATTCCAGGAAATCACAGGACGTTTCCACTGAGTTGCGTTGTATGGAATTACAAAAAAAATTATTTGTCCTACATCGTCAACGTAGATTTGTGCATAATTATAAACATGTTCATCCGGAGCATGGAAGAACCACTTACGAGTGATTATACGTTCAAACCATTAATAGCACTTGGACATTGAAACAAAACGAAAATGGTGCTTCAGTAAAACAAAATGTATTTGTTTATTAGATTTGTACAGAATACACAGTAAATGATTACATTGAATAACATTATGTCATAATTGGTCAGTTGGCATTATAAAACGTTTACTATGCTGTATCATGGAGCAAAGCAAATTAACCGTTACAATGTATGTAAAAAGAAATGTTGCATGAAATGGATTAAGTAGTTTTTTTTATTGTTCTGATTGTTTATTGTTGTGTACATTAATGTTCGTATCAGCGTAATTGATCCTTTTTACATATAACTGAGACAGGTTTTAGAATTGTCAAAACAAGTATTCTTCCATGCCATGGTAATGGTGTTGGTAGCAAAAGTGTCTAAGAATTAATGGCTTTCGTCTCACATAAAACGCGGCGCTTTATTCTTTCCCTTTATAACAATGTACATCAAGATGTTTTAGAATGACTTAGCTCACCATCATTTTCGTTTTGACAAATCAGTGAGTCTTATATATTAAATATTGGTAACGGTGTGGTCAGTCAATAACCACACGGTGAAATAATTTTATTTTGTATTTGATTTGTGATCAAACTGCTGCAGTTACACAGCAAGCACAGTGCTAATAATGGCACGGTGACGTCAGGCAAACGATGGTGCCACATAAAGAAGAAAGAAGCATTATTTTGTTTGGCTTAACAAACTTAACACCTATTTCACCCATACCACATTTGTGCGTGTGTACTCAGCAGTGTAGACTGGTGAACGTGTACGCGTGTGTTCGTGTGTGCGTGCGTGCGTGCGTGCGTGCGTGCGTGCGTGCGTGCGTGCGTGCGTGCGTGCGTGCGTGCATGTTACAACTTGTGTGCTATTTGAGTTTTCAGTATTATACAAATATATTATTTTTGAACTTGTGTTTATTAATTTAACCATTCAACGACAAATTGTTATGATACTATATAAGGCTCGCAATAAATATTTACTTGTGAATGTACAAAATATGTTCAAAAGGAACTTTGGTTCATCCCAAAAAGAAAACTATAAGGCAATCGTTTACGCAAACGAAACAAAAAGCTAATTGTATATATTCATGCAATGATGGAATACGTTTCAAATATAATTTGACTACATAATAGGTCTGATTGCCATAAAGAAGCAGATCAAGGTCTGCCTAAAGTTACTTGTGACCACTCGTGATGTTGTTGAACTCAAATACATCACGAAAACAAGCAAACACACAAGTGCCGAGATGCAAAATAACATACTGCAGGTCATGGGTATAACAATCTTGCAATAAATAGCTAGCTGCTTGCAGAACATGGATTTTGAGCATGCACGGCTGACTACGCCAATGAACGTCTTGTAATTTGCAATTAGATAAATTAGATATAAGCCGTTATATATCAAATATGTCATGGGTGTGAAATAAAAACAAAACTAACAACACAACATTACGATACATATGGGCCGCAGCGCAAGTCAAAGGTACAGACACCAGGGATGGGTTCAAGTACTCGAGTACTTGAGTATTTGTGTACTTAAGTACAGCAAGTACTGTACTTGGACTTGTACTTGCCATTTTTCTGAGTGCAGTACTTGGACTTGTACTTGACCATCAAAGTACTTGGGCTTGGCAAGTACTTTTTGCAAGGTCTATCGGAAGGATTGAAGAGAAATGGCTACAGTAAAAATGACTTTATATTTATTTTTATATTGTACAAAGCTTCATAACACGAAACATAATTGACTTGTGATGGTGGTTGATTTGTTTATAAGTATAAAGGGGATGACAAACCCAGGCACTTACATGCATGTCAGCTGGGAGTTGAAGCCATGAGTCAATTACATGAGATAAACTAACAGTACAGTGCCTTGATCAGTTGTAGTAGCTTGAGATGTTCAGAAATCACCAGTTCACTTGTATTGTCGACTTTTGTGGTTGACATAATTGACTTGGCTTAAGATAATGACTGAGTAGTAGTCAATTGCAAATTGCAATCTGTTCAGAACCTCAGAACCTGGCACCGCAGACAAGCAAGCATATTGTCATTCATATCTACAAGACATCAGAGTACAGAGTCTTACTACAGACATGGCGAACAAATCAGCAGCATTTGATCACTTTGATTTTTCCAACCAACGTACAAGACACCTACAAAGCCCAGTGTAAACACTGTGACATGAAGATTTCCTCCAGCTAAGTGCAATACTGCATATTTTTAATTTAATATTTCAGTACTATATAGGATTGAAAGACAAAAACCGTCTTACTGCCACTTAATTGGGTTGAGTATAATCAATGTAATTAAACCATAATGCTCTACTGCTGTTTGATGGATAGTTAATTATTAGCTCAACTACAAATACATCAGGATGTTTTTCACGCCTATGTTGTTGATCCCTAGTAGATTGCAGGCAGCCACTAAATCCATAGGAATGTGTGAAAAGGGTAATTGGCCAGAGAACCAAGTTCAACCAACTTCAAAGAACTATTGAAGTCATGCATCTGTCACACTGTCCCAGTGTCTCCTGCTATGTAAACTCTAACAACCTCCAGAGTGAAGCACACAGAGGTTCATGATTCATAGCTGGGGGGGGGCAATGTTAAAACAACTGCTTAGATATCTTGTTTTATAGTTTTATTGTCATAATATATTTAATTCAGATAGAAATATAATTTTTTTACTAGCTACATATTTGTTGTGCATTGATAAATTTCACATTTTAATTTCAATATTAATTTATTATTTCAGAGAAAGCATGCTGATGTTACATTGACAACAGGACAATTCCTCTTCAAACGAACTTGCTAAATATTTAGCACTCCCAACATTGCCGGAGAAGTCTGACCCCTTAGATTTCTGGAAGCTGCACAGGGAAGAGTTTCCCACACTGGCATGACTTGTATCAACCCATCTAACGGTCCAGGCTAGCTCTGCACCAGTTGAGCGACTATTTAGTGTCGCGGGCAAAGTCTTTCGCCCAGACAGATGTAGGCTAACTGATGAAAAGTTTGAACGGATCATGTTTGTGCGGTGCAACAAGAAATGACTGTTGAGTGCTGAACATCTCAAGAGTTGACGTGAAATGCCCGTGTTTTATGTGTTGACGACTTTACTTAAATAAATAATGAATAAATGCATAATACTGCTGCTTTTTTGCTTTCATCGCTTTGACTTTCATCATTATGAAACATAAACGTAACGTTCAATGTACTTGACTGTACTTGACTAACATTTTCAAAGTACTTGGTACTTGTACTTGAGTTTTTCACAAAGTACTTGTACTTGCCTATATTTTTAGGTGAGTACTTGTACTTGTACTTGGACTTGGTAAAATTGAAAGTACATGCACTTGTATTCAAGTACATTGTGCATGTACTTGACCCATCCCTGACAGACTCCAATGTCTGACCGCGTTTTTTTACTTGACGCAATGATTGTTGTTATCAGCGTCTGTCAATGACACATGGTCCAAGTTACTCAATCAACATAAACACACAGGGTGTCTCCAAGATAGAAGAAAACTAGGAGACGACTGTTTTGTTATACGAATTCCGAACTCGCCCTTGCCACTGCTTTTGCAGACGCGCACCGAGTTCGCACATTTTAAACACAGTGGGGGTGTGTCTTACCTTTTCCGTTATGTTTACAACATTGCAACAGCAATAAATAATAACAAGAGTTACCTCATTGTTATGAAAATCTGTTGACTTTTCTTGTGTGATATTTTTAGCAATTTTCACGATAAAGAGTAACACTACACTTCTCAAAGTGACAACGTCAAATAGCTTGCCAAAATGTGAGCGATAAGCGGGAACAATAACGGTATGCCTGAAAATAACATTAAAACACATGTATTTCGTCGGCATGGATATATGAATACAATTACGTGGCGAATATTGTGATAACTACTCAAATAAACCTTATACTTAACTTCAGAACAAATATCAACATATTTGTTTGTGTGCGATGCAATCAAGCAAACGACATGTTATCTAGTATCACCAACATCACGACATCATCCTCAACAGACCAGACATGGGTAAGAGGCACGAAGTCCAACGTGTGGAATACTTTACTGACTTAATTTATGCCGGTTTATTATTTCAATGTGGAAACACACTCAAAATGGTACATGTTAGCAGACGTCATTTATTCATCAGTTATCTTGCATTACTTCCAGCATATATGGTTTTGGTTTCTAGTATGTAATGTAAGCCTTGATTGTTGTTAAACAGAGTGAACTCGATCTTGGTTTCTCTCATCATACACAATTTGGGTTCGAAGTTTTACACACCGTACGTTTACGATGTTGACCCACATTTCCTGGAACACGTTCTTGCACCTTGTCCGATTCCGACGCCTTGATGTGTAATACCACCCATGTTCATTGCAATGCACACACACAAACACACACACACATATATATATATATATATATATGCGTGTGTGTGTGTGTGTGTGTGTATGTATATATGTATATGCATTAGAGACGCAGAATACTGTGATTGTCGACTGTAACCCATCGCATGTACAAAAACACGTTGGCAAGGAACAAACAGGGACAAGAGCGCGTTCTGTCGTGAGTATATTTAGCCATTCTGGGGACAGGGAGCTTAAGAGTGTACATCAAATAGAAGGTGAAAGATGGATAGGTCAGATAAATATTTATATAAGCATTTACGTCACTTAAGAAAGAAAATAATACACGACGACACAAAGTGAAGTTAATAAAATGACACTATAATTAGATAGTAACAAGTATTGTTCATCACAGTAGCAGTCGACCATACCTTAAAGGTAACAATAACCCATAGTAATTTGATTAATACGACTAGCTTACAACCAAGCACGGACCAACATATCAAAGAGAGCTGCCATAACCAATACAACACGTTGGTCATAATCTCCTTCCCGTGGTAATATGTTGTGTCTGCAGTCTTCAACTACGGCATTACATGCAATATATGATCATTCCGTGGCGTCACCTGGAAATGGCTGAATTTGTTCACTGAGAAAAGTAAATGAATCTATATAACAACGTTTGTTGTTTAGAAATGCATTGCCAACTGGTATGTTTGAAGTGACGTGAGTGAGAATTGAAAGATGCGAGTGGACTAAGACTCCTGGGATGATACACATACTTATATAGTTCAAGTATAAATATATAATATAAATTATAAGTCCATGGCCAGAACGCTTTCGTGTACTCATGTCGCTTTTTGTAAATATCAATTTGCCATCTATCCTGCGACATGTGAATGTTAATTAGTTCCATTATTATTAGATGCAGCGGTAACTATATTAACTCATATAGTAATATAAAATGAAATGATTGACCAAGGACGTGGATGAGCGTAGAAAGAGGCGAGTGAACGTCGGCTTCTGGGATGATATATATACCTATATAGTTCAAGTAAAAATATATAATATAGTTTATAATTCCATAACCAGAACTCTAACTTGTAGTCATGTCGCATTTTGTAAACACAAAATAACCATCTATCTCTGTGATATGTGAATGAAAATTAGTTAATTTATTCTTAACTGTAGCTGTAGCTGTATTAACTCATATAATAATACATATATGTTCGCGTTGACACACGGTTATAACATCGGGCCATTCGGTAATGCGCCACTAACAATTTAAATCTGGCGCTATAATAAATAAACTAGTTATATTATTTTTATTATTATTATTATTATTATTATTGTACGATTGATATCATGTTTTGTTCTGCTTCACAGTGAATTATAAAGTCAGACTAATAAAAATGTCACCATAGATGGGTCTCACTATGCGCTTTCGTGTTATGTATATCTTGCCCGCTTTACTAATTCTTGAAATGGCACAACAAGTTCCCCACGGCGCAAATAAGGCATGTCTTGAGAGTTCACAGACACAAAATCATGTTTAAAAAATGAGAAATAAAAAATTAGTGTGTTTTCTATAATAACCACATTTTGCGTGCCTAGCGTCATCGACCCACCTCATTGGTTTATTATTGTTATTGGCAATAACGGGATGCTTTGGTAGTTGACAGTTGTGATAGTAATATTTACAAAATGTTAGAAAACACACGACATCGTTTAAAATTAGGACAATCGGACAGAATGTGATGTTAACATCCATTGAAAGGTTCTAGCCACGAGAGAATAGAATTGTACAATAATATCCGTATGGCTATGCTACTGGCATGAGAGTAGCACCAGCCTATATTGTGTCAGTATGTCTCGTTGACCAAGGGGCTTTGCCGGTTTGCAGCGCGCGCGTGGTTCGTGCGATTGTTAAATTATGTTTTATGTATTACGCGCACATTACGTTTTCAGTTCCGAACAACTGGTTTACCCCATAAAATGTGACAATCTTGACATGTATGGGTTATTTTGAAACGATATAGGTCTTAAGTGCTATTCTACAAGTCGTAGATTAATCCCTGAAAGATTGGCGCTCGAGTTTCGAGCAGTCTAAGAGGAAGACGTTAACCTACCCGCATACGCAAGCTCGATTATTATTAGATATCAGGGTATTTCGACATGTATTATTTTCATACGGGGTTAATGATGGAATCCTGAAATAAAGTGTGGCTAAATCCACAGTTTCATCCTCAAAATTTAAATATAAACTTATAAATGAAGTTGGTGTACAGTAAGAATCAACATTCATATAGAGAATGGCAGATGTCTGAAATACTTGTTGCAGATTTGTTACGTAAGATGTGGTATTAAGAGATTCTGTTAACCAAACGCGGTATATCCATACAACTCGCGCCACCACTCCGCATCGTTGCATATGCAACAATGCGATGTACATTGGCTGAAAAAGAATATATATATATTATATATCTGTGTATGGATATATGTATGTATATATGTATGTATGTATGTATGTATATATGTATATATCTATGTATCTATGTCGTATTGAAAAGAAAATACATTTTGTGCACGTCGATTAATGGGGATTGGTCGCGTTTTTTTTATAAATTAGATGGTATCCTAGCTCAACCCTGTCTTTAAACGAACGTTTCGTCCATGTTTGGCCAAAAAAAATAGCGTATGTTGCACGTTGTCCTGAAATCCTTCATTTGAGGTAAATATAAAACAAATTGTAAAACAATGTAAAGTGGCGTTTTAACTGCGTGTCCAGCGTAATCGACGAAAAGACTACGTACACAAATATAGGAATCGAACACGGTTTATTCATGCCTGCAGCTACCCCCTGCTAAAACACCATCGATGGCAATACCAATATTCACGCTATTTCTTGGTCAAAGGATAAAAACGAAATAGTGACATCTCATTTCCAGCGAAATGTAGACTAAAAAACATCGGTCACAGCCAGGGATGGGTCAAGTATATGCACAATGTACTTGAATACAAGTACAAGTACTTTCAATTTTACCAAGTCCAAGTACAAAACAAGTACTCACCTAAAAATATAGACAAGTACAAGTACAAGTACTTTGTGAAAAACTCAAGTACATTTACCAAGTACTTTGAAAATGTTAGTCAAGTACAGTCAAGTACATTGAACGCTACGTTTATGTTTCGTAATGGTGAAAGTCAAAGCGATGAAAACACAAAAGCAGCAGTATTATGCATTTATTCATTATTTATTTAAGTCAAGTCGTCAACACATCAAACACGGGCATTTCGCGTCAACTCTTGAGATGTTCAGCACTCAACAGTCATTTCCTGTTGCACCGCACAAACATGATCCGTTCAAACTTTTCATCAGTTAGCCTACATCTGTCTGGGCGAAAGACTTTGCCCGCGACACTAAATAGTCGCTCAACTTGAAGAGGAATTGTCCTGTTGTCAATGTAACATCAGCATGCTTTCTCTGAAATTAGAAATTAATATTGAAATTAAAGTGTGAAATTTATCAATGCACAACAAATATGTAGCTAGTAATAAATTCATATTTCTATCTTAATTAAATATATTATGACAATAAAACTATAAAACAAGATATCTAAGCAGTTGTTTTAACATTGCCCCCCCCCCCCCCCCAGCTATGAATCATGACCCTCTGTGTGTTTCACGCTGGAGGTTGTTAGAGTTTACATAGCAGGAGACACTGGGACAGTGTGACAGATGCATGACTTCGATAGTTCTTTGAAGTTGGTTCTCTGGCCAACTACCCTTTTCACACATGCCTATGGATATAGTGGCTGCCTACATTCTACTAGGGATAAACAACATAGGCGTGAAAACCATCCTGATGTATTTGTAGTTGAGCTAATAATTAACTATCCACCAAACAGCAGTAGAGCATTATGGTTTAATTACATTGATTATACTCAACCCAATTAAGTGGCAGTAAGACGGCTTTTGTCTATCAATCCTATATAGTACTGAAATATTAAATTAAAATATGCAGTATGTTCCATTCTGTATGTAGTAGTAACAGTGATAGGAAGGAAACTAAGTAACAGTAATATATTACATTGCGAAGTGATTGACCCCAGGCCTGACTTTAACCACATTACAAATGTCACTGAAATAACTGCAACTAAACTCACTATGCTTTTTCTTCTGCCAAGTGCTAAGTTTCTGCCAACAAACACTAAGTCCAAATTCGGATAAGTCAGACCTCATCTCATTGCCTTTCTCAGTGGACACATTTATTTAAACATAATGCCAATTAAGGACACCTGCCTGCTAATTCCCTTTGTGTTGGATGGGAAGCCTCTGCCACTTGAATAGAACCCTTATTTATGCAATGTAATCGCATAAATCCCTTTACGCAATGCAACAAGACAACACCAGATATGGAAGAAATGTGACCAGAATAACCTTCTGACATTTATTTATTATTCACCCGATAATTGGATGAGTTATTAGCTAAAACACAATACAATCAATTGTGCGCCATTTGAGGTCTTAAACATTGCCCCATTTATTTTACCTATACATTCTAAAAACAAGGCCCACATTATAGAATACCATATTTAAATTATGGTAATACATCAGAACTATTATAAAGACGCCTCCCAGTTATTTACTCAAGCCTACCGTTCAGCCCACATTTCCCTAATTAAATAGGTCAGCTGTACAGATATTTAGTTACATGTGGTTAATAGGATTTGCCCTTTGTAAAATTCAAAATTTCATTTATATATTTTATAACATTATATATATATATAATTATTATATTATGTAAAATATATACATATACATAATATATATACAATGTAAGTATATTATATATATATATACATAATATATATATATGTATACAATGTATGTGTATTATACATACATATATATATATGTAGAATTTGTCGAATTTGTTGTTCCATCCTTTACATATGTTGTTTGTACGAGGATTATATATTGTTTGATATTTATTGATATTTAAAGTGTCTTTTTTCCCTGTGACTTTTTTCTGTGAACATTTTTTCCTGTGACATTATTGTGTAATACCAGCCCTATAATACCGTTAATCTACAACGCCTACAAGTACTTCAGAACATTTCTCGGCGATGATCGACCATATTATTCTTAATATATAGCATACTGGTGTAGTACAAACATACATATATCATGTAAATTAGGCTTTTATTTTATTTATTTTGTATTTATTTATATATATTTTTTTATTATATATATATTTTTTCCAGTAGGTTCAGCTGTTCAGCACTTTTGCTAATCGTTTATTTTAGCATTGCAGTTACCCGTAAGTTTACTATACTTAGGCTTATATATGTATATATGCATACACTATATACTAGGATATTGTTTGCTAATTTAATTTATTTTCTTATTTATTCTCTTAAAAGTGTTTTTATGCTTCTTAGATGATTGGCAATTTGTAAACACCCGTGAACGGGGGTCATTAGTCCCGGATTTGATGGTGTATAAATAAAGTTTATTATTATTATTATAATAGTGCATACTTTCAATAATTTTTACATAACCTTACCTTCATGTGTTTCAACAAGTTTTTTGTTACCCCAGAGCTGGAGGAAATCTTCATGTCACAGTGTTTACACTGGGCTTTGTAGTTGTCTTGTACGTTGGATGGAAAAACAAAGTGATCAAATGCTGCTGATTTGTTCGCCATGTCTATAGTAAGACTCTGTACTCTGCTGTCTTGTAGATATGACTGACAATATGCTTGCTTGTCTGCGGTGCCAGGTTCTGAGGTTCTGAACAGATTGCAATTTGCAATTGACTACTACTCAGTCATTATCTTAAGCCAAGGCAATTATGTCAACCACAAAAGTCGACAATACAAGTGAACTAGTGATTTCTGAACATCTCAAGCCACTACAACTGATCAAGGCATCATATACTGTTAGTTTATTTCATGTAATTGACTCATGGCTTCAACTCTTAGCTGACATGCATGTAAGTGCCTGGGCTTATCATCCCTTTTATATTTATTAACCAATCAACCACCATCACAAGTCAATTATGTTTCGTGTTATGAAGCTTTGTACAAAATAAAAATAAATATAAAGTAATTTTACTGTAGCCATTTCTCTTCAATCCTTCCGATAGACCTTGTAAAAAGTACTTGCCAAGTCCAAGTATTTTGATGGTCAAATACAAGTCCAAGTCCAAGTACTGCACTCAGCAAAATGGCAAGTACAAGTACAAGTCCAAGTACAGTACTTGCTGTACTTAAGTACACAAGTACTCAAGTACTCGAGTACTTGAACCCATCCCTGGTCACAGCGCATATATATATATATATATATGATATGTGACCGGTGTTTTTGAGTTTACATATATATATATATATATATATATACCTTGATTTAGAACAATTACAATGACCATTGCAACAGAGACTGACGCCTTCGTGCAGCTTTTCCGATTCTTACACGACACGCTTTGCAAATAATGGACTGGCGTTTACTCAGTTTAGATGAAATGATATCAGAAACGAATGTGAATACGGTTAATAAAAAAACGAAATAGTATTCACAGCGATCGTATTAAAATGATTCATATGTGAACACATCAATAACCAATAATAGTGAAATTGACATGCACGTATACTGACCAGTGAGAAATCCAGATGTCGTTCTAAGCCGCTTGTTGAAGGAGGACACGCCAAATTGAACTAAAGTCGGCTCCTATTAAATGTACTAGATATATCCAAAATATTTTCCCGTTTAAATGTAATTTGAACATTTCCAAAGTGTATGTATATAATACAGTAAATTTTCGTCGATGACGCAGAATATGCGACGAAACTTATATTTGATTTTATGTAACTGTCGTAACAAAAGTAACTCATGTTATATTGTATACATCATATTACAACTATATGGAAAATATGCCTCTTAATATGTACAATAACAAACTATAACTTAATTGTTTCGAATAAAATTATTCTTTAGACCAGCAACAACCCCGTTTGTATACCTTATGGGACATTGGTCCTTCAACATTATTGTTCATCCCCATGTCACGGGGTTGGATGAATGAAAACCTGAGGATACCAACAATAGTGGAATTATATAAATCAGTAGATTTCGAACGTAAATTATATTAAAGACGAATTATAACCTTTTGGGTAGTGAGGCTATTGGAATCAACACGTTTTTCTGTCAAGAAGAGATGTATAAAGAAAATATATCTGATATATTATTACCCTGGCACCTAACGTATACTAAAACGGAACGTACTGAACATTTCAGATTGATGGAAAAGTACCCTGCCACCAGGGCTCTTTTCGCCAATGTCAACGTTGACGACATCCGCAGTCCAGAATTTGGGGCTCGCGCATTACAAGATTTAGCAAGATTGCCACCCAGAGAATTAACTCTAGGTGGCAGGTGGACAAGGAAACTCTTTGGTTTATCGAGAGCCCGACCCTTTTATCTATGTGTATCCCGCCCGTCTGAGGTATGTGTCGATTTTATTTTTAAACATATTCACGCTATTAGCACCCACACAATCAGCAGGTAATCTGTTCCATTCATTTACAGTCCTTTGTGAAAATGAAAACTTTCTTATATCCAATCTACTCTGCTCCTTTGCTAATGCAAGTTCATGTCCTCTAGTCCTTTTATCTTTCTTAATTGAGAAAAACATATTTCTATCAATATTTTCATAATCCTTCAATATTTTAAACACTTCTATCTGATCTCCTCTCAATCTCCTGGTCTCTAGTGGTATTAAACCGCATTTTGTTAGGCGTATTTCGTAACTAAGATCCCTCAGATTTGGTATCATTTTAGTTGCTCTCCTCTGCACTCTTTCTAGCATATCTATGTCCTTCCAGCGATATGGCCTCCACGCTTGAATACGATATTCTAAATGAGGCCTAACTATTGTTTTGTACAGCGGTATTATTAGCTCTTTTTCCATATACGTTATGTTTCGCCTAATTAATCTAAGAATTTGATTTCCCTTTGAAGCTGCAATTCCGCACTGCTCTGAAACCTTCATATCAGCACTAATGGTTAACCCTAAGTCCCTTTCTTTTACAGTAGTACTTAGTACAGTACCCCCCATTGTATATTCTACTTCTTCGTTCCCATGTCCTGTGTGGAGGCATTTACATTTCCCAAAATTGAACAGCATTTGCCACTTTTCAGACCATTTGATCAACCTGTCAAGATCATCTTGTAAATGCTGTCTATCTCCATCACTTTTAATCCTTCTAAACAATTATGTATCATCCGCAAATTTCAACATATTTGTTAAGCATGACCTCGCTTTAAAAAAAACATGTTGAGATGGGTTTATCAAGTTTTGTTTAACAAGAAAATCCACCATGTGATCTTTAATTAGTCTTTGTAATAATTTGCAAATCACTGATTAATTAGTCTTTGTAATAATTTGCAAATCACTGACGTTAAACTCACTGGTCTATAGTTCTCTGACTTTTTGGACCGTTTTCCTTGTTTTTTGAAGGGTACAAATTGATCGGCTATGCAGTTAATTTCAATCTTTAATATATTCCAGCATTCTGTTGCCGTCTTATTTTTCAGTGTCTTATTCCAGTCTATCTTCGCTAAATATTTCCTCATGTCCTTACACCTTCCTTTGTGGAAATTTCTCCTATACTGCTTTTTACTATTCCTTTCTGATTTTACTTTGATGGTAAAATGTATCTGGTTGTGATCGCTATTCCCCAGTGGCTCACATATCTTGACATTGTCAACTAATTCATTCTGTGAGGACAAAACTATGTCTAACACATTCTCGCCTCTTGTTGGTTCTAGCACATGTTGAGAAAGGAATGTATCTTGAACTAAAACTACAAACCTGTGGTCCTCTCTCCCCATACTATGTAGAGATTTCCATTGTATATGCCCATTGTTAAAATCCCCCATAATAATACAGTCCCGTTTGCTTACTTCCCTTATAGCGTTTTGTATTTTTTCATTCTCTTCTATGCTTATGTTTGGACTTCGATAAACTAACCCAACTGTTAATATTGAGTTTCCTGTAACTATGTTACACCAAACAGCTTCTTCGCAATCTGTTTCTCTTTCTAATTTTATTTCATAAGCCTGAATAGATTCTTTAATATATAAAATAACTCCACCTCCCTTTCTTCCTATTCTATCTTTTCTAAACATTACATATCCTGTCAGTCCCAATTCAGCATCTGATATATCGGTGGTGGTCCAGGATTCGGTTATACCTATTATATGAGGGTCAATATCTTCTACCATAATGTTTAGTTCATTTCTTTTGTTTACTATACTCCTTGCATTTAAACAAACACATTTATATCCAGCTTCAGAAGAGTTTTCCAGACTGTTATTTGCTTATTTATTTGTGCTGTCGTTATCTATGCCTCCATTTTCAGGCTTTCTGTGAGTCCCCCCTGCGTATCTAGTTTAAATAGATGCAACCTGTCCCACTGTCAACAGATTGCAGCAGGTTCTCTGAGAAAACTGCTGCCCCCTTTCCACTAAGATCGAGGCGATCTCTCATGTACATATCTTCCCTCCCAACAAAGTATCCCCATAAATCTGTGAATCCCACACATCTGTTCAGCTAGTGCATTGATCGCCATCCTCTTGTATTTTCTATATGTTGCCCCCCTTCCTCCCATTACTCTACCCTGTCAGTTACATGTTCAATCCTAGCCCCCGGTAGGATTGAACATGTAACTGACAGGGTAGAGAAAGTATTGGGACATGGCAAGGGGGGGTCTATAGTGGTACATGTAGGAACAAATAATTACGAGTGGTTAACGGTATGCAAGTGTGTCTCTACTCTCTATACAACCGACAACTTCTCGCGGAACTCACGTCACATTTGGCGGCTCAGCACGCGGCGATAGGCGGGGTCAAGGCGGAATATTTCGACGTGAGTAGATTTATCTTCGTGAGCAATGGGTGGTAGTAGAACTGCAATGACGCCGGCACATCTTATTAACCTCGAACTAAATTAGTCCACACCGGCGTCTGGCATGAGATGCACTTACAATGAACCACATTTACTTAATTAAATGTGTGTGTCTGTGTGTGTGTGTGTCTGTGTGTGTGTGTGTGTGTGTGTGTGTGTGTGTGTGTGTGTGTGTGTGTGTGTGTGTGTGTGTGTGTGTGTGTGTGTGTGTGTGTGCGCGCGCGTTTGTGTGTCTGCGTGTGTCTGCGTGGGGGTATATGTGCGTGCGTATGTGCATGCGTCCGTTCGTCCGTGCGTGTGTGTGTGTGTGTTTCAAATTCAGATGTGTGGGTACGTACGTGCTTATGTTTCTTCGTGTTTGTTAATATACATAATCTTATCAAACGCGCATAACATTAACTGTATATATACATTTGAATTAAACATAGAATATTACATATTCAAATGTTACAAAACATTAAAAGCAATACATTTATAGCGCACCAAATTGCATATCATATACAAGTTAACAAATACAATGTGAGGAAGTGTAAGTCCTATTCCAATATACATAATACAGACGTTTATATATCATCTCCTAAATCACTATACAATCACATTTCTATCGGAGTGTTGTTATTGTTTACAGTTCTTACGTCAGAGACTGAATGAGGACATTCGTATATTAGTGGACAATTACAATGAGGACACTCGTATATTAGTGGACAATTACAATGAGGACACTCGTATATTAGTGGACAGTTACAATGAGGACACTCGTATATTAGTGGACAATTACAATGAGGACACTCGTATATTAGTGGACCATTACAATGAGGACACTCGTATATTAGTGGACAATTACAATGAGGATACTCGTATATTAGTGGACAGTTACAATGAGGACACTCGTATATTAGTGGACAATTACAATGAGGACACTCGTATATTAGTGGACAGTTACAATGAGGACACTCGTATATTAGTGGACAATTACAATGAGGACACTCGTATATTAGTGGACAATTACAATGAGGACACTCGTATATTAGTGGACAGTTACAATTAGGACACTCGTATATTAGTGGACAATTACAATGAGGACACTCGTATGTTAGTGGACAATTACAATGAGGACACTCGTATATTAGTGGACAATTACAATGAGGACACTCGTATATTAGTGGACAGTTACAATGGGGACGCGTGGAACAACTGCTTCGATCCTATTTTCAAGGCAATCACAGCACGTTTGCTTTGATTTCCGTTGTATGGAATTAATAAAAACGTAGATAATAATAATAATAAACTTTATTTATACACCATCAAATCCGGGACTAATGACCCCCGTTCACGGGTGTTTACAAATTGCCAATCATATAAGAAGCATAAAAACACTTTTAAGAGAACAAATAAGAAAATAAATTAAATTAGCAAACAATATCCTAGTATATAGTGTATGCATATATATATAAGCCTAAGTATAGTAAAATTACGGGTAAATGCAATGATAAAATAAACGATTAGCAAAAGTGCTGAACAGATGAACCTACTGGAAAAAATATATATATAATAAAAATATATATATAAATAAATACAAAATAAATAAAATAAAAGCCTAATTTACATTAAATAATTTGATTAGATACTAAAATGTGACCCTGAGATAAATAAGACTAAAAATGTATTAAAACTATATGCATGAATAAAGCAAAGGTTAAATTATGTCTGGCCATATTAGTTTGAGAACAGAGATGTCTTCAATAATTTTCCAAACTGTCTAGTGTTCTCAATCGCGCGTAATTCCAGAGGCAGAGAGTTCCACAATGTCGGCCCAGCACATGCAAATGCCCGGCGACCATAACGTTCTAGGGTTACGCGTGGAACATTCAAAAGCAGACCAGGTGTAATTGCGAAGGTTAGATCAAATTATATAAAAATAAATATATATATACACGGTGGAACTGCCAACATTACTTAAATACGCGTACTGACCATGTGCTCACCATAACAACGTCGACTGACAGTGTCAACAACAGCCATTTGATTTGATTAATTGTGACTTTGACATTGGCAGTCTCCAGACGCCTGACACTTTTTTCGGCGATGTTCATAATTACATTGATCGTTGTTGCTATTAAAGGGGGAATTAAATGATTGAACAACCACGGCCCAAACATAAGAACATACCATTTACAGTACAAGTCACCATGATTTTACAAGTACAGCGTCACGGTATATCCAGGAGGATGTGGTTGTACATCCGGTTTGATTGGCGAGATGTCTCCCAAAGCTTTATACAGCATTTCGATAGGCGACACAGCATAGCTCTCAGAAAAACCAACGAAACGCATACAAACACATAAAAACATAACAATTTAATGCACTGCGTGGCTACTGGATATACTATAAATGTCAGTAAGCAACTTTGCACATACTTCCACCGCGGGATTCCAACAGAAAAAAAACAAGTTATAGATTATCTCTAGAAGATAGTGCTGGAAATATAATATCAGAGGGATTCTTAATGGCAGAAGATCTGAATGAGTACTTTAGTTCAGTGTTTACCAGGGAAGATATTAGTTCACTGCCAGTACCAGAGGCTAATTTCAAGGGGGAAGATTCAGACTATTTAGGACAATTAATTGTAACCCCGGAAATGGTAGCTAAGAAAATAAGGGCTATGAAGGATAATAAATCACCTGGAGTGGATGAGATTCCGCCCAAACTACTATTGGAAATTGTAGAACAAATTAATGTAGCGCTTGCAACAGTTTTTAATTTGTCATTAGGAGAGGGAGTGGTTCCTTTAGAATGGAATGAGGCAAACATTATAGCGTTATTTAAAAAAGGTTCGAGAAACAAGTCAGAGAACTATAGACCAGTGAGTTTAACGTCAGTGATTTGCAAATTATTACAAAGACTTATTAATCAGTGATTTGCAAATTATTACAAAGACTAATTAAAGATCACATGGTGGATTTTCTTGTTAAACATAACTTGATAAACCCATCTCAAAATTTGTTAAAGCGAGGTCATGCTTAACAAATATGTTATGTTTTTTGGAAGACATCACTAAGTGGGTAGATGAGGGATCACCAGGAGATATCGTCTACTTAGATTTTCAAAAAGCTTTCGACAAAGTACCACATCAAAGATTACTGATTAAACTAAAGGCCCTTGGCATAGGGAATGGTATAATAAACTGGATAGAAAAATGGCTGATTGACAGAAGACAGCGTATAGTAGTTGATGGGGAGGCTTCAAACTGGAAATCGGTATTGAGTGGGGTACCACAGGGATCAGTACTATGACCTATATTATTCTTAACATATATCAACGATTTGGATGATGAAATAACAAGCAAGGTGTTGAAATTTGCGGATGATACAAAAGTGTTTAGTAGGATTAAAAGTGATGGAGGTAGACAACATTTAGAAGATGTTCTTGACAAGTTGATAAAATGGTCTGAAAATGGCAAATGCTTTTCAATTTTGGGAAATGTAAATGCCTCCACACAGGACATGGGAACGAAGAGGTAGAAGATACAATGGGGTGTACTGTACTAAGAACTACTGTAAAAGAAAAGGTCTTAGGGTTAACCGTTAGTGCTGATATGAAGATTTCAGAGCAGTGCGGAATTGCAGCTTCAAAGGGAAATCAAATCCTTGGATTAATTAGGCGAAACATAACGTATATGGAAAAAGAGCTAATAATACCGCTGTACAAAACAATAGTTAGGCCTCATTTAGAATATTGTATTCAAGCGTGGAGGCCATATCACAGGAAGGACATAGATATGCTAGAAAGAGTGCAGAGGAGAGCAACTAAAATGATACCAAATCTGAGGGATCTTAGTTACGAAATACGCCTAAAAAATGCGGTTTAACAACACTAGAGACCAGGAGATTGAGAGGAGATCAGATAGAAGTGTTTAAAATATTGAAGGATTATGAAAATATTGATAGAAATATGTTTTTCTCAGTTAAGAAAGATAGAAGGACTAGAGGACATGAACTTGCATAAGCAAAGGAGCAGAGTAGATTGGATATAAGAAAGTTTTCATTTTCACAAAGGACTGTAAATGAATGGAACAGATTACCTGCTGATTGTGTGGGTGCTAGTAGCGTGAATATGTTTAAAAATAAAATCGACACATACCTCAGACGGGCGGGATACACATAGATAAAAGGGTCGGACTATCGATAAGCCAAGGGCTTCCTTGTCCACCTGCTACCTAGAGTTAATTCTCTGGGTGGCAATCTTGTTAAATCTTGTTGTTGCCAAGGTGACTCGGCACTCACGAGTTCCGTCTGGTATCATTACGACTACTATATAGTCCCACAGTTCTATTTCAAAGTCTGCATATATACAAATATGACGTATGCGAAATTGAAATGTAATAAGAAATGTGAATGTAAAAATGTACAAATACGTGTGAATATTATGATATAATTGGGAATAATGAGTGCTTGTAATCCGCCGATTTAGTTTACAGCAATTCGTGCCGGCGTGTTGCTACGTCTGAATACCGCAATGTCTACATCTACGAATCTATGTTATCGACTTAGTTTCTGGTGATGAGATAAGGGGAAAATAACCTTCAAAATAATTACAAAAATAAATATCAGCTAAAGTAGCCAGTATAACGTTTTGCGAAATAATGTCTTCATACGTTAGTCAATATTAGTCACAGTCCGGAACAAGCCCCGTCAATCATGTATTGTAGGCATTGCCATTTGAGTTATTAAATAATTGACATTACAAGTATTTATATCCTTAAAAATACATGTTTACGATACAGTCAATAGCATACAACAAAACACTATAGTCATATCTGATATAATTAGTTATTGGCATAGTATGTAGGTTCACATCAGTCAACTAAAGTTAATCACCATGTAGGCATAATACTAATTTATGTGTCTCAAATATTGGCTTGTAACAATGGACCCCGAATTGATGCTCTAGTTTTGAGGCGACAATTTAGCAAGCATGCTACCATACCAAGTTTTTCCTGATAAAGATCGCATGACTGCAAACACCAATGTATGCTTTTAATAACAAGGACATTGTATTTAATTTGTTGACTTTTGAATGTAAGCCTAACAAGAAAAAAAGGAAATAACGGCACAGGAAAAAGCCACAAAGATTAATATATATATATTTTGTATTTACAAAGTTCAAATGTTAAACACATTTGAATGCACATGCATTTTAATCATGAAAATTAAAGATAACACACATATATGCAGTAAAAGGAAAACGTTGAAAAAGGCACTTGTAAATCGCACTTGTGCTCCAATTTTAATGGATTTTTGCAAGATTGTGTCATTTTGTTCATAATATATGACGGAAGTATCCAAACAACCATAGGGCCTAAAACCGAGCACAAGCTTCGAAGGATCCAGCGAAGGATTTAGCACGCGAGATGACATCGTCCCTCATGGTAATACAAATGTCACTTGTAGTGCTGTCACGCCATCGAACTGTAATGTCAAAACATAAAGGAAGCCAGTGGTCGTGTCGCCAGTGCGACACTTCGTCGATGCAGTAGTTAATACAGACAATGCTGTTTTCCATTGAACATTCACCATGACCATGGATATGCAAAGTTGCCATCGCAGTCCAGCACGCCTTCTCCGACTGACCCTGACCACCACTTCAGACGATTCTGTATGCAACAGTGAGAAGAGAAACATTGAAGCGAGTGATGCAGGTGACAGCGATATCACTGATGATGACTCAAGTGGTTCGTACACTAATGGGAAAGAGAGAAAGTATGTCATTTGTGAGAAAAACATCATTTCACTTTTCTGCACCTGCTAAAACACCAAACTGAAAAAAACACTTATATCAAAGCCTAGCATCACAGTGATTGGATTTGCAGTGGTCACTCGTTCATGTGGCACTCGCAACCCAAAATTGATAACATTTATGAGAGTAACTTGATGACACCAAGCGTCCTGTTCCTGACTGGACATTCATTCACTGTGTACAATTTGGTCAACCTAATGAATCTATGCGCCTTATCACCCCGCCAGTGCTACAACATACAGCGGGCATACATGCTGCCAGAGATAGAGGACATATGGACATGCCATTCAGAGGCCATCGTGTCAGCTCTGGTCAGACAGAGCGTGGTCGCATCAGGCGATGCAAGATGTGACAATCCAGGACCCAACGCTGCATTTTGCATTTACTTCATCATGGACACTGACAGCCAACTCATCTTTGAAACTTTTCGGGTCACAGAGATCAAGAACACTTACTGGTTGGAAGTGGAGGGCTTAAAACGCTACTTAGACAACTCGACTGACCATGGGGTGAAGATCACCACATATGCCACTGACAGACATCCCAACATTAGAAAGACTTTGTTTGATTACCAAGAAATAAAGGTTGTTGTCTGCCAAGAAAGTTGAGGTTGTCCCTTCGATAGGCGCAATTGCCAATCACCTGTGGTATTGCGCATCAGCTTGTGGTGGTGATCCCCGCTTGATGAAGGAAACGTGGATCTCGCTCCTCCATCACATCAGGAATTCCCATTCATGGACAGCGGGCGCTGAGTTATACCGGTAGTGCAGTCATGCAACGTATACACAACAAGCAGTAAAACAACAACATGGCTCACAGAAGGTACAGAAGCCTTCACTGTCTAGAAGGGTGTACTGTACAGCCGCCTACTGTATGATATAGAGAGCATTACGAAGTGCGTTAACACTGGTGAACTGGAGAGCTTACACGCCCTCCTCCTCAAGTATGCACCCAAGTTCAGCCGTCAAGGCATCATAGCCCGACTCCACTTGCCCACAATTGACCACAACACAAATACGAGGTAAGGCTTGTGATATCAATAGTGTTGACATTTGATGTTACAAAATAATGTATCAGTTGCTTGACAAAGCTGCACACTTTAGAAATCCAGCATTGTATTAGGAAATAAACTGAAATAGCTGAAAATCCCTGCCTGTACTCAATAGCAAAACAAGGAATACAGTTTTGAAAATACAATCTCACTGCACAAGAGTACGCATGCAAACAACAGATAAAATCATTATAATTGAGGACATTTGTTTACTGTTACTTGAATTGTTTAATTATATATAAATGGAATTGGAATGGTATGCTTTGGAATTGCTTATTGAAATATAAACTTATGCATATATAATATAATAAATATATAAACATCATTATATATGAATTATATATATATATATATATATATATATATGGTTCAATAATAAATATTTGAATGTATTGTGGAATTCCTTGGAAGTTGAAAAGGATGGCAGAATTCGGAACCGATTAAAAAATGACATTAGCCATTTGATTTCAAGAGAGAGAGAGAGAGAGAGAGAGAGAGAGAGAGAGAGAGAGAGAGAGAGAGAGAGAGAGAGAGAGAGAGAGAGAGAGAGAGAGAGAGAGAGAGAGAGAGAGAGAGAGAGAGAGAGAGAGAGAGAGAGAGAGAGAGAGAGAGAGAGAGAGAGAGAGAGAGAGAGAGAGAGAGAGAGAGAGAGAGAGAGAGAGAGAGAGAGAGAGAGAGAGAGAGAGAGAGAGAGAGAGAGAGAGAGAGAGAGAGAGAGAGAGATAGCATACAAGCAAGCTGTTTGGTTTACTGTGTGCATGTTACAGCTATAGCCAACTATTCTTCAGCTATTTCTACTGTTATACTGATTTTATATTGATCATTTGTTCAATCAGCGGGAAATGGTGAAAACAGTAGACAACAAGCTATGGTATCAGCTGCAGTATTCAAAGTCTGCTGGGTATGTAGTGAAGAAAGTGATGGCGTCAAAGGACTACAAAAGGCGGCTACAGTTGCCATCACGGTCAGAGAAGAGAACGAGCGACATTAGGTCTTCACTGAGATACCAGAGTTGGCCCCCTCATCTTCATTGCTGCTGTCTGTGCAATCACACCATCGACTTCATCGAAGTTCTCCAGGTCAAGAAGGAGGCAGAGGTCGTTGATAGGCGCACGTCTGCTGCTGGCTGCATCTACCCATGCTCTGATGTAGATGGTGATCTTGAACAGGCAGATGCGCTATAGAGTCTGTAGTTCGTGGCTAGTAAGGTTGAACTGCTCACGGAAGGCGAATATCTTCAAGCAATAAGTCCCTCACCAATGGTCTCTGACATCGCTCAACACATTACGTGTCTCCTTAGTTTCGACCTTTATATCACCTGGATTGCCTTCCTCGTTTGGGTTTCCCATCAATACCCTAACTATATTTTTTTAATCGTATACTTCCTTCTTTAAAGTTCTAACGTTAATAGAACACCGGCATTCAAAGTCCGTCAACTTCGCCTCAGCCCACGTCTTGTCGGAGCCGGACATGGCAAAAACAACCAAACTGCTACAAGCGATACACACCAAATCTCGTATTGCCTTTACATTCCATTTGTACGGCGCCATGCTAGCTAGAATTTACTTATATTTTTATATTATATAGTCAAGTATGTTTAAACTGTTTCCTGTGTAGACTTTAAGAAGACTGCTTACTGTGCACAAACGTTTTACTTTACAATAGATTGCCTTGTATATTCTGGTTACACCGTGCCCTAGCGAATACGCGGGCCATTAGCCACATCTACAAACTTGATTTCCCCCGACTATCGCCCACCGAAGCTTCAGCTGTGGTCTGCGAAGAACTTCCCCAAATACACTTTCTCTGACTACTGTTTAATTATAGCTGTTTCTTAATATATATCTACGGATAGTTTACGAATAACATTTACGTAATGACAATACTTAATCTATTCAAACCTTCCATGTATTTTCCGAAATTTCTGCGCCGATATCCACAATGATCTGAGCCCAAGATTTTCCCATCAAAGTGGTCCATACATGTCTTTGCATACATACGTGCATATATTCATACATGCATACAGATAGGCATGCATACATACTTACATATATGCAAGCATACATATATACATATGTACCTGCAGAAACAATAATCGCAGGAGTCCCTCTAGGGTCAATATTAGGACCTCTACTATTCTTAATATATATAAATGATTTAGCAATGGCTAGTACAAAATTTACACCCATCATGTATGCTGATGACACCACCTTGCTCAGCACGTTGGATAACTTCACAAATAACCATACAACTAACTCAATATCTAATCAAATAAAAGACCATATCTACAGTAGACATTTTATAATATAAAAATATTGTTATTAGTTATACTCTAGTAAGTGTTAGATTATGTTTGTAAATGTAAGTTAGGCTAGTTTTGTTTCAGTTAACATTAACTGACAATAATTACGTCAGTGGGTTTAGAGACAGTAGTGATAATGATTTATATAAATATTTGCAAATTATGGTATTATTTGTTTACTATTTTTCTTGTACTTCAATTAATTTACAGTTACTATTACAGTTATTATTTATTATATATTCGTCATGGTGGCCTGCACGTCAGCGATCTTGTAAGTCTTAGTGCAGGTCTTCATAGATCAATCATCATGTACACTTATAATAATGTATAAACTGCATTGTTATGTACAAAATTGATCTGAAATAAATCTATCTATCTATGCATACACACATACATGCATGCATGTACGCACGCTTACATACATACGTACATACGTACATACGTACATACGTACATACGTACATACGTACATACGTACATACATACACATGTGTGTATGTATGCATACACACACATGCATACATACACACACATACATACATACATTCATACATACATACATACACACATACATACATACATACATACATACATACATACATACATACATACATACATACATACATACATACATACGTTCATTCATACATACTTACATACGTACACACATACATACATACATACATACATACATACATACATACATACATACATACATACATTCAATCAGTGTGAATCGATATGAATGCGATAGATTGATGAACAAAAAAAAATGTACTCTTATAACAATTTGAAGATTTAATGTGAAAAAAACCGTTAACAAATGCAAATGCACTTGAATGTCCTTCTACTTGCCAAACATAAAACAGAGTGCGGTTTGCTATATCTTCTTCCTTCTTTCGTTCTTTCTTTCTTTGTACATCACGCATATCTCCGTAAGTTTTGTTTATAACGGGCTGACATTTTGTTTGCGTACGAATGGTCCTTTTCCGTTTCGGGTGTTCGTAGAACTCTTACGTATGGATCTTGGTGAATTCAAAAATTCAAACGGCTGAACGTACAGTTGCAGCGGCGAAGTTTAATGACTGTCTTCAAGACATTAACAATAATAATCTTATCTACAAAATATGTTTCGGTATAGTCGTTTGAAATTGCCAATCAACTAATCCAGCCACATATCTGCTTGTCACTAGGGTATTTAGCGGCGAACACCACAATGAGTGCGTGCTCATTTGCCAGCTGTATTTGGCGAGGTGTTTCTGTTTTCCACATGTATTTCAAAAGAACACGTTGCAGTGTGTGCACGTTCAGCATTGCATGACTTATACTCCTTATTCTTGTATCGTACTATAGTACTAGTATCGTGCTTCTACTCATATTGTCACGACCTACCAATATATGTATACGGTTCGTTGTCTGTAGAATACTTAGCATGTACTCTGGGCAGAAAATGTCCTTGTAAATAGTCTACTATAAATAAAGTTGTTGAAGCCACACTAATTAAACTGCACGCACGCACATTGCGATAGACAGCCTGACGTCAAGAAGTTTTTTCTCGTCCCAGTTTGCCGGTTTTCGAAATGGGAACACTAATTTAATTTTTCTTTGTTTGAACCGTTTGTCAGCGTGTTATTGCTAATTTGTCAGCTGATTATGCTTCTCTCTGAGATGTAAGTTGTTTATGTACTACTGCTACAGGTTTGTATATATAGTCAGTGCAGCAGACAGAGCAGTAATCGGCGATGTTTACTACACAGTGGCATGTTGTTAGCAATGACAGATCAGAGTGAAACGGCTGGCTGCTCAGTGACATTTGTTTCGGCGTCTCGGGTAACAAAGTCTTCGACTTGAACGGCGTTATTGATTTCTTAGACAGAGAGAGAGAGAGAGATACTATTATGTAGAAAGGTGACCGGGGTACAACAAAGTTCGAGGTGTACAAATATTTTGCTGATATAGCTCAAATATTATGTCACAGAAACCGCACCTACACTTCGGAATAGGGTGGGCAGATTGTTTTGTTTGTTACGCAGGCAATCATGCAGTCTACTCTCTTGTATCAACAATACAAGATAACAGGCCGAAGTTCACTCTTTGCAAGGACTTCATTGTTGCTAGAGACAAAGTTGATGTCGGTTTATGTCGTTAGAACACACTCCAGACGGTAAGTTTAACGAACAGTATTGCTTCACCCTGAGTAAAGTAATTAGGGCTGATTTGCTTGTCGTCCTGTCAGTGTATACGTGGGCCCGGATCGACTGCGGTCCATACGATGGTCACATGACGTCGAACACGTGTACAACCGGTCAGGATTAAGGGAACGAGACATCGGGATTATCTCCACTAACCCATCGCTACAGTGATCATGCAACACTGAGGGATATACACGGACAATGACTATTTCTCGCGTGAGTAGAATTTTACATACTCTGCAGACATGGAGGTTGCAACAAAAAATATGTACTTTTTATCTTTTAAGCAACATAAACGTACCAAAGGACAAGCAATGACGTTAATGAGGGAACAGTGTAGATGGAACAAATATTGCTTATCGCAGTCAAACATTAAATCAAATAACACCCACAATTGCACGAATGAATATCACTTGCCTGCACCCGCGAGACGTACAACACACGAAGAGAAGCTGCTATCATGAATGAAGTATTTTTATAGCAAACACGTTCCGGCAGACGTCTTACTTTCCGATGTCGACAATTACAGCATTGCATTATATATAATACCTCAATATATATATATTATATATACATGTATATACGTGTATTAGTATCTATATATATATATATATATATATTATGTATACATGTATATACGTGTATTTGTGTATATATATATATATAATATATATAGATATACACACATTGTACATATATGTGTGTGGGGTAATTTATCCGCAAAACGCAACATATACATTTTGTGAGTTTCTACTGCATATATATGCGTACTAGATTTGATTGGTTTAGTAAGTATTCAATTCATATCACTAGATTCTGTAACATAAGCCATTCTTTTCAAGTCTGATCGAAATATTAATTGATTGAAAAAAAATCACAAATTGTGTTTTGGTTTTGGTAATCAGTACACAGCTCAAACACCTGTAATCACGGAGACGTGTAAAATGTGCTATGGTGGAAGCAAATGCATTACTAATCAACACCAAATACGATAATAATAATAAAATATTATTATTAATGAAAATAATATTAATAAAACATAATCATAAATAATACAAAACCATCAAAAGTGAAAGCCTAGTACTTGTGCTTATTACCAACACAGCAATAGTTGACATGGATTACATGAGACAGTATTAATATCATATATATATATATATATATATTTATATATATACATATATATGTGTGTGTGTGTGTGTGTGTGTGTGTGTGTGTGTGTGTGTGTGTGTGTGTGTGTGTGTGTGTGTGTGTGTGTGTGTGTGTGTGTGTGTGTGTGTGTGTGTGTGTGTGTGTGTGTGTGTGTGTGTGTGTGTGTGTGTGTGTGTGTGTGTGTGTGTGTGTGTGTGTGTGTGTGTGTGTGTGTGTGTGTGTGTGTGTGTGTGTGTGTGTGTGTGTGTGTGTGTGTGTGTGTGTGTGTGTGTGTGTGTGTGTGTGTGTGTGTGTGTGTGTGTGTGTGTGTGTGTGTGTGTGTGTGTGTGTGTGTGTGTGTGTATGTGTATGTATGTGTATATCAATTCAATGATGCCAAATGAAGAAGAGTTTTCAACAATGATCCAAGGACGCGGATGGATATAGTGAACCTCAATACTTAGAGAATATATATACTAACTTAGCGTATTAACACATAAACACTAAGTCCTGTTATGCATTTATATTTCTCCCAAATCAGACATTTTATTATAGTTCAATAAATAAATAATTCCACAGTTACGCTGTCCGACTGCCATCATAGCTTGTTTAGGATTCCTTGCTGTGACGTCGCTGTGAACAAGAAAGCGCAAAAATTGTAGTTTTATTTCATTCACAGTCCGTTTACAACAACATATATGTTGGGTTGAGGCGTTAGAAAGGGTAACTGCACGGAATTCGAAAACTGTAAGGTTAGTTTAATTAAGTACTTTAAATCCACAGGCCCAAAAATATGCGTTTTGTTCTCCTTTTAAAACAGCCACAACTAAATACCGTTCCCTATTGTGTCACACTATTTAGTTAATCTCCCAAACATGTACAATATTATTATTATTATTATTTAGTTAGGGCTTGGGTAAAAATAGCAGCTACTTTTGTGTTTACGTTTCCGGAAAGCCTACTATTGTCTATGTTGCGTCTTGCAATTATAATTCCGATTTCATCGCCTCTCACTGTATGAATGTCAGTTATTTTAGTTACCCTTAACTGGATTGACTGCGTTAACTCAAACAGTAAAACTATATACATATTTTATCCAGTTTGCCACACACTTATAGTGGGGCAAGTCACTTGAACCAAGCATAGCCACTACTACAGACATGCTCATTGTAGAGTGCAACTGAAAAAAATATGTCGACTTTGTTTCTCTGTCACAGACAATGAATTATCTAATACAAGTTGTACTGGTGATCTGTGGCGCCACCTGTGGACGTGCATGGTGCTCCAGGGAAGATGCCGATAGCGTCATTGCTATATACGAAGAATGCCGTCTCCTAGACAATACCAATTCGACTATCGATGACATCACTGCGTTTTTCGTCCAGTATGTATAACCAATATGCGAAAGTGTTGATTCAGTTAATTAAGCTGAAAAAAATGTGAATGAATTACGTGAACTAGCATTGTAAGTGATAAGTTCTAATGCAGGTGAATGCTTTCCTTGGGATTGAGGTGTTGGAATGCCAGGAAATAAACAGCAAACCAAACTTTCTTTACATTATCCTATCATACCATCATCACTACTGTGCAGCCACCGATGTTGGGCGAAAGCCTAAGTATGCCGTTTCCAGATATGCCTGTCATGCGCTATCTTCTGCCAGATGATGCCCTTCCAGAACTCTAGTTCGTCTCTCCATCGTCTAGCCGGTCTTCCTCTAGATCGTTTCCCTTCGTCTCTAGGTACGCGATGTCCATCGGTTGGCTCGTTATCTACTGATGTGCCTTGTCCATGTCTACTTCTGTCTTCTGACTGTTTCTATCACGTCCTCTTATCTAAATCAACTCATACATAATTTTTGTTCAGATTGATGGATAAATACCCTGAGACAAAGGCTCTGTTTGCCAAAGTAAACGTAGACGACCTCAACAGCCCAGAGTTTAGGGCGCACTGTGCGCGTGTGGCAAACGGTGTACATGTCTGCTTCGGCTCATTACACAACCCAGCACTTCTGAAAGAATTGACGTCGCACTTGGCGGCTCAGCACGCGGCGATAGGCGGGGTGAAGGCGGAATACTTCGAAGTGGGTAAATCTATCCTCACGATCCATGTGATTCCAGTACAACAGCTGATTTGTTGCTATAGAGCGAAAACATATGTTTATGTTTTAAATGTGAAATGCATATGTTAAAACGTATAACGTTATTACTGCAATCAGTTAATATTGTTTTTGTTATTCAAATGCATACATCCAGTGATAATACTATGCACATGCGCATTCGTAACATTCCATATACTCATACACATATACACTAAAGCACGACACACACACGCGCGCGTGCGAGCGCTCACACACCTACACACACACACACACACACACACACACACACACACACACACACACACACACACACACAAACAAACAAACACACACACACACACACACAAACAAACAAACACACACACACAAACACACACGCATACACCACAAAACACAATCACGCACGAACGCATGCACCATGCACGCAAGCAAGCGCGCACTCACAAACACTCACCAAACATGCAAACACACTCGCACGTACGCACACACACACATCTAGTCGCGCATAAAAGTTTAAGGACACCGTCAGTTCATCTATATAATGCTTACTTGATGTCAACTAAGATTGCTACTATGCTGTCTATGTCGTTGTCATTTTTTATTTGCAGTTGTATCGGCAGGGTCTAAAACGCGTTCTTCCGGAGTTGGTGGGCAATTTCAACGCGGATGCTTGGGACAATTGCGTCGACCCTATTATCAAAGCAATCACCGCCCGTCTGGCTTAATGTGTATTGTGAGGAATACCAGAAATAAAAAACGTATTTAGAACTATATATTTGGTTATTCCTGGTAATATGAAGCCATTGTTAATGCTGCTACAGCCAAATATATTACAGTAACGACGGGAATGCTTTGCAACGCCTCGATATTATATTCCTAGCGACATATTTGTTGTTATTTGTATTTAATGATGTGTTTCCATATCCGAGAGTACCACACACATATATATATATATATATATACATGTATATATATATATGTGGTACTCTCGGATATGTATATATATACATATATATATATATATATATATATGTATGTATATATATACATATACATATATATATATACATACATATACATATATATATATATATATATCCGTTGCAATAACTTTTATCGGGTTACCTATCGTTTAGCGACCGATGTATCTTCTTATCAATAATAATAATAAATAACTTCTATTGCGCCTAAATCATTGGAAACCAAGGTCGGAGACGCAAATATGCATCTGGTTTCAACATATTGAGGCGTTTGGTGGTCAATACAATATGTGTGTGTGTGTGTGTGTGTGTGTGTGTGTGTGTGTGTGTGTGTGTGTGTGTGTGTGTGTGTGTGTGTGTGTGTGTGTGTGTGTGTGTGTGTGTGTGTGTGTGTGTGTGTGTGTGTGTGTGCGTGCGTGCGTGCGTGCGCGTGTGTGCGCGTTCGTGTATGTTTTTGTGGTTGTTTGCACTTAAATGCGTGTATAGAGTTAACATATATATAGCAGCAGAAAACATAACGTTTTAACTCTAAATTATTAAGAATGTAATAACTGCCTATATATATATCTAACAACGATATGCGGCAAAACGTTCCACAGTCGAATAGCATTTGGCAAGCATTAATGGTTAAGCAAATAGTGATATTTGCATGATGATGGAGTAATGATTACCGTAAGATAAACAATGTTGTCTCCTGTTAAAACGCTTTTTGTTTTAGAGAAAACGATACTAATTTGAGGATATTAAAACTTATCTGTATTAACTATTTTGCATAACACGCAATTAGTTGTATCTGTCATTCTATCTGCATGGGGCTTTCTTCCACGCTTCTATCATCGGCGTTCTCCATGTTTTCTAGGATGACATCCAACGGTCCGGTTTGTCCCTTGGCATGAAACCAGTACAATACTGACAGCACAGCTTTGCACACAATGTCGGCACAAGAACGTCAGCAGATGCTGTCCTGTTTGGGCCGACAATGTGCTCGCTCGCGCGTGTCAGCGCTGTCTTCTTATTTCAGCATCGGCTGCCTTTGTTGTTTCAGCTATGACGGCTGCTTATCGAACGTTCGTAAGCCACGTGATGCGATCGTGCGCCGTCTCCTCCCATGTTGTTTTGTCGAGATATGCAGCGCATATATGTCTCTAAATACAATCGGTGTAGCATAAACGCGATCTTCCTATGTTTCGTTTACACCGCCATAGGTATCTGCATAAGACAGGTAACTCTCTGTCGATCGTTGCTTATGCATATCTCTTGGCCGGTACCAGTGAGTTTTCGTTTACAGAGCATGGCCTCAACGCTCCGCATTCCAGTACGTTGCAGTACTTCGTTGTTGCTTACACGATCCGAAGATACAACATATATAGAAATGATTGACATGGTGCATGTTATCAAATAAGCTGATGAGCATTTATATAATATATATATATATATTTACATATATATATTATATAAATAAGCTGATACGCATTGATATAAAATATATATATATACATATATATATATATATATATATATAGTTATAGTAGTTAACAGTAGTTAAATAATAGGCATTTACCTCGTATGTACACAATTATATATTTTTTTAAGTATAAGTTTACGCGCATCTAGACGTCAACATGACGTCTACAATCAATTTATACACCTGCAGAATTAAGTAGCATGTGTGTTCACCACAAAGGCTACAAAAATACTGAATCTCAGGAAGAAGGAGAAAATATAAATTGCTGACTTGGCAACAGCCACGGGCGCTATTATAACCTTATGGGATAAGTTGCTGGAAACAAGACGGATCAGTCTAGAGACACCCAAGACACGAGGAGCTACTTCAATAGATTCTAGTAGCAATGAGGTAGAGATGGTTAAAAGATAAACTGGAAACGATTGAAGCACAATATCAAGCGCAACTTGATGAGAGGGGCTGCAAAATCAAAGAATAGGAAAGAGAAAGCTCTAACATGGTCAGGTTTGGTATTGAAGAGTATGAATCCATGAGGGTGAGGGAAGTAGAAGAGAACTGAAGAAATATTGAGAAAGGAGATAGAAGAATGTGATCACACAATGAATAGACGCAGGTCACAGGAAATAGGTAGTGACATGAGATGTGAAATATATGAGAGTAAGTATATGGAGTAAAAGAGCCCCTCAAGTCAATGGGTCATCCTTTTGATGACAAACCTCTCCTTGATGCGCATCCCAAAGATGGCATATTCAGGTCCGGTCCCTCGCGGTTGTTGGGACAACGAGCACGCAGGAAATATATCTCATTACAACCTACTAGCAACACAAATCATCCAGTCGGTGTGAAACGCGAACCAGTGGGAGGACTAGACACCACGCCACAAACCGATGGGCATTACACACATAACAAAACACATGGTTATCACACTCGACACAAACGATGGGCATCCCACACACATTACAAAAACGATGGGCATCACACACATGACAAAAACGATGGTCATTACATACATGACAAAACCCACGATAATATCACACTACACCACAAAAGAGGAAGGAAGTAGAGAGATGGCAATGGAGTAAAATCGTCACTATATTCGGACGAAGATTCGTCCTCAATAATTTTATCTTCGTCCTCTTATTCTTCTGACTATTTTGACATTAATTCTGATTCGGTATCATAGAAAGAATCCATAAAAAGGGATAGACAACATTGTCGACGAAACAGCCTCCTGAATAGACGACAACGTCGACAAAACAGCCCCCCAGGACCCAAATTACCAACATTTTCAGGGAAATCTGTAGAATGGGGAACATCTCTGTATCTGTTTAACGCCAAGCACTGTCATTGGGGTAGTCATCGGAAACTACAGAGGATCACGCAAGGATTGGAATGAGTACCGTAGGCTTATGATATGTCTGAAGAGCATATTTGAAACGAAGGACGACCCGAGCGTGGTGCGACGGAATCTGCACGATATCAAACAGGAAATCAACGAATCTCTGGAAGAGTTTGCAGACCGGATCCAACATGCCGTCTCGTTGGGGTACAAAGGAGCAGGCGACAAAGCCACACACAAATACGTCACAGAGCTGTTCCTCAAAGGTGCTACGGAAAGCAGGCAGCGTTAGCAGCCAGTGAGAGATAGCTACGGTCATTTAGAAAAGCTCTAAAAGAGATGAAAACTATCAGTAATCACAAGGCTGTTCTTGGTAGAACACTGTCAGTGTCAGCGAGCCAGGTTCCATTTGAGGGCGATGTATTAATACGCGCCACGTATGCTTCACCTCAGCCTGTCGGTCGTCATGCAACAACACCGTCGTAGAATGATAAATGTCAGGAACCAGTCGGTTCCGGCATCATTAAATCAAAGATTGACGAAATATTGAAAAGGCTAATCCAAGTGGAGCAATGTCTAGATCGAGAGCGACAGACGTCACCCACTAACAGGCAACCTCAATTCCGGAGATACAGTCGATCACCAAACAGGTACCAATCACAAGATCGCATGCACTCACTAGGCCGTGGACTTCTTTCACCGGCCAGTGTTACAACGGCGGGGAACCACAACAACTGAGACGAAATTGTTCTACAAATAGGAGTATATCCCAATGAAACGCTTCTACGAATGACAACATGCCACTAAAAGAATAGGGGCTAGACTAGAAGGCCAGAGTCTATCCCTATGGAAACAAGGCCTGACTTATGACAAAGACATGAACCTCACAGATAAACCAGTCACGATACCCGCTACGGAATTGTTGGCGTGTGCCACTGAAATATCAGGTCTGTCTGAGGATTTATCGTAAAGTATGGCCCCAAATCAGGATAGTGATGTACATAGCGGAGAGGAAATTAAAACATGCATGGTAACCGATCAACCAATTACGCTATGAGCGTCTCATTCCGTTCCATCAAATTCAGGAAATTCGGTAGACCATCAGGCGCTATGTCAGAACAGGCTATCAACAGAAACAACTAATTGTTTATTGGATATGCCCACTGGTGAGACAGAACTAACAAAGCTCGATACTGTGCTGATGTCAAGTCAGACTCTTAGTTAGAACAGGCTAACATAAAACCCCAGTATCTGAACACCTTTGTCAAGTACGACAGCGGACAAAGCTAAACACGTGCTAGAGAAAGATGACTGTTGGAAAACAGCTCCACTGAAGGATTGAGATGGGCATCGCACACCACACGCATAAACACACGCACATACACAATCTAGTAGCCTAGAACGCTTTCGGTGTCCGGGTTTTAGGACATACATATTTTTCGTGTATATATACTCACGTAGCATATGATGCCTGAGGCACTTGTCGGTGCCCAGTACGTACCCACGTAGTATATGGGACGTACTCACGTAGTACATGATGCCTGAGGCACTTGTCGGTGCCCGGTACGTACTCACGTAGTATATGATGCCTGAGGCATGTGTCGGTGTCCGGGACGTACGCACGTAGTATATGGTACGTAGTCATGTAGTATGTGATGCCTGAGGCACTTGTCGGTGCCCGGAACGTACTCTCGTAGTATAGGATGCCTGAGGCACTTGTCGGTGCCCGGGACGTACTCACGTAATATAAGAGAGGTACTCACGTAGTATGTGATGCCTGAGGCACTTGTCGGTGCCCGGGACGTACTCACGTAGTATATGGGACGTACTCACGTAGTATATGATGCCTGAGGCACTTGTCGGTGCCCGGGACGTACTCACGTAGTATATGGGACGTACTCACGTAGTATATGATGCCCGAGGCACTTGTCGGTGCCCGGGACGTACTCTCGTAGTACATGATGCATGAGACATTTGTCGATGTCCGGGGTCTAGCGTCTACATATAATTTCTGTATATAGTTTTGTGCTAGCGTTAAGATAATGGTGATTTGGTAATATTTAAATATTTAGGGTATTTTATTATAAATACCCTAAATATTTAAATATTACGTCAGTGTTCGGGTAAATGGTTTAATTAAATATAAAAAGGAAATAACCTAAATATCAAATATTGAGATTTGAGTGAAGCCTTTGCCTGAGATGCCAGTCGGCATTCGAGTTTTGGTTAACCGGTCATATTTATTGTTTATATTTTCTTTTGTAGTTAGCCATAGTTCACGACTATTTGCATAAATTAGTACGTGCATATTCCTCGTAATATATCCCGTTTTTTCATGATTGGGGGAATGTAGTGAGGCTGTAAATAGTTTATACACCCAAGATAAGTACGCACAACTGCATTACACCCCAACAATACATACACATCCTACAAATACCCATGCAACACATTGATTGTGCCTGCCCAAATAAGTTCTGCAATATAGCCAAACATTCCTTCCAAATTTTCGTCACCCATTTTTCAGGCGTAGTTCTCTTTGTAGCTATCCTGACTGGTCTACTTTTGGTGACTTATATGTGTGTACTATTAATAGAATACTTGGTCTACTGCTCGCACTAGTTCCGCACAACATGAAAATAGAATACTTGGTCTACTGCTCGCACTAGTTCCGCACAACATGAAAGTAGAATACTTGGTCTACTGCTCGCACTAGTTCCGCACAACATGAAAGTAGAATACTTGGTCTACTGTTCGCACTAGTTCTGCACAACACGAAAATATAATACTTGGTCTACTGCTCGCACTATTTCCGCACAACATGAAAATATAATATTTGGTCTACTGCTCGCACTAGTTCCGGACAACGTGAACACATTTTGCACGTACGCAATGTTCTAGTTCAGTGACTGTGTGTTATTAACAGACCGTGTGGACAACTAGTCGAGGTGGTGCCTGGACAAGCCTGAACGTGCTTTGCTTATAACTCTAACTGGCTAAACCTAATCTTATGATCATTGCGCATGTGAAATGTGAAATCGCTTCCGCTGTAGTGTCTCCTAGCGTGTAATCAATGTGTGAAGTGACGCTTTCTGGTGGGCATAATTACCGTTATTTCCATTTATTTGTGAGCGTCATAACGTGAACGTTATAACATTTTAGCGTTTCACCGCGATAGCCTTGTAACATTTTCGTATTTTAATGCGTCAGCGTGGTAAGTTCGTAATAAGTTAGTGTTTTAGCGCGTTATTTTTGTAGCATTTTAAATATTTGAGTGTAATATCGTCTTGAACCTTTTGTTTCATCGCGTTAGATTGGTAACGTTTCCGTATTTAGTAAGTCATCGTGGTAACGTCTTAACACTTTATCGTTTCAGCGCGATAGCTTTATAACGTTGTCGTAGTTTAATATATGAACCTGGTAACTTCCTAACAGTTTAGCTTGATAACGTGATAAGTTTGTAACATTTTCCTACTTTAATAATAATACGAATCTTTATTTTATATAGCGCCATATCCATAACGTTCATAGCTCTTTACATAAAACAAAACTATCAATACTAAAAATTTAACAAATTTAAATATCAAAATAAACAAATGAAGATAGTAATGTTGTATAAACATCAGTAGATTAAAAAGAAAACAAATATCATGGTAAAGTAAGTATTTAAAATGTTCTTTTGGCTGCTAAAAAGATAAAGATAAAAATATGAATAAGAATAGAATCAATATGTTTCTGTGGTCTTTCAAGCTATGTACGCCGTAACGAAAAGGTGAGTTTTGAGGGTGCCTTGAAGGATTGCAGGGAGATTTTTGAAGTAACAGTAGTTGATAGACCATTCCATACAGTAGATTTGGTTCGGGCTCTCGCAATAACAAGATTGTTACCCTCAGCAGAACGAAGATGTCTGGCTGGTTTATAAACTGACGCAAGTGATTGCATATATGGTGGCGAGAGTTCAGCTTTTAACGCCTTATATGTAAGTTCTGCTATTTTGTAGGTAGACCGTTGCTGGACAGGCAGCCAGTGGAGTTGGCGCAGTAGCGGTAACGCACTGTCGCATCGCGCACGCCGATTTATTAGACGAACAGCAGCATTCTGCAGTCGCTGCAGCCTGCCGATATTCTTGGCAGAAGTGTCAAACAAGCGAATTGCAATAATTTATGCATGATGTTATCATTCCATTTACAACACGTTCAGCTGTCGACTGTGGCAGGTAACGGTGAATTTTGCCGATGTTACATAAATGCAGTGAACAGGTACTAATGGTACGAGAAACCTGCACCGTTATGTCAAGATGTTTATCTAAGTAGACACCAAGATCTGTCACACATTCGGCGGAATAGACGACTTCAGATACAACGCGCACATGCAATCCAGCAACCAAATCAGATGCTGACCTGGGTACAACCGTTAGAACCTCGGATTTTGCATCATTCATCAGCAAGTAGTTGAACGTCATCCAGGATTTGATGTCGTCGATGCACTGCTCGACACGATGCACAGCGGTAGTAAGAGAAATTACATTCAAGTCAAAATTACATAACAATTGTAAGTCATCGGCATAATGGCTACGGTCAAGGGCCGTCCTAATTTCGTTTACTGCACAAAGTAGGGCGGTCTCCGTTGAACGGTGTCGTCTGTATGCAAATTGAAGAGGATCAGTCAGTGCTATATGTCAATGTCAGTAAGGTATAATTTAACGCGTGAATGTCGTAAGTTCATAAAATTTTAGTGCGTGAGCGTGGTAAAAAATAATGAATAATATATAATTTATAAAGTATAGTGTGTAAAGTGTACTGTGTAATGTGTAAGTTATAACTATAAAGTACAAAGTATAATGTATAGTGAATAAGGTATTGCATACAGTGTTGTACGTGTAATCTATAAGGTACAAGGCATAGTGTATAGTGGATAAAGCATAAGGGTAAAATTATAATGATAATACATAAATTGGAGCGAACAGTATTAAAGGTATAATGTATAAGGTATAATGTGTAAATGTTTAACATGACGTTTTGTCTTGTATATCTGCTGAAAGTCTGATTTTCTACATGTTTATCTATTGAATGTGTGGACATTCTGTCGAATGTTTGAATTTTCGACAGGTTTGTCCATTGAACGTATTGATTATCTGTTTCATGGGCGTTTAGCCTTGTATGTCTGCTGAAAATCTTATTTTGTTTCTAGATGCTTATTTCGTGAACGCGAGCAAATTTCACCGTTCCACTCTTCCAACTTCAACCTTTCCATCTTTCATGTTTGTTGAACGTTTGATTTTTTAGATGTTTTGTCTGTTGAACGCGTGAAAATTCAACTAATCCGCCGTTCCACTGGTCAACATTCCACCGTTCCACCGTTCAACATTCCACCGTTCCACCTTCGTATCTGTTGAACGCTTGATTTTTCTATAGTTGTCTTTTGAACGTGTCGATTTTGCTACTCTGCGTCGTGTATCGTATTGTACGTCTGTTGTTTCATGTTTCATATATGTTGAAAGTAAGATTTTCCTGGACGCTTGTCTTTTGAAAATGCAGACTTTGGAGCCCTTATCCATAAAATTGTAAGTCCTACCCATCACTAATGTCATAGTTTGATCTATTGAGCTACGAAGAAGCGCCACCTAGTCATTTTATTATAGAAACAAGTTGATCGAGCGAAAATTAAACTACCCACCTGTACGAAGGTGGGTTGGTTAATTTTATGAAAATGTTTTTTTTGTGTGCAGTGTTAATATTCGCTCGAAATAACTTCAAAGGGAACTAAGCCTCTCAAATGGCTCATGACATGCGTATTTGGAAGGAATATTTAGATGCCAAAATAAATGGCACCATACCTCCAAGGGGTATTAAGACTGACACATGGCTCGCGCAATACTTGTATGTATGACAGATATGTGGATGATATTACGTGAAATTAGTTACAATATCGACCGCTAGAGGGTTTTAGTCAATTTATAACTATAAAATGTATACAATAGGATAGTTTTAAGGAAACTAGGTCTGAAACACGGTTGTCGCCATATGTGCTGCAGAGGTATATGTAAACAATACGCGGACTTAGTTACAACTTGGCTTGCGTCATGTATACTTGTTTATAACAATGACCGTTAAGAGGCCATGAATTTCTATATGTATATGATACCTTCCAAGGGAACTACGATTGACATAATGGTTATCGCCATGTGTATTAGAAGATATTATTACGTGAACGTAGTTACAAATATGGACATTAGTGAATTTATGTCGGTAAACCTATGTGGCATAATACATTCAAAGTGAACTAGAAATTAAAGATGGCTTCAACGATGGCTGTTTTGGATATATGTATGAACAAAGACTGAATGTCTGTTAACGTCGTATACCAAACGTGCTCTTGATGGCTCAATAATATAATATGTGTACCAACTCTGCTGACAGGGAAACTTTACATTACAAGTGAGCCATGTTTTCCATGAAGCAGATACAATTCAATCGTCGACCAGTGAAAAGCTAGCACTGTCCGTATTTGTTGACGGTGTCGTCCACGGCATCCCCTCCCGATTGGCGACTGCTAACGTTTATTGTCTCTACAACGATGTCGTTAAAAAACGACACAACTCCGGTGTTTTAGGTACGGCACGATGATCTTGATCAATGACCTGACGTTGCGCTGTAGCGACATATATTGGTCCTCGCTGTCTTTCAACCTTTGCTTCGGGAAGTTTACTCGTTGAGCGATGTCGACCGAGGACGTCGCTGCTGTGGGGTGATGGTCTTCTTGCGAGTACATTATTACCATGTTTTGCAATAAATACATAACAGACGTGTTTCGATTTGTTACATGTTCTCTAAAAGGAAAAAATAATGTTGTTATTTCACATTCAAAGTACTATTAAATATTGGATTTCAAGATGATTTGAAAAAGCGGAAGGATATTTGGCAGCAATTTGACTGTGTGACCTGTTTGCGGAGTAATTCTTGCCGGCATTTGTAAATTTTGACGGGTGTCACACATACAGAGCTGGAAGTATGCCATTTTTGTTAAAATCTATCGGCATGTCACTCAGATGATGATAACAGCAGGTGAGAAGTTTAAGACATTTTGCAGGTCACGTTTTCTTATAATCAGACAAAACGTTAACATGGTCGCCTATGGGAAAACCATCAATGGGCTGACCCCTGACTGCCAACCCGCCAGCGTCACAGCCTCCACCCTATGACCCAGTGATCAACCCGCCAGCGTCGCCACCACTGAAGCGAATGAAGGTCCAACCACACTTTTCCTACTGCATGTGTGAAAGAAACTCAAAAGAAAGGCCAGCTGGCAGCACCACAATAACAAAAGCATTTGACAAAGAATACAAACGAAAAGAGAACAGTCCCAACCACAAGCTAAAGAGTTATTGCAGAAAGACTTAGTCGATGAACGGGGCGACGCTACCTCGATATTACATGACATGGACGCCCGAATGAAAGCCATGTACGTGTAACATATTGGGAATTTAACAATGCAACTCATGTCAACTACCTGCTACGGATGTATCATCGATCATCCCAGCCAGCGCCAACATGACATGGGTCTGTTGCCCACGGGCGAGCTCGTGGAGATATTATTCGACGATGCTGGCGATCAAATTAAAGTAGTCGACATTCAGAGTGACTGTTTGACAATTCAAAAACGCTTGAGTGTGGCCGTACCTTTCACGGAGACTGATTGTCGTCAAACAATGACCTGGTTGTATGGTGACTTGGCACAATCTGCCTGGAGCGACGAAATCAAAAACATTATCGGTACGTACCTAGAGGGAGAAATCTTTGTGTTTCATAATGATGGACATTGCAGTGTCATTTCGACGGCTTCAAAAGTGTAACGGTGTACCTTGCCTGGTCGTTTATTCTATAGTAAATTATCACGTTATCCACAATAACATTCTTGTGTATGAATCGTTTGTGTATTTCTTTTCTTCCGTAATTAAGCAGAACATTGCTGAACTATATATCTTTCTTAGACAACTGTCGTCTTAATAGACACGAAGTTAGTTAATACTTTCACTTGCATTATTGCAACATGCGAAAATGTAAAAAAACGAAAATACCAAAACATGACATAAATGTGTACCCTTGTAACCAAGAAGAAATCATAATATAAGACACCGTTGACACGTTAACATGACGACATAATTATGGTAGTAAGTCAGGTGGTAAAATGTTACTAGGTCTTCACATCCACGCGTTAAAGTAAAATGTTACCACGCAAACAGGTTGAGACGTTAAAGCGTAATTAAGTTACCACCAAGACTTACTAACTTATGAAAATGTTACCATTCTAACGCGATGAAACAATAAAAAGTATAGAAAGTTATTACACTCACGTACTAAAATACTTAAAGGGAATAAAAACATCTATTGCTTGAATTCATATTAAATTAGATCCTGCTATATATTTCCATGTCCACCAAGCCAAAAAAATCCCCCAAAATCGAAGAATTAGAAATTCCACATTTTATGCTGTACATCCGGACATTTTCGAATATGCATATTTTTGGCGCGCTTTTCGGGATGCCGAGATGTGACGTCAGAGTTGACTCTGCCGATACAGCGACCGCTTGTTTACATTCATTCTCAGCAATATGACAGCAGAGGTGGCTGTGTAATGCGAATATCATCATGGTTCATTGTGCGGCATTCGGTTGTAATGCAAACTCTTCTAAACATAGAGCAACACACAATTTTTTTCGGTTCCCTACGGATCCAGTTTTATTGAAGAAATGGATCGCCAAAATCAAGCGAGCTAATTTCAAGCCGACGAAACACAGCCGGCTTTGCTCCGCTCATTTTGAGAAAAGCTGTTTCGATCGCGATCCGGAGATGTTGGCAACCCTTGGATATCTTGGTGCTCGAATATCGTTGAAAAGCGATGCAGTCCCAACAATATTCCCGGCAGTAGAAGCTGCATTGATGCCGTCAATCCGCAGAAGACAGGCGTCGGCACGGGCAGGATCGACGGCCGCTTTGCCCGAGTCGAAGGCAAGCGGGTCTCGCAAGCGTTGTTCCAGTGCCGCAGGCTCCGCTGCCGCTGTGACTACAGCCGGCTCAGCAACTACACCCATGGCTTCTTTGGGGTACCAGGTTCCTTCGACGAGTGGTGAATTTACGAGGTCTGCTTACCGAAAGCGGCAACGAATCAAGGTAATTTTTACATGTTATATCTACTATTATTATTCTGTAGGTCTAGTATAATGCCTGGACTGGACGGTCTCGTGTGTGTCAAGTGTCAAAATAAGTTATTCAACTTATTGTCATTGTATCCCATTGGTTCCAATCATATCACGGAACTCTTCCTAAGTATCTGATATTCTAAATATTGTAGTTATGCACGATACTACTATAATAAATCTACATATACTCAGTTTTGTGGAAAATTTGATAGTGTAATCAAATCGATTCAGGTGACTGTTTTTATCATTATCATGGTTACAGGAATGTAAGGCATTTAATTAATCTATTTAGTTTTACATGCAAATAAGAAATAATTATTTTAATTATACTCGTTGCCGAGTCAGGTTAGTCTGTTATAATGTTTTTTAAACCGTAAGAAGCAATACTTGGATATAGAACATTGCAATGTGAATTTGCAGATGGAAGAATAATTATATTTTCAAATGTATTTAACGTTGAATTTGCATAAATTAATTATTATTTTTCATACATAACATTTGTTGTTTTTTAAATGACAATACTTGGACTTTATGAAAGTGCCATGCATTTTGATCAACATCAAATATATGTACACATAAAGTACCATGCATAAGTTATATATTTAAAACAAAAATTTAAAAATTAGGAAGTGGTCTGTCTCACTCTCATAGTTGGAACCAGTTGCTGGCAATCTCCTCCTCTGACACATGACTCACTAAAGTCTTATGTCATCAATGACTTGCTGAAGAATTATCCCCCATCAGTATTCTCTGTAGAAACAGTTTATTACAGTGTTTGGCACCTGTCTGCTAATCCAGCTAATTGGACTCCTTTGTTGTGACTCCTCCACTTGACTGAGGAACTAAGTGTAGTGTTTGCCCGAGTCAACTGATCAAAGATCAAATCTAATTAATTACCAGTTGACATTGCACTTTGTAGGTCTTTCCTGCTATGAATAACAAATACACCAGCCACCTCCAGCTGGCCCACTGCATTCTCCCTCCAGTTAAAATAGTTATCTGAACCTGATCTACTGGTAATTAATGCATGCTAGGTGGAAATGGCAGGAACTGGGTAACATGGATGTGACATGTTGGATACTTATTATTACTATAATTAACCCATGCAATTAACCCATGCCTAACATCACCCTGATCACCATTGCAATTGGTAAACCTTGCAGGTAGATGTGATTAATTATTATTAATATTGAATGGTTACCACATTGAACACCCTGTAGATTACAGTATGCATTCATCGAGTTAATAATCTATTATGTTTAAATTTTCAAAAGTAATGTTTTCAATAAATATAATTCTTACAGTAGATGCAGCTTTCATAACACACACTATTGTAACACACAAGTACTGTTACATTTGTTACTATAGAATTCTTACAGTAGATGCAGCTTTCATAACACACACTATTGTAACACACAAGTACTGTTACATAACACACACTATTGTAACACACAAGTACTGTTACATTTGTTACTATAGAATTCTTACAGTAGAGAGCAGCTTTCATAACACACACTATTGTAACACACAAGTACTGTTACATTTGTTACTATAGAATTTTTAATATTTCAATAGTAATTTATTGATTTGTATTTTCATAACTCCAGTGCACAGGCCTATGGTGAATTACATTACAGTGTCATATATTGCTATTGCCTAGTTTCCATTTTATTACAGTTGAATATCGAAGACAATGTACATCATGCAATATATACTATTACATTTGAAGGTATTATCATGACATTTTGAATTGGAACTACAGTATGTACCGAGATAAATATTTAGAACAAAAATATAACTATTGTATCTTGTATTATCTACTAACAACGTTTACGGATAGAACATATTTTTCATGTTATGTCTGTATAACATGAATGAATGGAAGACAAAAGAAATGTCACTGCAATTTAATAGATTGCAATCAGTGTAATTACACCTTACTGCTTGGTGCATTGCTAATTACTGGCACAAGTCATGATGTTTTTTTAAACAGAAGCTCAGAAATGTACCAAGGACCATTATTCGGCTCCCACATTATTCATGGGATGGATGTTGGCAATCATAAAACCTGGATAAACTAGTTCAATAGGATACAGAAAGCATAATTAAATTTCAATTTTTATGCGACATATATTAATAAACATGTATATATATTATATGCCAGTTACTGTTACATTGTTTCTGTTATTATATTGTGCTTTGTTCAACTTATTGTTACTAATAGGTATTATTATTATTACACCACTCCTGGAGCATGCTTCCTATTGTGACTATAAAATTGAGTATTGCAGGATTGTTCATGTCTGCAGTCACATATTGTTATGAGTCACATATTGTTATGATAGTAACTATATCAATGAATAAGGATTCTACTAATGATGTTACAAAATGTCATTAATGAATTTATTTGATTTTTAACTTAATGTTATAAAAAAATCAAGTAAATTTATCAAATAATAAATATGTTCACATTTGGATGTGGGTTGTTGCCCAGCTACCAAGTGTGAAAATGGTCATTTGTTGTGAAACAATAACAATAAATGCAATGCAAGTTGCAAACCTATCTATTGTATATTTAATAGATGATTAGTTATAACCAAAAATAAAATGTTCACAAGTAATATATTGTCACATTTTCCAGGTAATTGTTTGCATAAAAGTGTAACATAAAAAAAGTAACTATGTCTCTGTGTAGATTCTGTAAGCGTGATATCAATTATTTATGATGTTTTTATCATAGAATAAACAATGCATACCTTGCAACTTGAAATTAATTTATTAATTTGTATTTTTCACAGCTAGGCAGTCTGTTCACACTTGGAAGCTGGGCAAATGACTAGACAAATGGATGTACTCCTTTCTGACAAGATGGTAAGACAGGATTTTGTTTGCTTTTGTCAGAAACCTACAACAATTTATTTTTTTGCAAATTCTATAAGGGTCATTTGTTATTTCAGTTATTTGCTGACATTCTGGCAGCAGCTCGAGATAGTCCACCGTCGACCAAGAATGGGTCATCTGAAGATACAGCAACTGAATATGACAGCTCTCGTACGGATTCCTGTGATACAGAGGATTCCACACCTGAGTCAGTCACAGCTTCCACTCCAAAAAGGAGCAGCAAATGCTTTCAGGTTGACATCAGGCCATCAACTCGCACGAGAAGAGTGCAAGCAGTCTGTGCATCAGAGCAGGTTGCTGTGCAGGTGACATCAGCAGTGAGGTCAACGAGTGTGCAGTGCAGTTTGTTGACTGGTCCGATTAGTGACTCGAGTGACTAAAACGGGGAGGAAATGACATCTGCTGCAGATCCAGAGTATGTTTGCTCTGACAATGAGTCGACTAGTCGTGACAGCAGCAACAGTGACAGCGATGACCATGTCGACCAGTACACTGACACAGAGGAGGGTGTTACAAACAAGACTCCCTTGAGGAAAGATTGTTGCCCTTCCAGGGAGAGGTACTTCTTGGTGGCAGAGTCTTCACTTCGTCATCTTTTCGCACGTTGCCGAAACTGCACTGGTCAAACCAATGTCGTAGTGCAGCAGTTTCTCGGCTCAATGGGAAGTTGCCCTGTAAAGATAATAATTGGTCTGTAGATGTGAAGCTATGCTATTTATTAGCATGTCATAGGTAAAGTGATCAACAAAATGGACTACCAGGTAGATAACTTGTTTATCAATGGGTATTTGCTGAAGCCATATTCTCATCTGCCTGCAGGGGAAGTATTCCCATGGGTGTTACCAGGTCTACACAGTTACCAACATTTGGAATGATTCATCCCAGTAACACTGTGTTATGAAACTTGCTTGATGGATTTGTAATAAATATGTCACACAAAAAATGTGATTAAAAATGCTATGTCCTTATGATTTTTATGGACATAGTCGTAGGGCACATATATACCCACTGGTAGCATCTCACATATAAGACCCCTAAGGTTACACTAAACCCCTAGGTCTAGCACATAACCCTTCAGGCTATAACCCATTACCATAATTATTCAATTGTTCTGCATGTTGTTTTAATGTTTATTTTAGTTTATTTTGATTATATAGTAGCTATATTGTTATGTGTCAGACTCAGAGTAATAAAATTATTGTTCCACATAAATGACATAATCTAGAGCTGTTATTATATATGTCATGATATTATGGTCATCTCGCGAACAACTGTCCAACTAAAAAAGTGTGGGTTTTGTCCAGAGGGGTGATATCGTAAGTAGCTATAACGTCCTAAACTCGATCCGCATAAACCAGACAACCATGCTTACGACGTTCGACGGTTCGTAACTTTGTGAAGTTTGTCTTTGTCACTTTGACAAGTCTGTTTACAATTACTTCGTCCGATGACCTACTTAGCTACAACCTCTAGCTAACTCTCTGTACAGCTTTGACACCGCATTTTATAATATAACGTCGTACTAAAACGATATAATTGTTGTTGTCGACAGTTTTCACACCATATGTGTCATTATAATGAAGTTGAAACTTGAAGCTTACCAGTCGGTATTGCATGAGCGAACATTGTGACTGTCCGACTCCGCATCATCTTCTTCGCTACCGTCGCTGAAACGCTCGGAAAGAGCGGAATTAGACGAATCATCCGCTGTAACCGTTCCCGCTAGTGGCTCAAAATCGTATGATTTCACTTGAAACTCTGGGAAACTCCCACTAGCCATGATGTTACAAGAGAATGGAGAGAACAACAATGGCGATGCATAGATGTCAACAAAGCCGAGAGTCAGCTTTGACGTCACGATACCACGTGATCGCCTAGCTCATTAAATTTCAACTTTCTGCGGGAATCTCTACACAGACGGGTTTAAAATAGAATTTTGTCTACAAACGTATTTTTCTGTATTTTTTAAATGTTGTCAAATGTTACATACAATGTTAATCTTTGTGTACACATGGAAAACGGATTTTAGCTAATGCCTTGTTTTTATTCCCTTTAAATAAAATACTAACGCGCTAAGACAATAACATGTCACGGCGCTGACGCATTAAAATATGAAAATGTTACAAGGTTACAGCGCTAAAACGCTAAAACGTTGTGATGTTACCACGCTGATGCACTAAAATATGAAAATGTCACCACGCTAACACGGTGAAACGATTAAATGTTAAGAAGTTAGCTCGGTGATGTATTAAACTGTCCCGAAATTACGACGCACATGCGTTGAAACGTTAAAATGTTAAACAGTTACCTCGGTGATGCACCAAACTGGCAAGAATTTATAACGCTCGGGCGTTAAGGTAAGACAATTTTACATGCCTACCACACTGAAAAGCAAAAAAATTCTACCTCGTATCTACCGCTGTAATGTACTAAAATGTCGCGAACTTACGACGCTACGCGTTAAAGTAAGAAAGTTGTACAAGTCTATCGTGTTGAAACATTAAAATGATACAAAATTAACACGGTCATAAATTATATTAAAACTCTAAAGCCACGATACAATAAAAATGTTAAGAATTTACCGCGTTGACGCATTAAAGTGAGAAAATGTTACCAGGCTAACGCACTTAAACGCTAAGATGTTATGTTATAACGCTCGAGTACTACAATAGAGAACTTTATTCCGGTAACATGTTGGTATGCTAAAAGTTTACACGATTATCGCGCTGATGCACTGAAATACGAAACAGAATTGGAAATAACGTTAATTATGTTCTTATCGTCATGTGATTTGTGTAAGCCAATAAAAACAAAACGCGCATGACTCCACATCGATCAGACAATCACATTTTAGGACGTCATCGACCTATTTTAATAACTCACCACATAACGGTAGCGAATGTATGCGATACTGTAAGAACAAAATATTAGTGTGCCGAATTTAAGTGATACCCTAAGAAAAAACCATCATTGCGCATGAGCAATTACGTATTCCATGACGTTATCTATATAGTTATATAGTTCGTAGTTTAATCAATAGGTGGCGTTGATTGACCTATTTTTGTCTAATTGACACTACTTATTTAGTTCACCACATATCCGCCATGTGGCGCTACTTAACCTATGACCTTTTACCTTCTCTAGAAGTGACATAATTCCTCTTTCCTCCCTTGCCCTGGCTCCACGCGTCCCTTCTGAAGGACCTATGTACTATTGACATAGTGCCAAAAAGGCTAAATATAACTTAATGTATAGTCGGGATAACTTTGAGCTTTACTACTTACAACGATTACGCAATCGGCAGCTCTCTTACGTCAGAAAATCTTTCGGGTCTCAAGTAGAATACGTGTCACAAATCCATAATTAAGTGCATAATGTACAACATTATGTTGGACATTAGATAACAGAAATACAATTTATTGGAACATAATTATTTTAACTTACATTTTAGGCCTAGTCTTCCTTTTTTATAAATTAAATATTCTTAAATGTATTTAGTTATTAACATATTATAATGATGCATGCATGATAGTCAACGTAAGCTAGTTTTTGTCTCAACGGATAATGTTTTGATGCCATGACTAAAATATATGTAATACCAGAAAAGTGTCATACATGGCCAGCTATTAGGTGGCGCTATATGCCACCAACAGGTGCTGTTCAGTTGGAACTATATCAAAACATCTCCAGGACCGCATGTAGTAGGAGTATGGAAACTTTCACAATTGCACAAACAACTCCACACTTTGTGTGCTAATCTGCTTAAATGTCCACTAGATCTCAGGCTTCATTCTAGGCTGTACGACGTTACTGTGTGTTTAGTGGTTTAACCGAATAAGGGTCCAAGAAATGGGACAGTGATACCCACGTTGCCCTGGCAGTTCGTGATGTACATATACACCATGTCTATGTATATACTATTACATTCGACTTTACATAGATAACATTAATACAATTTAAAAATAAAATTTCACATATTTTGACTTTAGTTTTGATTACTTTAACAAGATTGACAAGATTTAACAAGATTGCCACCCAGAGAATTAACTCTAGGTAGCAGGTGGACAAGAAAGCCTTTGGCTTATCGAGAGTCCGACACTTTTATCTATGTGTATCCCGCCCGTCTGAGGTATGTGTCGATTTTATTTTTAAACATATTCACACTACTAGCACCCACACAATCAGCAGGTAATCTGTTCCATTCATTTACAGTCCTTTGTGAAAATGAAAACTTTCTTATATCCAATCTACTCTGCTCCTGCTAATGCAAGATCATGTCCTCTAGTCCTTCTATCTTTCTTAACTGAGAAAAACATATTTCTATCAATATTTTCATAACCCTTCAATATTTCTTCAACACTTCTATCTGATCTCCTCTCAATCTCCTGGTCTCTAGTGTTGTTAAACCGCATTTTTTAGGCGTATTTCATAACTAAGATCCTTCAGATTTGGTATCATTTTAGTTGCTCTCCTCTGCACTCTTTCTAGCATATCTATGTCCTTCCTGCGATATGGCCTCCACGCTTGAATACAATATTCTAAATGAGGCCTAACTATTGTTTTGTACAGCGGTATTATTAGCTCTTTTTCCTTATACGTTATGTTTCGCCTAATTAATCCAAGGATTTGATTTCCCTTTGAAGCTGCAATACCGCACTGCTCTGAAATCTTCATATCAGCACTAACGGTTAACCCTAAGTCCTTTTCTTTTACAGTAGTACTTAGTACAGTACCCCCCATTGTATATTCTACTTCTTCGTTCCCATGTCCTATGTGGAGGCATTTCCCAAAATTGAACATCATTTGCCACTTTTCAGACCATTTGATCAACCTGTCAAGATCATCTTGTAAATGCTGTCTATCTCCATCACTGTTAATCCTTCTAAACACTTTTGTATCATCCGCAAATTTCAACACCTTGCTTGTTATTTCATCATCCAAATCGTTGATGTATATTAAGAATAATATAGGACCTAATACTGATCCCTGTGGTACCCCACTCAATACCGATTTCCAGTTTGAAGCCTCCCCATCAACTACTACACGTTGTCTTCTGTCAATCAGCCATTGTTCTATCCAGTTTATTATACCATTTCCTATGCCATGGGCCTTTAGTTTAAGCAGTAATCTTTGATGTGGTCAAAAGCTTTTTGAAAATCTAAGTAGACGATATCTACTGGTGATCCCTCATCTACCCACTTAGTGATGTCTTCCAAAAAACATAACATATTTGTTAAGCATGACCTCGCTTTAAAAAAACCATGTTGAGATGGGTTTATCAAGTTTTGTTTAACAAGAAAATCCACCATGTGATCTTTAATTAGTCTTTCTAATAATTTACAAATCACTGATGTTAAACTCTCTGACTTGTTTCTCGAACCTTTTTTGAATAACGGTATAATGTTTGCTTCTTTCCATTCTAAAGGAACCACTCCCTCTTCTAATGACAAGTTGAAAACTGTTGCAAGTGGTATGCTAATTTGTTCTACAATTTCCAATAGTAGTTTGGTTGGAATACCATCCACTCCAGGTGATTTATTATCCTTCATAGCCATTATTTTCTTAGCTACCATTTCCGGGGTTACAATTAATTGTCCTAAATAGTCTGAATCTGCCCCCTTGAACTTAGCCTCTGGTATTGGCAGTGAACTAATATCTTCCCTGGTAAACACTGAACTAAAGTACTCATTCAGGTCTTCTGCCATTATGAATCCCTCTGATATTATATTTCCAGCACTATCTTCTAGAGGACCGACCTTATCTTGAACTTTCTGTTTGCTTCGAACATACGCATAAAAACTCTTGCTGTCATGTTTTATATTACTAGCTAATTGTTGTTCATAGCTTCTCTTTGAATTTCTAATTTCAGCTGTAGCTTGGTTAAGTGCTTCTTTATAATTGTTGTAGTCTTCATCATTTCCAGTACATCTATATGACTTCCACATCATTTGTTTATACTTAATTTTTCTAATGGCTTCTTTCGATAAGTGTTTCTTTTTGGACCGTTTTCCTTGTTTTTTGAAGGGTACAAATGTATCGATTATGCACTTAATTTCACTCTTTAATATATTCAAGCATTCTGTTGCCGTCTTATTTGTCAGTGTCTTATTCCAGTCTATCTTTGCTAAATATTTCCTCATGTCCTTATACCTTCCTTTGTGGAAATTTCTCCTATATTTCTCCTATACTGCTTTTTGCTATTCCTTTCTGAAAGCCCTTAGATCCACTTAATTTTGAAAGCCATCTAATAATATGTATATGTGAATCACCTTAAGCCATTTTTCATACTAACCGATCAATTAAATGTTATGCTATAGCCAAAATCTGTAATACAGCTAAATTCGACCACGACGTACCGCTGAAAGCCACCAGGGGCGCAGTTCAATGGGCACTACATCAGAAAATCATTAGGGGCCCAAGTAGTATAAACTTATAACGGTATCCGAATATGTATGGTCGCACTACGCAACACAGAACTTCCCACGGAAATCACGTCGCATATGGCGGCTCAGCACGCGAGCCTTGTAAAGTTATCCTGGCCTTGGCAGTTATCACACGTACACACACGCGCACGCACGCACGCACACACACACACACACACACACACACACACACACACACACACACATATATATATATATATATATATATAAATTTGTATATATATATATAAATTTGTAATTGTATATATATATATATATATATATATATATAATTATGTTAATTTAGATGCTAGATCAACTACAGTATCATGGTTGTTTTGCAGTTCTTGCGTCAGAGATTGAAAGAGGATATTGGTATGTTGATGGACAATTTCACTGAGGACGCATAGGACAACTACTTCGATTCCATAATAGAGATTGTCAATCGCTACACACATTATATAAATCATTTGTTGAACCATATATGTCATGTTGCTGTGAGATATGTGGAAATACCAATCTAGACTCAGTAAACTATATCTGTTACAGAAAAAAGCTGTACGGGTTATTTATAACATCAATTACCATGATCATACATCTGTATTTTTCCATATCTCAAACATGCTTAAATTTCATGATTTAGATTTTAAAAAAGATTAATTATAATTATCCTTTATAAAACAAACAACCACTCTAAATGGTTGTGTTCAAACATTCTTTGAACCACCAGATGCTATACACATGCATGATACCAGATAAAGCAAACTGTTATATGTTAAAAAGACAAACACCACCACCAGACTGCTGTCATTCACCGTCAAGGGTGTAAAAACGATGAACAATTTAGCAGCAACACAATTTAAAAGCATTCAAATTGTCATTAGGTTTTACATATTTGTGAATTTTTTATTGAAGATGTTGTTCAGTTAAACCCATGTATTAGTAACGCAAGAACTGTGGTAACAAGTTTATACACGAAACGTGAATACTATTTTGTAATTTATTGATAATTCGTATTGTAGTTATTCAGTTTTTTTAGTTTGAGAAGGACATAGCAACATATAAGTCTATGACTTCAGCTATGTTCTTTCAGAAATAGCACACCATTTTGGGCATGTTTAATGTTGTTGTTGTTAAATAAACTTCCATTCCAATTCCAGGCAATCACAGGATATTTGCACTGAGTTGCGTTGTATGGAATTGCAAAAAATACATTTTCCTACATCGTCAACGTAGATTTCTGCATAATTATAAACGTGTTTATCCGGAACATGGAAGAACCACTGACGAGTCATTATGCGTTCAAACCATCAATCATAATTGGACATATAAACAAAACAAAACGGAAATGATGTTCAGTAAAACAAAATGTATTTATTTATTACATGTGTACTGAATGCAGATGGATACACAGTAAATGAAAGAAGAAAAAAAAGAATTTGTTTGCATAAAATGCATTAAGTAGTTTTATAATTATTCTGATTGTTTTTGTTGTGTACATTAATGCTCGTATCAGCCTAATTGGTCGTTTTTACTTTGTTATATATAACTGAGACAGGTTTTAGAATTGTCAAAACAATTATTCTTCCACGGCATAACAATGGTGTTGGTACTAAAAGTGATTTTTTGGAATTAATGGCTTTCTACCCACGTAAAACGCGGCGCTTTATTTTTGCCCTTTATAACAATGTATATCAAGATGTTTTATTATGACTTAGCTCACCATTATTTTCGTTTTGACAAATGAGTGAGTCTTATATATTAAATATTGGTAACGGTGTGGACAGGCACAAACCACACGGTGAAATAAACATTTTATTTTGTATCTGATTTATTACCAAACTGCTGCAGTTACACAGCAAACGCAGTGTTAATCATGACACGGTGACGTAAGGCAAACGGTGGTGCCACGTAAAGAAGAAAGAAGCAATATTTCGTGTGGCTTAACTAACTTAACACCTATTTCACCCATACCACATTTGTACGTGTGTGCTCAGCAGTGTAGACTGGTGAACGTGTGTACGTGTACGAGTGTGCGCGTGCGCGCGTGCGTGCGTGCGTGCGTGCGTGCGTGTATGTTACAACTTGTGTGCGATTTGAGTTTTCACTATTATATTCAAATATGTTATTTTTAACTGGTGTTTATTAAATTAACCATTCAACCACAAATTGCTAAAATACGGTAAAAGGATCACAATAAATATTTACTTGTAGATGTACAAAATATTTTCAAAAGGAACTTTTATTCATCCCCAAATTCCCGAAAAAAAAGAAAATTATAAGGCAATCGTTTACGCGAACGACACAAAAAGCTAATCGTATATACGTATTTCTTGAAATTATGGAATAGGTTTCAAATATAATTTGACGACATAATAGGTCTGATTGCCATAAAGAAGCAGATCAAGGTCTGCCTAAAGTTACGTGTGACCACTCGTGATGTTGTTGAACTCAAACAACATCACTAAAACAAGCAAACACACAAGTGCCGAGATGCAAAATAACATACTGCAGGTCTTGGGTAAATAGCTAGCTGCTTGCGGAACATGCGATTTTTAGCATGCACGGCTAAGCGAGTGAACGTCTTGTAATTTGCACAATGCGGGTTGACGAAAACTTTAAAAAAAATAAGATGAGTTGATGCTTCATTCATAACACCCACATTGGGCTCCAAATGTCAACAGCTGAGCAATATGTTTTATATATGACACAACGGAGGGGCGTACCATCCATGAGGGCAGCAAGGGGAAATTTGACATAAGTTGTTATATATCAAATATGTCATGGATATGAAATAAAAAATCCACTAACAACACAACATTACGATACATATGGGCCGCAGCGCAAGTCAAAAGTACAGACGCCAATGTCTGACCGCGTTTTTTTACTTGACGCAATGATTGTTGTTATCAGCATCTGCTAAGGACACGTGATCCAAGTTACTCAATCAACATAAACACATAGGGAATATCAAAGATAAACGGAAACTCGAGACGATTGTTTTGATAAACGAATTCCGAACGCGCCCTTGCCACTGCAGACGCGCACGGAGTTCGCACACTTTAAACACAGTGAGGCGTGTCTTACCTTTTCCGTTATGTCTACAACATTGCAACTGCAATCAATAATAACAAGTGATACCTCATATTGTTATGAAAATCTGTTGACGTTTCTTGAGTGATATGTTTAGCAATTTTCACGATCAAAGAGTAACTCTACACTTCTCAAAGTGACAACGTCAAAGAGAACGATCGGACAGAGAAACGTTTCGATGTCTAGCCGACAAATATGGAATAGCTTGCCAAAATGTGAGCGATAAGCGGGAACAATAACGGTATGCCTGAAAACAACATGAAAACACATGTATTTCGCCTGCATGGATACATGAATACAACTACGTGGAGCATATTGTGACAACTACTCAAATAAACCTTATACATAGCTTCAGAACAAATATCAACATATTTGTTTGTGTGCGATGCAATCAAGCAAACGACATGTTATATATTATCAACAATATCACGACATCATCCACAACAAACCAGACATGGGTAAGAGGCACGAAGTCCAACGTGTGGAAGATTTCACTGACTTAATTTAGGCCGGTTTATTTTGTCAATGTGGAAACACACACTCAAAATGGTACGTGTTAGCAGACGTCATTTATTCATCAGTTGTCTTGCATTACTTCCAGCATATATGGTTTGGGTTTCTAGTATGTAATGTAATATTTGGTTGTTGTTGAACAGAGTGAACTCGATCTTGGTTTCTCTCATCATACACAATTTGGGTTCGAAGTTTTACACACCATACGTTTACGATGTTGACCCAAATTTTGTGGAACACGGTCTTCCACCTTGTCCGATTCCGACGCCTTGATGTGTAATACCACCTATGTTCATCACCTACATTCAACGATATGTATGTTGTTCAATGCATTAAACATATATTGTATACTTGTTTTATAAAACCATACAATGAGGATGATGCGTTTCATGTGTTGTGCTGCTATGTAATGGTACATGTGAACTGGACTTAACGCAGTACACGTATAAAACTGCAAGCAATAGAGACGCAAAACACTGTGATTGTCGACTGTAACCCATCGCATGTACAAAAACACGTTGGCAAGGAACAAACAGGGACAAGAGCGCGTTCTGTCGTGAGTATATTTAGCCACTCTGGGGACAGGGAGCTTAAGAGCGTATATCAATTAGAAGGTGAAAGATGGATAGATCAGATAAATATTGATATACGCATTTATGTCACTTAAGAAAGAAAAAAATACACGACGACACAAAGTGAAGTTAATGAAGTGACACTATAATTATATAGTAACAAGTATTGTTCATAACAGTAGTAGTCGACCATACCTTAAAGGTAATAATAATAGTAATTTGATTAATACGACTAGCTTACAACCAAGCACGGACCAACAGATCAAAGAGAGCTGCCATAATCATTACAACACGTTGATCATAATCTCCTTCCCGCGGTAATATTTAGTTTCTGCAGTCGTCAATTACGGCATTACATGAAACATATGATCATTCCGTGGCGTCACCTGGAAATGGCTGAATTTGTTCACTGAGAAAAGTAAATGAATCTATATAACAACGTTTGTTGTTTTGAAATGCATTGCCAACTGGTATGTTTGAAGTGACGTGAGTGAGAATTGAAAGAGGCGAGTGAACTAAGACTCCTGGGATGATACACATACTTATACAGTTCAAGTAGAAATATATAATATCGATTATAAGTCCATGGCCAGAACGCTTTCTTGTACTCATGTAGCATTTTGTAAACATAAATTTGCCCTCTATCCCTGCGATATGTGAATGTAAATTAGTGCCATTATTGTTAGATGCAGCGATAACTATATTAACTCATATAGTAATACAAAATGGAGTGATTTGACCAAGGACGTGGATGAGCGTAGAAAGAGGCGAGTGAACGTCGGCTTCTGGGATGATATATATATACCTATACAGTTCAAGTAGAAATATATAATATGGTTTATAATTCCATGACCAGAACTCTAACGTGTAGTCATGTCGCTTTTTGTAAACATAAATTCGTCATCTATCCCTGTGATATGTGAATGAAAACTTGTTCCGTTATTCTTAAATGTAGCTGTAACTGTATTAACTCATATAATAACACATATATGTTCGCGTTGTCACATGATTATAACCTCGGGCCATGGTGTGTCAGATAATTTGAACCGTGCGACACTACTGATACTACGTGTCCAATGTTCTATACAACTGCTCAACATTTATCTACATTGATTATTTGTTACAGGCAATGAGATGTCTAATACATCTTATCCTGGTGGTGTGTGACGCGGCCTCCGTATGTGGAAGTACGTGATGCTCGCGTGAAGACGCTGATATCACTCTGGCGATATACCAAGGAACTAGAAGTGGCGGCAACGCCCACGTAGATATCATGTGGTTCACCCAGATTTTCGTCCAGTACGTATCTACTTTCAAAGCATGTCTATCTAGACTCATTTTTATCGAGTCTCTTTCTAGTCCATCGTGATAGTTCCTGCATTAATGTATTTCTCTTATCTATGTTAACCTATTTACATATTTGTTTATTTATTCTAATAATATTGTATAACTAAATATACATTAATTAGATGGTATGCTTTTACATTGGCTTATTTCCACATAAATACGGACTCTAATTAAAATACTGATTTTAGTATATTTATTTAATTACTGTAAATATTTATATTTTACTGATGTTCGTTAATATTTTAGATACATTCCAAACGTATTTATGCATTTTTTCTAATTAACGGATGTATGTAAATAATAAATATATATATTAATTTAGTAAATGATTATTATGGTATTTGTTCGTTAGACAAGATACATATATTTTTACTTAAAGTAGCCTTTATACTATTTGTAAAGAATACGTGATTATTTGGCAATTTTATGTATTCTGTATTCGCATTGCATTCGGTAATGCGCCACTAACAATTTTTTATTGAATTTGGCGCTGTAATAAATAAGAAAGTTATATTATTTTTAGTATTATTATTACTATCGCCTCGTCCATGTTCAAGGCCAATGTCAAAAAGTGTACGATTTATATCATGTTTTGTTGTGCTTCACATTGAATTATTAAGTCAGACTAAAAAAAATGTCACCATAGATGGTAAAGTACGCAGGCTCGAACAGGCAAATGTGGCGTTGGCTGACCAGATAGACGATTTGGAGCAGTACAGCCGGCGCAATTGCTTGCTCTTTCACGGCATCCCTGAACAACAAAAGGAGACGACGACCAACGCGGTGATCGACCTGTGCAGCAAGTCGCTAGGGGTCAGGATAGACTGCACAAGCATCGACCGCAGCCATCGACTGGGAAAATCACAAGGCGATAAATCACGCCCGATTATTGTGAAGTTCGCGCGATACGAACAACGACAAAAGATCTTGCAGCAAAACGTAAACTGAAAGGAAAAAAAATGTCATAACTGAGAACTTAACAATAAGACGCAGTGTGTTGCTGACGAAAGCGCGATCTGCTGCCGGGGTGCAAGCAACATGGACTATGGACGGTCGCATTGTGTGTCTGTACTATCATCCGGGCGCAAGGTAAACATTACCACCGAGCGCGAACTCAAACAACTTGAACGCTAAGTGAAGTGACTCCCGAAACGAACAACGACTGGTGTAATGTATAATAACATGGCAATGTCTATGCAAGCCATGGACATTCTGCCACCGTGCTTTAGCATTATTAATATACTATCGAAATAACACTATATCCAAATACATTTTGTCTAGATTAACGCCACGGCATAGGTTGTTCTACAAAATGCTATCGTTGGGCTCTTCGGTATCTGTACTGTTTATATATATATTTTAATATGTGCTCTCTACCTGCCGATTCTAATTCTTGTGCAAGCTGTTACAAATAATATTATGTTGATAAATGTAAATAGTATCACAACACATTGTTTATATATATTTGCTTGTTCATTTTTTATGCGGTATTTCAAAGTGTCAAACTGCCTTTTCTATGTTTCCATTATACGTGGTTAGTTTCAGCATTCGGCGATGAGTACATTAATGTATTATTTCATAAATAGCGTGCTGCCACTACTATCATCTCCAGATATGATCATATCACATGTAACATACAGTTGTGTAGTATTTATTTTTCAATTGGTAACGCATGATCTAATCATATTGAAATTATGTCGATTGACACTGAAGAATTTCTAAGATTCAAACGTGGCATTGGTGAAAATGACTTCACAAAAATTATAAATTTGGACCCTGATGATAGTTCAGTTACAGCACAAACTCGATATTACAACGTTGAAGACTTGAAGGGCTTCCTGGCTAAAAACAAAAATAAATTAACAGTGCCAAGTCTAAATATAGTCTCTTTAAACTCCAAATTTGATGAGTTAAATATCTTAGTTAACACGCTGGCTGATTCAGGCGTATTTATAAATGCCATATGCATAGAAGAGGCAAGAATATGGCAGCACACAGACACTGAGCATCTTAAATTAAACAACTATACTATGATAACCCAATCATACACTAACAATTGTTCAAGAAAAGGAGGGCTGGTAACATACATATCAAACAACATTTCTGTAGTCAATTACAAATCGCATACTATCTACTCAATCTGGGAAGGATTGTTTATAAACATTATTTACTATTCGGCTAAAGACATTACAATATGTAACATATATAGACCTCCAAAAGATAACAATAATCATGCCTAAATAAATTCATTTCTGCAAGATTTCACCCCCATAATCCGGAACTTGTATAATTCCTCTAAACACATCGTACTAACAGGAGACTTTAATATTGATTTAGTAAAGTTAAACTCCAATAATACATTTCAAGAATGTTATGATTCATTGACATAATTAGATCTTCTACCTAGCATAACCTTACCAACCAGAATATCAATCACATGGCCATATTTGCTGCCCTAAATTTTAAAGTTAATGAAACATTTAATAAAATAAAAACAATTAACACAAGATCATTTACAGGAAACAAAATGCGGGGTTTTCTTGAAGAACTCGAAAACATAGAATGGACCGAAGTTTTGTATAATAATGTAACAGCAGACCCTACGATAACCTACGATCAACAATACACTACAAAACGTCATGAAATGATAAATAAGCACTTTCCATTAAAGTCTGTTAAATTCAATAAATACAAACACAAAAAATCCAAATGGATGACTTGCAAACTCCTCTCAGAAATTAAACAAAGGGACGAACTCTACAGAACAGTCAACACGATAGAACCTGGCACAATGGCATATGCCTCAAAATATGCGGAACTTAAACCAAGGTAAAACAAGTCAGGAAGCTGAAACGAGATGCCAAAGCAGATTATTACAAGTTAGAATTTAATAAACATCAAGAAGACAATAAAAACATGGGAAACTATTGCTGATGTAATTAATAAATCCAGAATTTAAAAAAATTACCAACTCACCTTAATAAAAACGGAATCAAGATAATAGATAAAAACAAAATAGCAAATCGATTCAACACCTTTTTTTAAACGTTGGGCCAAATCTTGCTAATAAAATCGATACTGAAGAAAAACCTAACTTCAGAACTTATATGGACACGAAGAAAGTAGAGACACTTTTCACATTTACACCAATTGACGAAGAACAAACAAAAACAATTATAAATAAACTGAAACATAAGAAAGGCTCTGGATATGACAGCATTTCTAAAATTTTATTAAAACTTCAGTCAATGCCTTAGCTAAGCCAATTACTTGCATAATTAATCAGTCACTGACAACAGGACGATTTCCCAATAAATTGAAAATGGCGAAGATTGTTCCTATTTTCAAGAAAAATGATGAACACGATATGAATAACTACATACCTATATAACTTTTACCTTCTGTATATAAAGTGTTTGAAAAAGCAGTTCATGCACAACTATTTAAATATTTAACTATAAATAACCTCTTATGTGTAAATCAGTACGGATTCAGAGAAGGTTATTCTACTGAATTAGCATTAACTGAAATGGTAGATCGGATATATTTAGATCTTGATGAAACCAAACTACCTATATAATTATTCCTAGATTTGTCAAAGGCCTTTGACACTATTGACCATGCAGTTCTCATCAGCAAGCTAAAACATTACGGCATAACAAATGTAGAGTTAGATTGGTTCAGAAGTTACTTATACAACAGACAGCAATATGTTGAAGTTAACAACGTTCAATCATCTGCAGAAACAGTAATCGCAGGAGTCCCTCAAGGGTCAATATTAGGACCTCTACTATTCTTAATATATATAAATGATTTTGCAATGGCTAGTACAAAAATTACACCCATCATGTATGCCGATGACACCACCCTGCTCAGCACGTTGGGCAACTTCACAAATAACCATACAACTAAGTCAACATCTAATCAAATAAACGCGGAATTAACCAATATAACGGACTGGCTAGCAGTAAACAAGCTCTCACTCAATGTAAGCAAAACGAAGATGATGATTTTTCATAGTAAACAAAGAAAAGAAAAAAATAGCGACATTCCTAATATTGAGGTAAACAGTATTCCAATTGAACATGTAACACACTTTAAATTTATTGGTATTCTCATAGACTCGAATCTAACATGGTCTTCTCATCTCAATTACATAGCCAACAAATTGTCAAGGATATATGGAATGATATCTAGATTAAGACACAATGTTCCAGTGTACATCTTGAAAATAATCTATAATTCACTATTTTTATCACACCTAAATTATGGAATAACAGCATGTGGTCTTAATATAGGACCACGAATAAGTAAGTTGCAAAAAAAGGCAGCCAGAGCAGTATCAAACAGTAAATATAATTCCCATACTGCACCTCTGTTTAAGAATCTTGAATTACTAAAGGTACAGGACATATATAAACTATCATGTCTCAAACTTGTTTTTAAATGTGAAAACGAAAACCTCCTAGGATACTTCCAAAACACGTTTCAAACACAGGAACATAAAATAATAAGATTAAGAAGGACCAGATGGGCACCTCAACGTTTTAATAACATGGAAAACAACTTTCCAAACAACAATAATTATGACATTCAAGTAAAACATGCACATTCAAAATATTGCCGCCTTTGCATCAGACATGAAATTCAGCGATCTTGTAGGTCTTAGTGCAGGTCTCCATAGATCAATCATCATGTATACTTATAATAATGTATAAACTGTATTATTATGTACATAACTGATCTGAAATAAAATGTATCTATCTATCTATCACTATGCGCTTTCGTGTTATGTATAGCTTGCCCGCTTTACTAATTCTTGAAATGGCACATCGTGGGCATAACGAACAAAAAACAGCCAAATGGCATTTCCAATTGACGTTTCTAAAGTTGGAACTGCTGCCATAAAAGGCACTGGTTTATGTTTTATTTCTGAGTTCCCCGTGGCGCAAATAAGGCATGTCTTGAGAGTTCACAGACACAAAATCATGTTTCAAAAATGAGAAATAAAAATGTTGCGTGATTTCTAAAATAACCACATTTTGCGTGCCTAGCTTCATCGGTCCACCATTTTGGGATGCTTTGGTAGTTGACAGTTGTGATAGTAATATTTACAAAATGTTAGAAAACACATGACATCGTTTAAAATTAGAACAATCGGACAGAATGTGATGTTCACATCCATTGAAAGGCTCTAGTCATGAGAGTATAGAATTGTTCAATAATATCCGTCTGGTTATGCTACTGGCATGAGAGTAGACACCAGCCTATATTGTGTCAGTGTATATGTCTCGTTGACCTAGGGACTTTGCCGATTTGCAGCGCGCGCGTGGTTCGTGCGATTGTTAAATTACGGTTTACGTATTACGCGCACATTACGTTTTAAGTTCCGAACAACTGAATTACCCAATAAAATGTGACAATCTTGACATATACGGGTAACTATGAAACAATATAGGTCTTACGTGCTATTCTACAAGTCGTAGATTAATCCCTGAAAGATTGGCGCTCGAGTTTCGAGCAGTCTAAGAGGAAGATGTTAACCTACTCGCATACGCAAGCTCGATTATTAGTAGATATCAGGGTATTCCGACATGTATTCTTTTCATACGGGGTTAACGATGGAATCCTGAAATACGGTGTGGCTAAATTCACATTTGAATGGTTTCGGGGCAAAACGAGATGTCCATTTTTCTTGGTTTTGAAAACGTTTGAGTTTCATCCTCAAAGTTTAAATACAAACTTGTGAAATTGGTATGCGAGTATACTGATCGGTGAGAAACCCAGATGTCAGTCTAAGCCGTTTGTTGAAGGAGGACACACCAAATTGATCTAAAGTCGGTTCCTATTAAAAGTACTAGATATTTCCAAAATATTTTCCCGTTTAAATGTAATTTGAACATTTTCAAAGTGTGTGTATATAATACAGTAAATTTTCGTCGATGACTCAGAATACGCGACGAAACTTAGGTTTGATTTTATGTAACTGTCGTAACAAAAGTAACTCATGTTATATTGCATACAGGATATTACAACTATAGGGAAAATATGCATCTTAATATGTACAATAACAAACTATAACTTAATTTTTCGAATCAAATTATTCTTTGGACCAGCAACAACCCCGTCTGTATACCTGATGGGACATTGGTCCTTCAACATTATTGTTCATCCCCATGTCACGGGGCTGGATGAATGAAAACCTGGGGATACCAACAATACTGGAATTATATAAATCAGTAGATTTCGAACGGAAATTATATTAAAGACGAATTATAACCTTTTGGGTAGTGAGGCTGTTGGAATCAACACGTTCTTCTGTCAAGAAGAGACGTTTAAAAAAATACATATGATATATTATTATCCTGTCATCTAACATATACTAAAATGGAACGTACTGAACATTTCAGATTGATGGAGAAGTACCCTGCCACCAAGGCTCTTTTCGCCAATGTCAACGTTTACGACACCCACAGTACAGAATTTGGGACTCACGCATTACGGGTGGTTAACGGTATGCAAGTGTTCGTATACGTTGTACACAACCCACAACTTCTCGCGGAACTCACGTCACATTTGGAGGTTCAGCACGCGGCGATAGACGGGATCAAGGCGGAATACTTCGACGTGAGTAGATTAATCCTCGCCAGCAATGGGTGGTAGTAGAACTGCAATGACGCCGGCACATCTTGTTAACCTCGAACTAAATCAGTTCACACCGGCGTCTGACATGTGTGTGTGTGTGCTTGGTGTGCAAGGGTATGTGAGCTTGTGTATGCAAGGGTATGTGTGCTTGTGTGTGCAAGGGTATGTGTGCTTGTGTGTGCAAGGGTATGTGTGCTTGTGTGTGCAAGGGTATGTGTGCTTGTGTGTGCAAGGGTATGTGTGCTTGTGTGTGCAAGGGTATGTGTGCTTGTGTGTGCAAGGGTATGAATGCTTGTGTGTGCAAGGGTATGTGTGCTTGTGTGTGCAAGGGTATATGTGCTTGTGTGTGCAAGGGTATGTGTGCTTGTGTGTGCAAGGGTATGTGTGCTTGTGTGTGCAAGGGTATGTGTGCTTGTGTGTGCAAGGGTATGTGTGCTTGTGTGTGCAAGGGTATTTGTGCTTGTGTGTGCAAGGGTATGTGTGCTTGTGTGTGCAAGGGTATGTGTGCTTGTGTGTGCAAGGGTATTTGTGCTTGTGTGTGCAAGGGTATGTGTGCTTGTGTGTGCAAGGGTATGTGTGCTTGTGTGTGCAAGGGTATGTGTGCTTGTTTGTGCAAGGGTATGTGTGCTTGTGTGTGCAAGGGTATTTGTGCTTGTGTGTGCAAGGGTATGTGTGCTTTTGTGTGCAAGGGTATGAATGCTTGTGTGTGCAAGGGTATGTGTGCTTGTGTGTGCAAGGGTATGTGTGCTTGTGTGTGCAAGGGTATGTGTGCTTGTGTGTGCAAGGGTATTTGTGCTTGTGTGTGCAAGGGTATGAATGATTGTGTGTGCAAGGGTATGTGTGCTTGTGTGTGCAAGGGTATGTGTGCTTGTGTGTGCAAGGGTATGTGTGCTTGTGTGTGCAAGGGTATGAATGCTTGTGTGTGCAAGGGTATGTGTGCTTGCGTGTGCAAGGGTATGTGTGCTTGTGTGTGCAAGGGTATGTGTGCTTGTGTGTGCAAGGGTATTTGTGCTTGTGTGTACAAGGGTATGTGTGCTTGTGTGTGCAAGGGTATGTGTGCTTGTGTGTGCAAGGGTATGTGTGCTTGTGTGTGCAAGGGTATGAATGCTTGTGTGTGCAAGGGTATGTGTGCTTGTGTGTGCAAGGGTATGAATGCTTGTGTGTGCAATGGTATGTGTGCTTGTGTGTGCAAGGGTATGTGTGCTTGTGTGTGCAAGGGTATGTGTGCTTGTGTGTGCAAGGGTATGTGTGCTTGTGTGTGCAAGGGTATGAATGCTTGTGTGTGCAAGGGTATGTGTGCTTGTGTGTGCAAGGGTATATGTGCTTGTGTGTGCAAGGGTATGTGTGCTTGTGTGTGCAAGGGTATGTGTGCTTGTGTGTGCAAGGGTATGTGTGCTTGTGTGTGCAAGGGTATGTGTGCTTGTATGTGCAAGGGTATGTGTGCTTGTGTGTGCAAGGGTATGTGTGCTTGTGTGTGCAAGGGTATGTGTGCTTGTGAATATGCTGAATATTATCAAACGCGCTTAACATTAACTGTATATTTACATTTGAATTAAACACAGAATATTACATATTAAAATGTTACAAAACATTAAAAACAACGCATTTATAGCGCACCAAATTGCATATGAAATCATATACAAGTTAACAAGTAAAATGTGAGGAAGTGTAAGTCCTATTCCAATATACATAGTACAGACGTTTATATACCATCTCCTAAATCACTACACAATCACATTTCTATCGGAGTGTTGTTATTGTTTGCAGTTCTTACGTCAGAGAATGAATGAGGACACTCGTATATTAGTGGACAATTACAAAGGGGACGCGTGGAACAACTGCTTCGATCCTAGTTTCAAGGCAATCACAGCACGGAATTAATAAAAACTTAGATGTATCGTCAACATAGATCTAAGCGTAATTAAAATATACAATGTCACCATCTCGACCTCTCGATTAACCAAGCTGCAATTTTTGCCCGATGAGTATGTTTACCTTTATTGACGTGTTGACTGAATACACACACACACACACACACACACACACACACACACACACACACACACACACACACACACACACACACACACACACACACACACACACACACACACACACACACACAAACTGTTAACATGGTTGATTTTGTTGGTTTTGAGGAGGTGCGTACGGGGTAGTGTTGGTCATGAAAATGTTGCTTACGTCAAAGTTTCATTTCAACACACAGATACAAGAGAACTACTTCCCTCAGGCAGAATATTTTTCTCAGCCGGGGTGCATACGCACCTATCGAAGCCTAGGCCTGTGGGTGTGTATGATTATATCTCTTGGGTGTTATGAACTGATTTGTTTGTGTTAAGCAACCAGACAACACATGTTCTCTCACGTAAACAAGACTGCGGCGTAATCGTTATCAGGATATCGGGATAACAGGCCCGAAGTACAATCTGGATAGACGTCAATGCCTTATGGCACTCATTAGGCCTCAGCACACTGTTAGTTTTCCCATTGACGACCAGGTTAACGTTTTGTGTGATTATAAGAAAACCTGACCTACAAAATGTCTTAAATTTCTCACCTGCTGTTATTATCATCTCATTGACATGCTGATCGAGTTTAGTCAAAATCTAATATTTGTAGCTCTCGTAAAATGCATCTATGTGTGACAACCGTCAATATTTACGAATTGATGCAGGCAGTAATCCGGCTAAAGGGTCAACTAGCCAAATTGCTGCCAAATACCCTTCCGCTTAGTAAAATCAGCAGAGCAGGTGAATTTTGTAAAAAATTATTTCTCAAAAATACATTGCACTTTTTTTCGTAAAAAGCAAGAAGTCCAACAGTGTCCTGACCCCATTAGTCAGGGAGCGTGTGTGATCACGTGGGACTGCAGTGTTGAAGTCACGCTATCGGTGCAGGTGACTAAAGCGAACCCCAATGGAAAACGAAACGTCTTCTCTGAGGCCTGGGAATCTGTTTAGTCATTTAACAAATGATTAAAAATAAGCGTGGGAAACACTATGCTGGCGACGTCTAATGAGGATTAAGGAAGCGTAGGTCGAAAGAAGCAAAAACAGTATCATTACAACATTGCATATCCACCGTAGCTCCCTAGCGCCTTGACCCACCTGTTGACAACTAGAATACTGCTTATGGATTTTGAGATTGACCAATCCTTTTGTTTTTATGCGCTTGAGAGCTTGGTTTCCAAGGATTTAGGCGCAATCGAAGTTATTTTATTATAAGAAAATTTGTGGTGTAATAACGAAGGTTAGATCAAATTATATAAAAATAAATATATATATACACGGTGGAACTGCCAACATTACTTAAATACGCGTACTTACCATGTGCTCACCAGAACAACGTCGACTGACAGTGTCAACAACAGTCATTTGATTTGATTAATTGTAATATTGACATTGGCAGTGTCCGGGGGCCTGACACTTTTTCGGCGATGTTCATAATTACATTGATCGTTGTTGCTATTAAACTCCATCAGTCTGACACTGGCACATCACTTCACCTCGCTGAGTGGTGACTGTTGCCTCAAATACGTAACGCATTAACCGTTTTCCTATTTGTTTACATGGGCGCCACAACGCGGTTAGCTCATCGATGCCAGACGGAGCTTTGGGGTCCCTTGAAGATGATTTCAAATGGTAACAGTGAAAAAGTTGGGTCTCACTACCCATTTCCAACCTATCTTGGATGGTACACTGAATATCGTATTTGTCGTCAATGTCGCGTGATATTTAATTACCCACACCACAATCGTCATTGTATAGTCATGTGTGTCTCAATATGTACTTATGATATGTCGAATTGAAGGTTTTCAACTGCTGATCATTATAATAGCATTCAATAGATATTGTACTATTATGGCGTGCGCCCTAATTAACATAGAATAACTACACCCCATCCTATGGCCTCTTTAAGATCAAGGTAATAATGCATAACACTCTGCAGAAGCATATCTTTCATTTGATATCAGAATTGTCTTTCTGTCATTACAAATGGATTAGATATGATGCTTCAAAGATAACCGTAGTGTCGCGGATCAAGAGGCGTAACGCAGGGCATTTTTTGTGATTACACACTGTACTCCACCAGCAGTGGATTGTTTAAAATGTGATGAAGAAGTGACTATAATATTGTCATTTAGTTCTTTCTGCAGTATATAGGTACTATTGCAGCTGGAATACTAGTTTTCTTACATGTTTCATCATGGTATGTGGATATCACAAGGTTGTATCCAATGTTATATCACTTAAGTCTCATATTATATTATTTATGTCTCAATTGCAGCTTTTACGAATACCTCAGGTCAACTTCACAGATGTCGATAAATTAAAATTGTATTAAGTTGGATAACGATAAATCAGAAGGCGATAAAATCATCTTCAAGTCGGACTGTAGGGTGGTAAGAATATAAAAGTGAAAGGCGCATGGACCAGTCAAGGCATGAGTCAGTTTGAATTTGATGGATGGAAGACTGTGGCGACGATAGCAGAAATAAAACAGGATGAGAAGCTCCTCACAAGAATACGAGGTTTTGATATGATTGCTTGTAAAGCCAAGTTCCACAAGAATTGCCGCACGCATGAACTATATGAAAAAAACTGAGAATTGGCGAAGTACATATGAAGAGGCACGTGTTAACCGGCTCAACTTAATGGAAGCCCATGAAAAGGTATTTGACATAGTCTGTTGCATGGTGGAGAAGGATGTCATGCATGAAAAATCGAGGCTATATTTGGCGGAGATAGATCGTAGAAATTGGTGGTGCAGAAAAGTTGATAAACAAGTGGAATTACTGATTGATAAGTATTATTATTGCCTTAATATCATTCATAAAGTTGCAGTAAACATATATTGAGTCGCAGTTGTGATTAAAGTTAGTTAGTTAAAGTATTTTAGAACACCTTAGTATAGTGAGTGATAATAGGGTAACTTAGCCTTCGATAAGTTGTAAACAAGATTTAATAAACCTGATTATGCGGTAGAATATATAGGAGATGAAGTAACACCCATCAAACTACTTACTCAAGATAATATATGTGTAAGCCAGTACTTGCTACATATTTTGATTAGGTAGCATTTTTTTTAAATTAAGCAAGGCTGATAGTCGGGCGGCGTAACCTAAATAAATAAAGCAGCCTGACGTAACGTAATTTATTGTATTTAAATTAGGTCACTACCGGTAATGTTAGCGTTCGTGATAGAATAAATAGTCAGCTATGTAACTGAAAGATGTAACACAAAGTGTGCTGTAGTACACAGGAAACAGTCTTTATAAAGACTAAGTTAGTTAAGTTATTAAATAAATTCTGATAGGGATATGGCGCCTTGCAAGCGGAAAGTCAAGGCAAAGCGACACTTGGTGTGCGATCACTGCCACAGCTGGGTAGATTTTGCATTGTCCGGCTGTGGGAAGTCATGGACAGAAACCATGGAGGAAGGATTTACCTTTCAGTGCATTGGATGTTGGAAGGTGGAGTGTCTGCAGAAGGAGATAGTTAGGTTGACAGATATTGTGAAGGGAATGGATATGGGAATTAGAAAGGAGACAGGTCGAATGGGTAGAGAAGACAGGGAGAGAGGTGAGAATACTGCAAGACTGAAGGAGAATAGCAGTGGCAAGAAAACTGAGGAAAGGAGACTGAGAGGAGGGAAGGTGATTGGAGGGGAAGAAATTGGAAAATCGACGACAGAAAACGTGACCAGCGTGAAGGTGACAGGGGAGAAAGTGACCGTAGAGAAGGAGGGAGGGAAGATGGGACGGGAGAGGAGAGAAGAAAATGAGATGGGAGGAAAGATGAAGGGACGAAAGGAAGTGAGAGCAACTGTGATAGAAGAGAAGTCGATGAAAGGGACGCTGACAGGAGGAAAGGTGACAAGAGAAAAAGGGACAGGAAAGAATGGATCGGAAGAGAATGTGACAGGAGAGAAGACGACAGGGGAAAAACCACAACTAGACAGATGCAAACCGAAGAAGGAGCTACTCTAAGGCAGTAGTTGAGGGGGCAATGAGAAAAGAGAGGGTGTTTATGGGCGACTCCATTATGACAAAAACGGACAAGACACCGAGCGAGGGGAAGGACGTTGTTGTTTGTCTACCGGCGGCTTGGATTGAACATGTGACTGACAGGGTAGAGAAGGTATTGGGACATGGCAAGGGAGAGTCTATACTGGTACATGTAGGAACATATAATGCTGACAGGGAGGGGACAACTGGGATAACACAGACGTATAGACAGTTAGTGAGGAAGCTAAAGAAGACAAGAGTTGAACAAATAATTATGTCTGGAATGTTGCCAGTAATGGGAGGAAGGTGGGTAACGTATAGAAACTGCAAGAGGATGGCAATCAACGCACTAGTTGAGCAGATGTGTGAAGAAGAAGGGTTGGGATTCACAGATTTATGGGGATACTTTGTTTGGAGGGAAGATGTGTACATGAGAGATAGCCTCCATCTTCGTGGAAAGGGGGCAGCTGTTTTCTCAGAGAACCTGCTGCGATGTGTTGACAGTGGGACAGGTTGCATCTATTTAAACTAGATTCGCAGGGGGGACTCACAGGAAAGCCTGAAACTGGAGGCATAGATAAAGACAGCACAAATAAATCAGCAAAGAACAGTCTGGAAAACTCTTCTGTAGCTGGATATAAATATGTTTGTTTAAACGCAAGGAGTATAGTAAACAAAATAAATGAACTAAATATTGTGGTAGAAGATATTGACCCTCACATAATAGGTATAACCGAATCCTGGACCACCCCCGATATATCAGATGCCGAATTGGGACTGACAGGATATGTAATGTTTAGGAAAGATAGAATAGGAAGAAAGGGAGGTGGAGTTATGTTATATATTAAAGAATCTATCCAGGCTTATGAAATAAAATTAGAAAGAGAAGCAGATTGCGAACAAGCTGTTTGGTAAAACATAGTTACAGGAAACTCAACGTTAACAGTTGGGTTAGTTTATCGAAGTCCAAACATAAGCATTGAAGAGAATGACAAAATACAAAATGCTATAAGGGAAGTAAGCAAACGGACTGTATTATTATGGGGGATTTTTATCATGGGCATATAAAATGGAAATCTCTACGGAGTATAGGGAGTGAGGAACATAAGTTTTTTAGTTCAAGATACTTTCCTTTCTCAACATGTGCTAGAACCAACCAGGGGTGAGAATGTGTTAGACATAGTTTTGTCCTCACAGAATGAATTAGCCACTGGGGAGTAGTGATCACAACCAGATACATTTTACCATCAAAGTAAAATCAGAAAGGAATAGTAAAAAGCAGTATATGAGAAATGTTCACAAATGAAGGTATAAGGACATGAAGAAATATTTAGCAAAGATAGACTGGAATAACACACTGAAAAATATGACAGCAACCGAATGCTGAAATATATTAAAGAGTGAAATTAAGTGCATAGTCGATACATTTGTACCCTTCAAAAAACAAGGGAAACGGTTCAAAAAGAAACACTTATCGAAAGAAGCCATTATAAACATTAAGTATAAACAAATGATGTGGAAGTCATATAGATCTACTGGAAATGATGAAGACTACAACAGTTATAAAGAAGCACTTAACCAAGCTACACCTGAAATTAGAAATTCAAAGAGAAGCTATAAACAACAATTAGCTAGTAATATAAAACATGACAGCAAGAGTTGTTATGCGTATGTTCGAAGCAAACAGAAAGTTCAAGATAAGGTTGGTTCTCTAGAAGATAGTGTTGGAAATATAATATCAGAGGGATTATTAATGGCAGTAGACCTGAATGAGTACTTAAGTTCAGTGTTTACCATGGAAGATAATAGTTCACTGCCCGTACCAGAGGCTAAGTTTAAGGGGGCAGATTCAGACTATTTAGGACAATTAATTGTAACCCCGGAAATGGTAGCTAAGAAAATAAGGGCTATGAAGGATAATAAATCACCTGGAGTGGATGGGATTCCACCCAAACTACTATTGGAAATTGTAAAACAAATTAGCGTACCGCTTGCAACAGTTTTCAATTTGTCATTAGAAGAGGGAGTTGTTCCTTTTGATTAGAAAGAGGCAAACATTATACCGTTATTTTAAAAAGGTTCGAGAAACAAATCAGAGAACTATAGACCAGTGAGTTTAACATCAGTGATTTGCAAATTATTAGAAATACTAATTAAAGATCACAAGGTGGATTTTCTTGTTAAACATAACTTCATAAACCCATCACAACATGGGTTTTTAAAGCGAGGTCATGCTTAACAAATATGTTATGTTTTTTGGAAGACATAACTAAGTGGGTAGATGAGGGATCACCAGTAAGTATCGTCTACTTAGATTTTAAAAAAGCTTTCGACATCATTTCACATCAAAGATTACTGCTTAATCTAAAGGCCCATGGCATAGGAAATGGTATAATAAACTGGATAGAAAAATGGCTGATTGACGGAAGACAACGTGTAGTAGTTGATGGGGAGGCTTCAAACTGGAAATCGGTATTGAGTGGGGTACCACAGGGATCAGTACTAGGACCTATATTATTCTTAATATATATCAACGATTTGGATGATGAAATAACAAGCAAGGTGTTGAAATTTGCGGATGATACAAAATGTTTAGAAGTATTAAAAGTGATGGAGATAGACAATATTTACAAGATGATCTTGACAAGTTGATCAAATGGTCTGAAAAGTGGCAAATACTGTTCAATTTTGGGAAATGTAAATGCCTCCACGCAAGACATGGGAACGAAGAGGTAGAATATACTATGGGGGTTACTGTACTAAGAACTACTGTAAACGAAAAGGACTTAGGTTTAACCATTAGTGCTGTTATGATGGTTTCAGAGCAGTGCGGAATTGCAGCTTCAAAAGGAAATCAAATCCTTGGATTAATTAGGCGAAACATAACGTATAAGGAAAAAGAGCTAATAATACCGCTGTACAAAACAATAGTTAGGCCTCATTTAGAATATTGTATTCAAGCGTGGAGGCCATATCGCAGGAAGGACATAGATATGCTAGAAAGAGTAAAGAGGAGAGCAACTAAAATGAAACCAAAACTGAGGGATCTTAGTTACGAAATACGACTAAAAATGCGGCTTAACAACACTAGAGACCAGGAAATTGAGAGGATATCAGACAGAAGTGTTTAAAATAATGAATGGTTATGAAAATATTATATATAAAAAAATATTTCAGTTAAGAAAGATAGAAGGACTAGAGGTCATGAAGTTACATTAGCAACGGAGCAGTGTAGATTAGATATAAGAAAGTTCTCATTTTCACAAAGGACTGTAAAGGAATGGAACAGATTATCTGCTGATTGTGTGGGTGCTAGTAGCGTGAATATGTTTAAAAATAAAATCGACACATACCTCAGAAGGGCGGTATACACATAGATAAAAGGGTCGGACTCTCGATAAGCCAAAGGCTTCCTTGTCCACCCGCCACCTAGAGTTAATTCTCTTGGTGGCAATCTTGTTAAATCTTGTTAAATGATCGGAAGATGGTGAAATTGGCTGATCTGTAACAAGTGTACATATCCAGCATAGAGAATGCAGAGCACAGTAATCCTGACTATCGAAGTGAGAAATTAAAACTCAAACTTGAAAGCCATGAACCCTTCTATGACCAACTGTCCTTCTACAATATGGGGAAGTTCCATTCAAGCATAGTCTATGAGTCACAGATTAACATCAACACAGCCGTGAAACGTGCATGCCTTCCAGTTGCGATCAACTGATGTTATCAAGACCACTGGTACATATTTTCGACAGACTATCCAGGAGGTGTTTGCTTAAGCACCTGATCTTAAATGGCCACCAATTCCCCGTGATTTTGACAGAATCGACACTATCGTATCAGACACACTCCAGAAAGTGTTATGTTATGTCATAACCGGGATGGCAGCTCCCGCATCATCCCGCACACAGAGACTTGTTCTGTCAATTGGTTAGGACATCTGCCGGGCAACAACCAATGGATCGTGGAAGCTGCCAAACACGTATTCATATGTTCAGGAGTGAAAAACTCTTCTGAATAGAATGGGACACTGTGAAAGCTACAACCAGATTGTCAGGTCACCACCAAGATAAACAATGACGGCCCGACGACAGTAACCCATGAACTGCCCCTTCTGAAGTCATCACAGGAGGAAACTAAGTTATCCTCTATGTTAATAACGTGAGGAATAGGAATCACCCATTCGTTCTTGTGAAGAGCCCATATTCAGACTTCTTCTTAGTTCTTCTGCACTATGCCGCATCAATTGGAGGCATCACCAACTTGTTTGACACTAGTGTAGGAAATAAGCAAAGATTGATTGATGTCAGTAAACTAGCAGTTGATCTCGGCCAAGACAAATGTACGGCTCTGATGGTTCTGCATGCTTTCAGTGGATGCGACAGCACTAGTGGTTTCTGAGGGATTGGCAAACTCAAACCAGTGAAAACTCTACTGAAGATTCTTAAATACATTCATGTACTCAAGAAGCTGGGACGTACCTGAAGAAAGGATTGATGAGCTGGGCAGGTTCACATGTGCTGTGTATGGTAGAGCATCAACGGTGTCAAACGTTGATGACTTCAGGCTAATTCGTATCAATGAGCTGTGTGCCAAGGATAACCGTGTTATTCCTTCAAGTAATATTGACATGGCCAATCTACCATCATGCAATCGCAGTCTCACCCAGCATGACAGAAGAGTCAACTATCAAGTTGGCTTATGAAAGAGAATACATATTCCTGAGCCGGACGTCCCCAAAGTGGGCAGAAACCATGGCTGTAACATCAGTAACGGAAGCATTGAGCCACTCTGTTATGATGGAGATGTGCTGCCACGTGAACTGGCTGATATAGCTCAGGTAGACCCGGACCACACTGGTAATGATGACGAGTCTGACATGTTTGATGGGATGGAACTCTATGCTGACAGTGACAGTGATTATGACTGAGCATCAAAATGTGACTAATGTAATTGGTTATGTAGCTATCAATGTTTGGCAAGTGTCCGTACATCAATCTAGATATTGTATGTCATTGATTGACAATTAAGATGTGAATAACTTTGTGGCATCTAACTAAATTTTGTTTTATCGATGTCTACCATCTAAATGAATGTCATACGTACGTAATTCGCTTTAAACTTAATTATCATTATTGTGAGATACTGGCTTTCGATTTGTGTGTACTGCTAATATTTGTCACATCTTATTTCACGAGTTCTGGATACCATAGTAAGCTAATATACATGTACATTATATTAAATATGTAGTGCTTTGTTTTATGCATCTGAAATTAATCTGGTGTAACTGCATACTTGAAAACACACACACACAAAATCTAGACAGTTTTGACAAGATATCCATGGTTATCTTTGCGTTACGCCTCTTGATCCGCGACACTACGGTTATCTTTGAAGCATCATATCTAATCCATTTGTAATGACAGAAAGACAATTCTGATATCAAATGAAAGATATGCTGCTGCAGAGTGTTATGCAGTATTACCTTGATCTTAAAGAGCCCATGGGATCAAGGGAAATTTATATATTTGACAAAAATAATGTTGTCATCTATGCGGTCACGACTGAGAATGGGGTGTAGTTATTCTATGTTAATTAGGGCACACGCCATAATAGTAAATATATATTGAATGCTGTACATGTTCGGGTGACCTTGTGGCGGAATGGCCCCACCTCTCTCTAGGATGTGGTAATAGTTAGTAGTTTTAATCGTCTAAATGTCTGGGAGGCGTCTTTTTAATAGTTCTGGTGTATTACCATAATTTAAGTATGGTATTCTATAATGTGGGCCTTGTTTTTAGAATGTATAGATAAAATAAATGGGGCAATGTTTAAGACCTCAAATGGCCCACATTTGATTGTATTGTGTTTTAGCTAACAACTCATCCAATTATCGGGTGAATATTAAATAAATGTCAGAAGGTTATTCTGGCCACATTTCTTCCATATCTGGTGTTGTCTTGTTGCATTGCGTAAAGGGATTTATGCGATTACATTGCATAACAAGTTTTACGCGAGGCAACCAAGGCAACACTAAAGTCCTAGAGCCAGCCTGCAGGCTAGGTAAACAAGCTGACACTGTACCTTGACCAGGTCAGAGTCCAATAGCCTGAAGGCGTGCCGGCCTTCCCGCGCTTTAGCGTAGTGATACAGTAAAACCTAGTCCGACCATTCAGGACATAAAAGGCCACTGCACCTCCAGCAGCGGCCACATTTGAAATTCCTCGTGTTCAGTTGTTTATCGAATATCGTATCAGTTTTGACTCCACCTCCCTCCCCTCCTGCCATAAGACTAGTTATAAGTATGTATGGGATTTTCACAACACGCACATGTGTTAATTTTAGCTTTGCTGACGCTTTTCCCTGTTTCTAAATGGTACACGAGGTTTTGCCTTAAAGCTTTTTCCTCCTTCAAGTGTACGCAGGGTTTTTAGGGCGGTAATTAAAATAGGATTAATAAACGGTGTGGCGGAAGGCGGAATGGCCCCACCTCTCTCTAGGATGTGGTAATAGTTAGTAGTTTTAATCGTCTAAATGTCTGGGAGGCGTCTTTTTAATAGTTCTGGTGTATTACCATAATTTAAGTATGGTATTCTATAATGTGGGCCTTGTTTTTAGAATGTATAGATAAAATAAATGGGGCAATGTTTAAGACCTCAAATGGCCCACATTTGATTGTATTGTGTTTTAGCTAACAACTCATCCAATTATCGGGTGAATATTAAATAAATGTCAGAAGGTTATTCTGGCCACATTTCTTCCATATCTGGTGTTGTCTTGTTGCATTGCGTAATGACGATTGTGGTGTGGGTGATTAAATACCACGCGACATTGACGACAAATGCGATATTTCAGGGAACCATCCAAGATAGGTTGGAAATGGGTAGTGAGACCCAACTTTTTCACTGTTACCACTTGAAATCGTCTTCAAGGGACCCCTACGCTTAAAACAACATGGGTTGGTAGAGTTGTGGGGGGTGCTCGAGGGACATATCTGGCCCATGGCCTACTACGGCTATGCTCACATTCGCAGTCTCAGACCCAACGCTACATGTGTAAATCAATTAAAAACTATGACAACATTTTAGAATAGCAAGTATTTTGTGATTTGCATAGCGCGCGCGCCCGTCGAACATAATTATATGCAACGCCAACGTGGCGTACGTGTTGCCTCACAGCTCGCGCGATTGTCTGCTAACTGCGCTTTTCCATTTTGAACGCCAAACAGCGTGTGACATGCTTGTTTTCGACGGGATGCTGCGTAACGTCCCGGGAACGTTTGACAAAGTTCTTCAATTTACAATTGGCTTGCGCAGGAAACGAACGCTTACATGATATTTATAAACAAAAGGAACAACGTGCAAATAATAGTATGATTGTGCTCTTGATATAAAATATATTTTGAATATATATACATTAAACATATAAAGTGATAAACCGACTACTACTTTGAAACCCACAGTCCATGTTTTGACTAAAAATTATTGGGCATATATATATATATATATAATATATATATATATACATATATATATATATATATTCAAAATATATTTTATATCAAGAGCACAATGTTGACATTGATCATAATATTATTTGCACGTTGTTCCTTGTGATGTTTATAAATATAATTTAAGCATTGGTTTGCTGCGCAAGCCAATTGTGAATTGAAGAACTTTGTAAAACGTTCCCGGGACGTTACGCTGTATGTATATATATATATATACAGGCGGCCGAACCAAATGGTGTAGAAAATGTTTCCCTGTTGCGACCTGCTCGAAATATCCGCAGTCTCGACTCGATTGGTAACGGTGGGGGGGGGGGGGGGTGCTGTTAAAAATATTTTGCCGCCGTATCGCCGTCATTTCAGCTTAGTGTACCATGAACGGGGGCACATTTCTAAGCGTCTAAGGGATAAGGTCACATGGGCCCATTCATAATTAGATGTCTACGGGCACGAACAATTACAAAGGTATAGGGGCACATGTCCCCCAAGCCCCCTTAGACACGCATATGGACGTTTTGGGAACGTTAAGAAACCTATCCAAAAAACGTGTTCAGAACGTTACCACTAACGCTAGCATAACAACAGTAACGTTCTGGGAACGTTAAGAAAACTTTCCAAAAACACATAGAACATGGAGAAAACTTTCCAAAAAAAACGTTCTCGGAAGGTTACGACTACCGTTATCGTAACATAAGAATTACGTCGTGGGAACGTTCTTGGAACATGTTTTTTTGTTTGCTGGGACATGCACATCGTGTCAGAACATTCTAGTATTGTTCTTATAACGTCATTAGCGTTACGTTCCACGAACCTTCTGCGAAAATTCTGTCAAAACGTTCTAGTTACGTTACGTTCCACGAACATTCTGCGAACAATGTGTCAGAACGTTCTAGTAACGTTCTCATTACGTTATTAAAGCGTTACCTTCCATTAACGTTCAGCGAACATTCCTACCATTTAGAAGACGCATTTTTTTAAGCAGACTATTTATTTATCAATACGGCGTTTACATCTTAATACTGTTGGTATAGAAAAACATGTTTACCACAGTGGAACATCATATATGGAAAACAAAATTCCGTAACCTAAATATAGCATTACTGTTATGTTGGCGGAACGTTATGTGTTTGCTGGGGTGCTGTCTGTGCTGCAGTACAAGGCAATGTTAGTCTAGAGACACACACGTGTTCTCTCCTTTCAGAGTGTTGTGAACGTTTTTCAACATTTCATTCTATCTAATAGCCTACAAATTCCAACTGCGGAGAAAATGTGAAAACAATGTGTGTTGTTTCCAACCTGCTTCATGTGCCGATGGTAGAAACTAATCTTTGTACAAGACTGAATATATAGTTTCGTGATATAATGCCAAATGGTTGGTTACAACAATTTTATTGTGATGTCGGTATTGTTAAAACAATTATATGGTCATGTTTATTACGACATCGAAATGGTACATTTACAGAAATTGTCATTGTTTGTTTAACAATTATTAATTCACCAATGAAACTGATTATCACAATTGAACGTATTTAACTATAAGTCATTATGTCTGCAATCATTACAGCATACTGCAAGATATACATAATTAACAAAACGACATTTTTTTAAGCATACCCTATGTACAATTTGAAGTAATAAATCACTGAATTTAAACAACATGACTTTTCTTCCTCTGTTCTCCTTTTCCTGCGAATCCGCCTTGTAGTTGGTAGTTGTGGTCTATCCCCATTGAGTGTGAACTCTTTCGTGTTGAAAACCAAAAAGACACACAGTTGACGCTTCCGGTTTCAAGTGTTTGCAGGCGTTATATCGCCGGTTTAATTTTACGTAATAATATCCCTCATTTAATCATACTGTAATGAAGCAGTAATATGTATCGATTATAACATTCACGTGTGCTGTTTACTATTTAGCTGATTTCCAAACATACAGCGCACGCATTTCCATTTTATAGACTGCCTGTGCCCGCAGCGCTAGCATAAAACGCAAGTGGTTTACTTTCCTGAGCAGGTATGACTATGTCTATGAGGTAAAATGTTATCGCCAGTTATTACTCTCGCTATCATTATGACTAATCTTTGATCACACTGACGTCGTTTTGATCCCTTGGTTAAACTAGATGGTCCAATTTGTTGCATCCACACTTGACTAGGTTACTTGCCGTTACAATACAATTACAAGTAATACAACGTCAACGCCCTCAGGCTCACTGTCAGTTTGTCACACTTCGTCCTCAGTCTCGTGTCGTGAAAACGGATCACGGGCAACGCCGTATCATACTAACGGTCATATCATTGGCATTGCATCATGATATATCCGTGCCACATATGTGAAAACATTATGATTGATACGCGATTATATAAATATTATGATTTATTAATAGTCACCATTTTAGTTACTCTAGTCTAACCTCGTCCACAAACACTAATTACTTGATGCTTGATATAGTAATCCCTTTACAGCTGTTTACAGCTAAACTGGGATTTGTGCGGTGCGTAACGTCAGGGCAGTCGAACAAAAAGGGAAAAAATGGTGTAGAAGGATTTTCAAAATAAAGAAAGAAAAACAACAAGAAACAAACAAAAGCGCGAATAAAAACAAATGGTGCACTATATATATATACATAAGTTTGTGGCTTTAGAGGATGTGGACGCCATGCAAGGGTTGCATTTCCCTGATGGCTGGCATGGTGACACACAGGAAGGCTGGCAATGATGGTGGGATGTGTAGAACAGCAGATGGTGGTAGTTTGTTCCATATGGATGCTGCTCTGGGGTAGAATGCATATTTATATGCATTGATGGTTGGAATTATTGTGTTGGTGTATTTAAGTGGATGGATAATTCTGTTGGAGATATGCGTGGCGTGCTGGAAACATGACAGAGGGCTGATGTTAACCATGTTGTAGTGGATTTTGTAAAACATTGATGCTTGTTGAACGAGGCGATGTGTGTGGAGTGAGTCCCAGTTGACTTTGTGGTTTAATATGTGTTTCTTTTCAGTAGTCGGAGAAGATGAATCTTGCAGCATTTCTTTGGATTTGTTCTATGCGTTTAATTTCAGTTGTTTTGTTGCGATTCCAGACTTCATTGGCATGTTCATTTTGTGGTCAGACAAGGGTTTAGTAAGCTTTTTCTTTGACATTTTGTGAGCAAGGTGACAGTGTTCTTCTTAATAAGAGTCCAAGTGTGCAGGTGGTTATTTTGGTGCAGTGGTCGTTCCATCTTAGGTCATGTGATATTGTGACTCCAAGGTAGTCGTGCTTTTGAACACGGTTTAGTGATTTTCCCAGTAATGAATATTGATATAGTTTGGGGTTTCGTTTGCGTGTGATGGTGAGGACTGCGCATTTCTTAACATTGATGTTCATTGACCACTACTTAGACCAGGTTGTGAGGGTTTCTAAATCATTTTGTAATATCTGTTGATCTTTTGTGTTCTTTAGTTTTCTGTATAGGATGCTGTCATCTGCGAAGAGTTTAATTGTTGAATATATTTGTTCCTTGATGTTGTTTATGTATAGAAGGAATAGGATCCTTGAGGGACTCTGGAAGTGACATTAGCCCAGGAAGAATGTGTGCCATTGACTGAAACAGATTGTTTATGATGGGATAAGAAGCTATTGATCCAGCCTAGTGTGTTGTTTCTGATGCCATAGTAGTTTAATTTATCTGATAGGTGGTGATGAGCGACTTTATCAAATGCTTTCCTGAAGTCAAGTAATATTACATCTGTCTGACCTTTTTGATTTAGTGTTTCTGACTAGTCATTGGTTGAGTTTATGAATTGTGTTACAGTAGAGAGGCAGTTCCTGAATCCATGTTGTTCATTAGTGAGGATGTTATCAGTGTTGAGATGTTTGGCGACATGACTTAGGATTATATGTTATATGGTCCATGATTTTACAGCACAAGACGTGTCATGATAATGTGAAGCATTGAAGCCAATGAATGGTTTCACATGATTCGTGAAGATGATATATCCGATTCTCTGTCACTCAGAGGCACAGAGTAAAAGTTTCCAAGATATATAGTCTTAGGTTTGCTATGTAATTATAGACATTGATAGCAAGCTATGATATTCTAGATAGTATTATTTTCAGTAATAGAGAGTGTCTGCAAGCACCCCAATCTCAACTCATGCTCAGTTCGATTATCCAAAATATGGCTATATAATTTTTTTGTATTGAACATTTTTGACTATTTTTTTTAAACTAGCTTTAAAATGGTGCATTCTGATGTACGTTTTAACCTTTACTCTTGACTATAGAGGGGAAAATATAAAACAACAAGACACTACTTGAAAATGTAGTAATCATGATTGATAAAAGTCAGTAATCATGACTGCTTCATCGTGTTGAGGTGTGGTTTCCACTTGACCACTGGTACTTGGTTGTGATTTTTGTCGTGCCCTAACCCTAGGCCGTATTACCATGCTGACAGAATCAGTAAAAAAGTAAAAGGTTAGTCCTTATATAGTGCAGTATCCAGTCCTAAGGACTGCTCAAAGCACTTTACACTTTACTCCCGGGCAGACCCGTTCAGTATATATTTGAAATATTTGGTTTTAGAAATTTAAGTGATTCAGGAGGAAACCGTTTGTTTACATGTTTTGGCATTTAAAACTCCACTGTCCACATGGTCCTTCATTGGAATTATCCAAGCGCACTATTCACGATGTGAGTGACAGCACTCCAATTTTTATAAATATTGAATGGTTCATTTCAAAATACCTTTGTTTCTGCTTCATTAAAACATATTTGGGCAGTCCATGCCATCTATGTTAAAAAAAAAAATTATACTGGCTGCAACATTCCGTGGAACGGTTGATTTGTAATGAATTTCCCATAAAAATCTTCCTCTTAATCAGATTATGTAAGTCGGATCTTTGCCTAACTTTTGCCTATTGATCCGAGATAATGTTTTTTCTCGCCTAAGTTGGATCAGAGTATTCAACAAAATCACAAATTTCAAAGTGAAAAAGCTATTCCAAGAAAGTGATCCAGACAGCCAACAACATACGTAGGTGTCATGTCATCACACCTCTAATACAACTAGCATCATCCAGCCAATGGACATTGGTATAACAAAGAACATGACATTCCGTTACCGGTACATCCTAGCCGCCAGGAGACTAGAGGCATCAGAAAGAGTCGCACTATTTTCTCAAGAAGTTGGGCTCTTTTGGATACATTCATTGCCCTAAAATCAGCATGAAACAATGTGAAACCGGAAACACTTCTAAACTGCTACATACAACGGGCTTCGTGTAAGGTGTTGAACATAAAGACGATGGCGATGACGAAGCAGCTGCTTCATTCAGAAATGCATGGGACATGCTCCGCGAGGTGTATGGAGATGGTGCATGTATGATGGATGACTATGTTGGTGTGGACGACACAGCAAAAACTCAGGCTACTTTAATAATTTAATAATAATTTACTGCATTTCTCTGCGCCATAAATCTGGCAGTTACTACCATTCAGAGGCGCATTACAATCCTAAAAACATGGCATGTAGCTATTAAGATTATTAAATAAAATAAAAATATATCAATAAATAAATAAAATAAATAAATAAAATCATTACCATATACATACATATACATTTCAATAGTAAAGATACTAATACTAATTAAAACGACAAATTAAGAGAGTAATAATACTAATAGTTAAAGGTGGATATTGGAAAGTCCGGAGTTCGCCACTGTCCACACATATAATTTAAAGAGAAAAGGCACGTTTAAAAAGAAGTGTCTTTAGTTGCTTCTTGAACACGATGAGGCAGCCTGTAGCACTTTAATTAACGAGCAGTTCATCAAAACTGTATGACACCCCGACGCAGATGGTTTACTGAGCGATGATGAGGGCATGAAAGTTTCAGTGTTTGAAGATAAAGTAACAAAAGTACAAAACTCAGTGACACACATGCTGCTTTATGGACACCAAGACACTATGGTTTAACGCTCGGCAACAGTGAGATGGAAGAGTTGACCGACAGGTGTGAGGTCATTCTCATGAGAGACAAAGACTTAGCAGAGCAAGAGGACTGACATTTACATCCAATTATTAAAATAATTATTAAGCTATAACCTTAGAGATTCATTTCAAAATGAAGCACAAAACTGTTCTAATACTGCGTATTGCTGTGCGTTGCTTGTGGACATCAACACAATTATGTAGAATTATTGCACTATCCAGTCATGTTCAAACGTTATTATCACAGGTACCTAAGGGCTTTTAGAGGGTTGCCTTTGGTGTTAAAGCTGGGGTATATCGTCTTCGGTTAAGTCGGATATTCACATAACTGGGATTAAAACACTCGATCCGATTGAATCCGACTTAGGCGAGGTTTACTGTATAATAATTTGTACTGACTATTACAAATACACTGTCATTTTAAACATGTTTTGATGTGATTTAGGTGAAGTGACAGTGTGCGTAGAGACAGACAACAATGTCTGACGTAGGCAGCGGAGACGCTGGGCGGGAACCGTCCTCAGATTCATCATCCACAGCGACCTCTGGTGGAGGCAGTGCAGTGACCAGGATCATTGTAAGTACAACCTCCGGGTAATGCTGATGACTTCATTCACGTAAGGCTAAATAATGGTAAGGCCAAGTAAAATTATAAACTATAGAGAATGGTATATGCATATGTGGAGGATAGAAAATATTTCTTTTGTAAAATAACTAGTTGCCATCATAGAAGTGTATGCATATACAAAAAAGTAAGCATACAACCAACATGTAAGTGTTGTATCAAGGTATGAATAAACCTGAAATCTACAGGTTTATCTTCACTCCAAGACTGTCGAAGGTAAACGAAACCGTTATTAACAAATTTGAAATACACACAACGTTTGACAAAAATGTAAACTGCTTGGCACACGAGAAATGGCTTTGCAGCCCATGAGGATGTTTGATATTGATTTACATACAGTCATCAAAGACGTATATAGACCCATTACAGACCGACATCATAACGCAAATTCTGGTAACTGAGCATAATGTAACATTTTAGAAGAGCTAGCAAAAGTATGGAAACTTAAGGAAACACTCAAACTGGTCTTTTTTGCACTGCACACTTCAACACCCTGAAAATCACACCGACATTTAACATGCATAGCAGATGAAGAATTCATGTATTGAGTCGACTGTTTCGCAGAATTGTGACATATTGTAAATTAGTTTATTGTTTTCTAGGAACACATGAAGGGAGACAAACTCCAAGCTGTCCTCTGGCTTACGCGGCTCTTCACTGTCGGGTCTTCAATCCTCTTCATGTTGCCTCTGCTTGGGTGTGTATCCAGGCAAACTGTCAAATGTATACTGCCGTGAAATGACAAAAGGAAGCAAGTCCAATTTTTATCAAAATTGAATTAAGTGTACTTTGGAATCAGGGAAGTAAGTCTCATCTACCAATAGGTTCTTTTCTGCAAAAATGTTTTGGTAAAGCCATGATTTACATGGCAGAAGGAAGCCAGTCCGGCAATATGCCATGTTTACCATGACAGAAGGAAGCAAGTCCAAATCCATTTAAACCGGCCCTTACAAAACCAAACCAATCAGATGCGAGTTTACAAAAGGGTTCAGGCTGCTGTGAAATCATGAATAGAAGTTGCTGTGTCAAACAAGTATTAATAGCTGCGTTAAAATGCTAAGATTCGCCGATGTTTTAAAACATTTGAAGGCGATGTTTGTATCTGCTAAGGTCAACCGACCAGGAGGGCCCGAAACTATTGCATTCAAATACTTCGAAATAGGGCACACGTTTATGTCGGCTGATTCATTTCATGCCCAAGTGGAAAAAGGAATGAGAAAGAAGAAGAACATCTGTGATCATGACGACTTCTTGACAATTATTGATTCAAAGGAGAAAGCCATAGAAATGACATATCTGGACTTTTACCTGTTTGAAAATGGAGTCAGCTCTGGCAGGTTCATTGAAAAACTGTTGCTCAACACTGTGTGTTCTTGCATGTTCAGGAGGGGGTCTTCAAAAATATTTTGGAAGACCTCATTCGATGACCCACTATGTCAGTCAGGGAAGTTTCTGAAGAAAAAGGTTGCCATAAATCTTCTAAGTGGGTCGACTACCTGTGAAAGGGGCTCAACAGGGCATTTCATCGAAGAAGAAACAGGACAAATTGTGTCCATTGATGCCCTCAAACAGGTCCACCTTCTGGAAAAACCTGCCCACCAATGAAAATTATTGGTGTTCAGTAATGACCAACCAAACAATCTGACCCTCCTCTTCCTATGACTCTGTAGTTGTAGATTAGAAACTGTTTACAGGCTTGATTAATGTAAGAAAAAAACATGTATATATAATTTTGCATATATTTCTTTGATTCAAGACATAAACTGTGAAGGACACATTAAATTGATGCAAAAATCAAGCATACTGTGACTATTTCACCTTTTTGAGTGGGGCAGATACTATGAATAAATGTTGTTGGTGTTTCTAGAAAAAACGGAAACACTGAAAGATCTGAATCACTCAATCTATTAGCAGTTCTGAAAGGTTGCTATCTGTGAAAAGGCCACTACCCCCCACCCCTAAAAGGTATGCAACCCCTGGATCCCGCTGCATTAACAATCCCTGTACAAACAACAACAATCAATGTTTCCTCTTTTTATAATATCATTGAATGATCAGTGAGTACCTTGACTTCTTTCTCATTTTGAATAAAGGTTAACAGTTGCAATAAACGGACTTGCTTCCTTGCATGGGTTGTGAAATAATCGTTCTGCCATGACAAATGGAAGCTGGAAGCAAGGCACCCTAGTTATGCCCAGGATGACCCTAATTATTTCCTTGTATCATGATCAAATAGTGGCATACATGAAGTATTTGATGACCCAAATACTAAACTTCGACTTCTACAGGTTTAAGAGAGCTACAAAGAAAACTTGTTTTTGTCCATTTCTCTTAACTTGACCTTTTGGACTTGCTTCCTTTAGTCATTTCACTGCAGTATCTATGTGGTAACTTTGGGGGTCAGTGTGTGTGAATCTCCTCCCGGGTGCCGATTTTCACTAGCCTGTTTTATCATTCTATTTTGTTTCGCTTCCTTGAACCAGTGACCTCTGAGCTACCAATTGTCAGTGGTTTAAAACAAACACAAAGGGTTGTTATTTACGGTTATTTACTGATGCACATGCAACATGTCTTTGTACGTGTCGGAGAATTGTGGAAAGAACGGGCGTCACTATGAATGAGTTTAGTATTGAAATACTGTGATGGTGGTAACTGATGCCCTAGGTTTAATGCTCCATGGGTGAACATTGAATTTATTTGTTTAGATCATACATATACATGCAGCATTGAATAACAGTTTGTACATGTTTACATGTATGCCAGGACAAAAAGTTGCATTTTTTTATTTCAAATACATTCTACCTTAGAATATCAATTACACTTGATAAAATACAAATACATTTTAACATGTCAAAGTACACAAGGTTTAAATTAAATCAAATATTCCATATCAGCCATATAGTGTACACAATTTTGAGAATTTGTACAAATTTATGTATTAACTCTTGGAGTTGGTGAGGTTAGGTAGGTGTGAATTTGTCAGTGTTTAAGATCTTAAATGTGCATTGAAACCGATGGTGTTTTCTGTATAAAAATTCCAAAATCTGCAAAAAATATATAACGTGTTGAAACGTAAAAAAGTGAGAGTTAGATGTCTGCAAACTTGATTTCGAGAAAACGCCGTTTTTACATTGCACTGTGATTTTTGATGATTTAGACTTTTTGTCTCCAAATGATGCTTTACTGTCTATCGATTGGCAGTGGGTTTTCTCACTTACCATATCCATTCTTTTTAGCGTACATGCCCTAATCAGCATACCCCCCTTCCAGCAGGGTCTGATGTCGGTTTGTGACTAAAACTGACCACTGGATCCATCATTTATTGTAATTCCCTGTCAATCTTTGACAATATGAGAAAGAAAGTTCCACCTGCATCCACAGCCTTTGCAAAGTTCCAGTATCCTTTTCACCACAAAATCACCATCACATGGATGTATAAATCACTTTCAGTTACGTTGATGTGCGTCATCCCGACTGAACTAAACTTGAATGTACGCGGAAGATGGCATGGCCTGCTCTCTGACTTTGTCTGTCTTAGCACCACTGTCATGCAGATTGTTTGTCTTCTAACTTATCTCTCCAATGTGAAATAGTTTTAAATACTTAATAACCATAAATAATTGACAAAACTGTGTTTTCTAATTTAGAGTGACATGCGTGTAAATGGCGCCATGTTTATTTTTAAAACGAAAATGAATGATTACATGGTGGAGTACAGTAGAAACAGTAAAAAATACACATAATTTCCACCATCTGGCGTCACCATTTTGTCATTTTCACACTGGTTTGAGAAAACGAATTTTTGTAACTAAAAATATTTCATAAGTACACTAAAAAGAATGAATACGGTATATATTACAATTTAGTACCTAACAGAAGCACCTTAGAAAGAGTACGTAACATTTCATTCAAGAATTCCATAAAACAAAAGCAATAAATCACATATGTTCCTGTCGCATTTCTGGGGATATCCTTCAACGGAAGGCAGACATATATAGTACTAGGAGAAAGCCCAGCATGTCTACTTTCCATATATGGCACGGGATTTCCCTGTTTATGTCAACTTTAGCCAATAGCACCGCCTGTCACAGAAGCCTAACTATAACAAAAGTCGCTGGCTTCATGACTTTCTTGGCCTTGGCAACTGTAAACAACATATGATGACAATGGGACTGTCATTAGGAAACATTCCAAATTACTCAGATACTGTTGCAATATTCTCGGTAAACAGTTTGCAAAATATATTTTCGATAATTAGCATGATTTGGGAGTGTATTTTGAATTTATCGAACAGAGGAATCAAAGCAAAACGACCGGATTTGAAACAATAATGTAGGCCTAGCAGTGTTCGATCACTCACTGTAGCCTTTGATGTCGGAGCCGTTGTAGATAGACAATTAAATTAATAAAACCATGAACCTTACGTTTAGATGTTATAATTATCTGTATACAGGTGTACAGCATGTTACGTTGTTGCCCGGTTGTTATAATATACCTGCACAAACAAAAGCCATATTATACAGCTCTTGTGTGTGCAGAAATTATGCAATGATATAAAAGGACTTGTTTTTTTACTGTAGTTATATACTGCTTTTTGGTCATAGTATTATTAATACCATTATCCAATACTGTGCAAAATTTCAGAGAAATCTATTAAGTGTAACTAAGGTATTTTTAACTAAACGTGTGTAAACATGTACATGAACTTCAACTGCGTTTGTCTAAATTTGAACATTTCTATCCCAGTCATGTTCATTGTGGCATAACTTTGACTATGAGTGAGCTAGGTCCATGTTTCATGCACCATTGAAAAGCTTAACATCTCTCCTTTCCAATGATATTAATAAAAAAATATTTGTTGACATGCGACTCACTTTTTTCAAGAATCAACACAAATATATATTTCTGAGACCCCAACTTTTGCTAGTTGGTTGATCTGATATTGAATGACACATATGTAATGTAGTTGACCCCGACTTTAACCTGTACGAAAATGTTGTCGTTTGCAGTGGTAATCCCTACAGCTACTACCAGAAGGCGCTGCTGAGTAATGCAGCAACGAGTGCACTCCGTCTGCACCAGCGACTGCCCAACTTCCAGTTGTCTCGAGAGTTCATGGCTCGACTGTTGCTGGAGGATAGTGCTCACTACCTCATCTTCTCTCTCATTTTCCTTTTCAGCTACCCCGTCACAAGTATCCTTTTCTCTCTCGTTCATCTGCTGTGGGGCACTGTGGTGTAGTGGTTAGAACAGCAGACTCTCAGTTGAGAGAATCCGGTTGAAATTGTTTTGAAGTTCAATCACCCCACATTGTTCTAGTTCATTTAGCTCAGAATGAACAAATACCTGGCTATAGACAGTGGATATATGTGAACGGATAGTTTTATGTAGTGACTGCAGCATGGCTGAATGCTTTCCAGAGAAGTTGAAATGGTGGTTGATTGATTAGGTAATGAAGTGAGAGGCACTGAGCAATCATCAGGATTGGATGCCACATTATATAAGAACTTACCTTTAATTCAATTTGTGTCTCATTTCTTTTACTGTTGATTTTAGATTGATTTTCAGTTGTAGGGTTTTGAGATTTTTATGGTTGAGATTTGTATAATTACTGCTTAGAACATATGAAAAAATCTGGTTTCTCAGCAGAACTGTCAACAACTAAATGAGGTTTGTGTTATTTTCTCATTTTAGTTTGCTGTGGGAGGTGTTAGCAACTAACATGAGGTTAATTCCCAACACTCATTAACATAAAATGTGTGTTCGAGTATATTACAAGTAGCAAAGTAGTTGACAAATTAATTTGGCCTCATAATGAATCATACTTTTCTCTTATTTTGCCAGAACACATATTTCGAAGAATGACTGTATTATAAAATTAAAGTTTTGTGACACTAATAATTGGTGTCACAAAACTTTAATTTAACAATTATTTTTAAATGCACTTGCTGGTGAGATTAATGGAATTTTGTGTACATGGCCTTAATATGTTTTTTGTTGTGTGTGAACCTGCATTCTGTTGTCGTTGTCAGTTTAGATGACAGGTTTGTAGGGTTCATGTTAATTAACCTGTGTTATTCCTTGACTGCTATCCAGTGGTTGTGATTCCCATCTTCATGTTTGCCTTGTTACACGCCACTACCTACAGCAAACAGTTACTGAATGTAAGTAACCAGGGGGGCAGTTTCATGAAGCAACTAAGAACGTACTTAACGCTAAGTGTTAGTGTCTTCATGGTGTGTGAAAGCAAAGATGCCAAGTCTACTACCGCTTTGGTAATAAAACTGCTTTTTCTTCAGTTTGTATGGAATCTTCTGCTTTTAAGTCAAAAGCTGTCACCAAAACAAATGAATTAATTTACATATTTTTAATCTGAGTATACGACCAAACAAAGATTTCATGTAGAAAATTAATCAAAATAAACATATTGAACAATCCAGCCACAAGCTGAAACATCCTTCCAAACTCCTCCTTTGTGACTGTGAGGTTTGTGGTGCCAGCCATCACATCATGAACAGTGGTAGAACTACAGTATTTGTGCAATGGTACTTGGCACCTCGGCAAAAGTAACACGAAATTAAGTTACCCAGTAGTGTTACCATGCTGACATAACAGAAACAAACTCTGCACATATTTTGAAGACATTTATGTGACAGACTCACTGTCTTCTTGAACCAATGCTGTTTATTTCGCATTTTCTTAGTTGTGTTCTCAATACTAGAATACATAATATGTTCTTGCCAAATTGTGTTGAACAAACCCAAATCAGTGTTTTCAATTTATCAGTAACTAATAAATAGCCGCTGTTAATACATATAGTGGTAGACATCTACCCAGAACTACCTTTAAAATTTGCTTGCTTTCATGCTCCAGAAGGCAAAGTGGAACAAAGTACAACTGATTCAACAAATTTCCTGCTAATGATTACCTCCCCACTTAATCTAATGAAACAGACAGACTCATTTTAATTAAAATAGTTTCACATTCATAGTCGGTCTTTTTTATGACATGTCTAAAGTGATGCTGAATAGACTAACTATAACCAATTATGTCAAATGTGTTGCTGGTTTATTTTTACAGAAAATCGGCCCCGATTCACTGATGTTTGTTCGTCGAATGATTGGCAAACTGGACCAACATCAGGCGAATATTCTCCGTTTCATTGCTTACAATGAGATCTTCCTGATGCCGGCAATGATCCTGATGATCTTCAGGTTAGTACATTTGTTTTTACCATAAAACACAACTGAATTGTACTGTCAGAGTTCAGAAATGCCAGTTCATGAGTTTCTGGATGTTTCCATAATTTTTGCTCAGGTCCAGTTGGTTTTTGCTAACTTTTGTAGCTACATAAATGCTCATTAAAATTATAATCAGAATCAACATTGTGAGATAAGTCTGCAATACTCTACAAGTCTTCTATGATTATACCGAGTTAGAATATAGATCTAAGTCAATCATCTTTGTAAGGGTGCATGGGCCACAACACTGTCTTCCATGTGTGCTTAGCAGTAAACATTCGGTCTATTAATTTAGCAGCTAACACCTATTCAGTGCACTAAAAACTGTTTGAATAACAACTATTTATCATTTGTGTTTAATGATGCAGTTTTGTATAAAAAAAAATATGTCATTTCTTTTATAACACTCACAGAAAATATTGATTTTAGGAACAGGTTTTTTCCATTTCCCTGCGTGGGATCTTTTACTTTCCCTGCCTGTTACAGACACCTGATAGAAGGGACAAATGGCTTATAGCATATCTTCCGAAAGACACAGGCAACGTAGGGTGAAAGAAACTGCCCAAGTTTCGACACAGCGACTGACCTCAACCACTGCACCCCAATGTTTCTCAACATAACTTTGTCAAAAAGTTAAAAGGATGCAGTGTTTGTCTGCAGTTGTTTGTGTGAGTGATAATCCTGTGGTATGTGTTGTTACAGTGGCCGGGGCAGTTTCCTTCTCCCCTTCATCTACTACCGCTTCCTGTCGCTGCGCTACGCCTCCAGGAGAAACCCTTACTGCAGGTGCGTTCACTGTGATTACATAGTCATCATCAACTAAGACACCAGAAGTGCCACTTTGTACTACTTTGGTAGTAAAACTTTTTTTTTTTTTCTTCTAAATTTGTTGGTATAATCTCATGGTGTACGGTTTTAGTGCCAAAATATACCATTATATCAATATTTCAAGTTTAAAAAATAGTCACTCATTTTGAAATCCAACTATACTGTCTAGCTAACATTTCATGTAGAAATTTTTTAGAAAGAAGTAACTATACCATAAATTTGAAACCGTTTCCCTAATCCGCAAGCGCTCCCATGCGACTGCTTCGCAACGCTCGTGGTGCCAGATCCTCAACTACCGCCATCACATCGTGAAAAGCGGTACATGTACCGCCTTTTATGCAATATTACTTGGCATACCTGAAGATACGTTTTGTTTTATTAGATCTACACATGTTACTCTTGTCCCATTCCATCTACATTCGGCTGTGACACGTTAGCTCATTTGTGTAAATGTCCCATTCCATCTACATTCAGCTGTGACACGTTAGCTCATTTGTGTAAATGTCCCATCCCATCTACATTCAGCTGTGACACGTTAGCTCATTTGTGTAAATGTCCCATTCCATCTACATTCAGCTGTGACACATTAGCTCATTTGTGTAAATGTCCCATTCCATCTACATTCAGCTGTGACACGTTAGCTCATTTGTGTAAATGTCCCATTCCATCTACATTCAGCTGTGACACGTTAGCTCATTTGTGTAAATGTCCCATTCCATCTACATTCAGCTGTGACACGTTAGCTCATTTGTGTAAATGTCCCATTCCATCTACATTCAGCTGTGACACGTTAGCTCATTTGTGTAAATGTCCCATTCCATCTACATTCAGCTGTGACACGTTAGCTCATTTGTGTAAATGTCCCATTCCATCTACATTCAGCTGTGACACGTTAGCTCATTTGTGTAAATGTCCCATTCCATCTACATTCAGCTGTGACACGTTAGCTCATTTGTGTAAATGTCCCATTCCATCTACATTCAGCTGTGACACGTTAGCTCATTTGTGTAAATGTCCCATTCCATCTACATTCAGCTGTGACACATTAGCTCATTTGTGTAAATGTCCCATTCCATCTACATTCAGCTGTGACACGTTAGCTCATTTGTGTAAATGTCCCATTCCATCTACATTCAGCTGTGACACGTTAGCTCATTTGTGTAAATGTCCCATTCCATCTACATTCAGCTGTGACACGTTAGCTCATTTGTGTAAATGTGTTAGTAAACAAATGAAAACACATTTCCACAAGTGAGCTCGATTATAAAAATGTCAGACATACCATTAGAATAGATTAATTTTAACAGTATTCCGCAATGATGCGCATGTTTCTTATGTTTGCTGCCAGTTACGGCAAATGTTCCCAATTGATTGGTGGCTGATTTAGGTCACTTTGAACAATCATCACCATACACATAACGTTGTGAACAATTGTTTGACATCCCATACGAACCCTAAAACCTGTACAAACTCTTAACCAATGAGGAATGTCAAAAAAATAAAAACATTCTCTTTTGAGGGTCATAGATGAACCTGTGAAAGTAACTTATGGTATGACTATGAACCCTAATACCGATAAAAACTGTAACTGACAAATTAAAACAAAACAGCGTTTCTTTTCTACCAACTGGTTTTACCTGAAAGTATAGCATCTAATATGCATATGGTCCAGTAGGATAATGTTAGCATACCCTCAAACACACACCTACACACACACACACACACACACACACACACACACATGCTCAATTATAGTTATATTTATTATATATATATGTTGTGTGTTTCAGTCAAGTGTTTCATGAGCTTCGACTAACAGCAGAGACGATGTGTAACAAGCCAATGTGTCCTCAAATTCTGCGAAACACCTGCTACAAACTCATAGCGTTCATCACTCGCCTAGCCCCAGCAACTACTGGCCAGTAGAGGCATCCTGCCCTGAAGGCATCTCACCATGGAGATAGCAGCAGTGGCCTCGAATGTCAGATCAGTAATATTTCAGAAAACGTCTCCGACTGTCAACCAGAGTTATTAAAATTCAAGGTGTTCATATGAAGGTGAATTTGTTCTGGTTATGTGAGCTGATATGTGACAAAAGGTTTTATAATGAACATGTAGCAAGTCACATTAATCCAATGGGATAGAAACCCTACGCTGAGTGCTTTCACTTTCTTCCTATTTATCCCATGTTGGAGAAAGATCTCTTCAGTTTAAAGAAAATTATTAATATCTTGCAGCCAATAAATGAAATATTTTGTAACTAAATCGAAATGCACCCACAATAACTAATAGAGTTTTTTGTGCTATTCCAGAGGTTGAAATTTTTTCACAAAGAGGTGACCATACTACCGTTTCACCAAAATAATTTGCTGTAGTTTCCGTGTTCCATTTGGAGCAAGAAAGCAGATATACCTATTTTTGTTTTAACTTGGAAACACTGCTACTCTCAGATCAGGAATTTCACTAGCATACCTAAGAGAAGAGGTGGTTACTGTCTAAAGGAACTGCATCAGTCATCCGCATACTTTCACTGATGTTTGTACAAATTTAGCCTCTAATTCACCTGTTTTTCTAGCCAAATCTTCAGCACCATGGGATGCTGTCATATTAGACATTTGAAATTTACGACAATATATTGTACATTTTTCAGTAATGTCCTGATGTGTCCGTAACAGAGGCAAGCATGAGATGATGGAAAACACCCAATGTGTTGTTTAATTAATGCCATCCAGTGTATGTGATTACAAGGATCTTAGTAGTAAGTTGTAATTTTTCTTTCACTGTTTTATGATCTTGTTGTGTGCGTGTTTGTTTTGGAAATTTAGAGTGATAGAAAATTAAAAAAAGTTTACGTTGTTGTTGTTACAAACTGTTTATCATTAAAGCTGCCTTCTCGATGGATTTATCCTGTCATGAAACAGATTAATTTATCAAATCCGTAATGTCTGATGATTTCACCAAAACTAAATAAAACAATTGCACAAATAAACTAGTACATTGTAGAGGCTATGTTTGATTTTTACGAAAAAGCAAGAGTAGCAAAACTTTGACTTGCAGAAGCTATTTTAAGCAATTTATGTTGATGAAACACTTGAACCGCAGCATTAATTTGATTTCTAGTGATGTACAAATTAATGATACTATTTCTAGTGCAGAAGTGACTGAGTTGGGCTCTGACAGAAACGAAATGTAGTCAACACTAGTTGATATAGTTATCATAACTTCTTTGACGCCATTATGGACAGATGGCTTATTCGTTCATCACGTGAAGTGTCTTTGTTTCATCATGCTATAAATATTGTTGTTTACATAAATTTTAACCTGAAGAACACTGTCGAAATAAGATTTGGTCTTTTAAAATTGTGTGGTGTATTATTGAAAAAATAAGGCATTTGCGTAATATAAACAATCTACCGGATATATATTTATGAAATTTTTTAGCGTTTTAAGTGCTGTTGTTGACAACGGAACCAAATAGGGCTGGTAGCATCCATGTGTGTCCATCATTTATGTATAATTATTTGTAAACCATATTGTGATTCGTTCGATTTAAACAGGTGTTAGTTCAAAAGTGTTGTAAACAACTGTGTATTCATAGTTATGAGTATTGACTTACTTCATGTTGTGTTTCTCTGTGCAGACCTGCTTATGTCAGACCACTGCAAGGTGTTCTCACAGGATTAGTAGAACTGCTATGACAAGTACTGATGTCGTGCTTGTCAAACAGTTTCTGTGTTTAATGTTTTGCAGAAAATGTCATCGAGTTACATATTAAATTACCATGACTGCGCGTCGGACAACTCACATTTGCTGTTTCTGATACTCAGACTAGCTTTATCACTCCACATTGTTCTACTTCGTTTAGCTCAGAATGCACAAATACCTGGCTGTAGAGAGTGGATATATGTGAATGGATAGTTTTTTGTAGTAACTGCAGCATGGCTGAATGCTTTCCATAGAAGTTGAAATGGTGGTCGATTGAATAGGAAATGAAGTGAAAAGCACCGAGCAATCATCAGGACTGGATGCCACGTTATAAAAAACTTACCTTTAATTCAATTTGTATATAATTTCTTTTACTGCTGATTTTAGATTTATTTTCAGTCGTAAGGTTTTGTGATTTTTGTGGTTGAGATTTGTATAATTACTGCCTAGAACATATGAAAAAAACTAGCTTTATGCATGCAACATCAGTCAGTAACGTCTGCATTTTCATAGTTCATGTAATTATTATAGAGTTTATTATTAAACATTATCGAGGTAATAATTAAATATTCGTTATACATGCACATGTATTCATAGACGTTCAGTATCCAAAATTATTTCTAAAATTAATAATGATGGCTTGTTGACGACACCAGCAGTGGCGTAGATCCTTGTTGAATCAGGTGTAGGGTAAGACCTAGTCTTCGAGACGCCGAGCAGCAGCGCGGTATGTAGGATGCTGACTTGTAACAGTCAAACATCGTATTGGACAGCAGGCCTGATTTCAACGGGTAGAAGTATGACGTAACTGTTCCCGACGGAAATCGGTTGGGGGCACTACTGGTAGAAATAGTCTGGCTGTTAGCCCATAGCATTTCTTTGGTTAGACCAACGAACAAATTAAATTAAATGCAAATAAAACTGAATTGATCATTATTGGTACTCGAATGCAGCGTTGTAAACTGGATGTTTTTTTCCCTACGCGTATTTTGAATCAGTACATCACGCCAGCAACCTCGGTGCGTAATCTAGGAGTAATCTTTGATAGAAACTTCAATTTCCGACAACATATATCTCAAACATGTCGCTGCTGTTTTTATCATATTCGTGATCTTCGCCGTATTCGCCGGTATATGTCATTTTCTGTTGCTAAGACTATTGCAACAGCGCTTGTTAGCAGCAGAATTGACTATTGCAATTCCCTCCTTTATAATATCGCTAGCAAGGATATCACAAAACTTCAGCGTGTCCAAAATTGTCTAGCAAGAGTAGTTACAAGATCTCCTCGTTTTTCTCGCTCTGTGCCACTTTTGAAGTCTACATTGGCTTCCTGTACGATATCGTATAATTTTTAAGATCTGTACCATTACATATCAGGCACTGTCCAATAAGCAACCATCTTATTTGCATTTATTGCTTACTCCTGTAGGAAAATCTATCCAGCTTCGATCATCTAGTTCTGACCTACTTTTTGTTCCTAGAGCTAACACTAACATTGGAACTAGGGCTTTTTCTGTTGCTGCACCAACTCTTTGGAATATGCTTCCTCTTAGTGTTAGATCAGTTGAAAATATTACAAAATTCCGTCGTCATTTAAAAACGTATCTTTACAACCTTGCTTATCCACCTTAGCTCCCTAGCGCCTTGACCCATCTGTTGACAACTGGAAAACTACTTATGGACTTTGAGATTGACCAAACCTTTTGTTTTGATGCGCCTCTGAGCTTGGTTTCCAAGGATTTAGGCGCAATAGAAGTTATCTTATTATTATTATTATTAACAGAGTCAAAATTGCGCCGCGAAGCAACAAACGGTTTGGATGACGTAACACGATGTATATAACGTGAAGCCAAATAGCGATGACGTAACGTCGTAATTCTTGAAATAGCCTGTTTCTATCGTATTTAGTACCAATGAGTTAAGCTGAACTGTTGTCAAATTGTACCGTAGTTATTAAATCAACTTAAAATTGTCCTGATAATTTGCAGTAGTGTATGTAGCAGTATGTATTTCTACCGGTCCAATCACGTAACCGCGAAGGAAGTACGTCACCAACAGCGCTAGGTAACAGCAAACAATTAGACTGAACGTTCTTGCTCTGACCCACGGGAACTTGAGCAAGAACCTTTAGCGGATAAGTACAGTTTAGCATAATTATTTACACGTATATGTATATTATGCGGGCAATTTAATTTAGACGTTCCATCTGGAACTGTAGTTAACTGTTAGTGTAAAGTAGCCACATATAGGCTAGAGCTAGCCCCAGGACACACCTCTTCCATAAAACTAAATACCCTATAAATTACACACACGCACGATTTTCAAACAAAACACGCACCACCTATTTTGGGAGGATTAAACCTTTCTGCAGCCCCCCCAAAAAAAAACAGTTACACTAGATACTGTCACCCATTCTCTAAATATTTGGAGGAGGGTGGCTTAGTCTTTACCCCCATCAGTTCAGACGCCTATGTGCGCGAGAGAGCATGAAGAGGTAAGAATATTTGTTGAACAGCAAATAACACCCCTCCCCCGTCTTCTGATATCATAGTGAACCGAGACAGCGCGACACCGCAAGCGAAATGGTACTGAAGCGCTGAACGCTCCGGCGAAAAAAATCTCCACAATAGCACCCCTACCCCCGTCTTCCGATGTCATGTCCGACAGCGTGCGTAAGTGTTGAGTAGAGTGCCACACTAACTTTTGCTCACCCCCCCCCCCCCTCCCCCACCACATACTAATTTCGTTCGGACGCCTATGCTGATCTTTGATGAAACTACGTTTATGGAGCCTATTTTGACGGTTAGCGTGGCCTAAAGCAGGGGACAGCAACCTGCGGCCCGCCCGCGAAGCTATTTTATGCGACCCGCGGACTAAAAGCGGAATTGTATATAATGCGGCCCGCGGTAGAACAACCACTTTTGTACTTTCCTTTGCAACATCTCTCGAGAAAGCCTATGCGACAAGTAAATGCCGAACGTAATGAGCGTCACCGTGAAAACCGAGAATTACCTTCGAGCTCGAGACCTAAATCATTGTTCCAATACTTAGCGGCACGAAATGAATGCGCAACATCAAGACATCCCGCTTACATTTATCCGGGCGCCGTACGTAATCAATTGATAGTGGCGCCTCATAGCGGATAGTCTAAATAATGTATGGTATCATTAGATAATTGACTCGATAGATGGAGTCACTGGGCAGTGGTGGTCGCACAGTAAAGAGCCGGACTGTTGATAGAAAGGACGATATTTCGATTCCATCTGCCGGCGTTTCGAAACTTACGCGATTTCGTTCACCTCACGTTGACCATGTCTTTCAGAAGAAACACTAAAAGCTGTTGGTCTCTTTTATCTGGTATATATGCTATGGGAAGTAAAATATCCCACACAGTTTTGGTCTCTATATCTAACCCACTGGATCTTGCTTCCCGGTCGGGCTTGTGATACAGTGTATCATTGGATCCACTGGGTCCTATATGAATGTACAATGTAACTACATACTGGTACATACATCACAGAACAACTTGTTAGTTGTACACAGACAACACTATTGTTCTACGTCCGGCTGGTGTAGTAGCCCAGCGTTTCTTAACCCCTGGGTCGCGACACAAAATTGGGTCGCCAAAAGTTTTCAGTATCAAGTTGTTGTCCGTAAGTTCCTTTGTTTCCCGTATCAGACGCATGCACAAAAGTAACTACATATATGTAATTGTTGCATGGTATTCATTATTTTTTTCAAATAGCTGCGTGAAAAGATTAGCTTCCTAATTTAAGGCCAGGCACGGCAGGCAAAAACGCATTAACTGTCATTTGTGGAATGGCATCTCTGGTATTTAAATGGCAACGTGATCGTGATTGGGCTACTTGTGTCACGTGGGCACCGACATGCCACGTAATTGGCTGTTGTGAGGAATTGGCTGTTGTGAGGGATGCGGTCAATGGGTTTGACTCCATCTTGGAATATTTTAATGAAAATTATTATTACCTAAAGCAAGATTGAAACATTTAATATTAAATCCAGTGCCATCAGCACTATTGTAATTTGTCCATTTAATTTAACATTTATTATTGTTCATAATAAGAAATAGTAATTAAAATGTCGCCGTGATATTTAAATTATTGTACTACAACAGTACTCAATGGCAGCTTTTTAAAAGTTTTTTTTAATAATATGTAATGTAAGATTCCTTACAAAAAACAAAGTCCAGTGACACCAATGTAATTATTTTATTTTGGGAATACACTCTTATGTTTATTAACACTAGTGGTATTGCATTAACTTGTATCACACACATACATTATTACAGTTTCAAGGATTACTTTAATATATTTCATTTTATATGACGCATCACAGCTTGGTAATTATTCTGATGAAATGAGGCGACTGAATAAATTCGCTAACATCGCGCGCTGCCGGTCCCGCAGGCGCATGCGCTTGCCTCCCGAATGGTGGTCAAAAACCTTCAGTGTAGACTGCCATTTTCTCGCTCAGTGACGCCTCCTGTCCTAATAGAGGCTCCTTGCTGTTCAGTGCAGTATATTTGTACCCGTGTGAACGGATTTTCGACTACGTTGCAACGTGTAGTGGCTGCTCGTTTACGGAATCGGATGTATCGGGAACAAAGATTTAACATTTTATTTTTCGATACAATGTGTTACGTTTATGTATGTACGCGTAATTCAAATTGTTTCACTTATATTGTTACAAAACGAGTTGAAAATAGCTATTCGCACGGGGGACTAGTGCAGGCCAAAGTTTACTTATCCCCAAGAATTTCTACTCGCCTCGGGTTCGATCCCTGGCTGTATTCATTAAGCAAGTTTAATAACTCTTCTCATTATTTTATTTAAAGGTATTTATGTTGTTTATTTATTGTATCATCATTTATTTGTATCCTTTATCACAAGTAAACTGTTTGGATGCATGGGTTGCCAAACAAGTACCTCGACCAGAATTTGGGTCGCAGCCAAGACAGGTTAAGTCTTAAGAACCGCTGTAGTAGCTGGAAACATTTCTACCTTTTTCTTGTTGGTCAAGTATTGCGCTTTAATTAATATTAGTAGTGTTGGTGAACCAGTTAATTACTATTTGACTATTAGTTGCTGATAGGTGTTATTGACTAGTTGTTTAGATGTGTTTACATAAGACGTTTAGTAATTTGTTAATTTTATGTAAGTGTTGGTTAGTGTTAGTAGTTAGTTTTAGTCAGTTAGTTAGTGCTAAATAAAGTCACATAATGCTCATTTGCTATTTACAAAATTATTGTTGTAGTAATTAGTGTAAGGTACTATTATAAACTTTAATTATAATCCTTCAGTAACCATCAGGGTGGCGCTTACGTTAACGGCATACACTATGCCATCACGTTTTATTAAAAGATGTACAGCATGTACAACATACTAATTTCTACTTCTTTGATCACACGTGCTACCGTTTATATAATTTGGCATTTGATGTGTTATTCGATAAATTATGCTTCTGAAAAATTACCGATCGCCATGTCCGGCCATCTTATAAAAAGTATACAAGTAACCTACGTAGGCCCTATAATCCGCTCTTCTAGGATATTTACTGACGTTACTTAGAACTATTGTTTTCAATGAGAATATATTCTTAAATTGTTATTTTTATTAATTACCACATATCTTTATGCGATTTGTTTAGGATTTATGTTGTATAATTGGTTAGTAGATGCTCTCCTCTTTTTCTAATTCTAATATGTTTCCATGCTATAAACTACTTCCTTCTGGCCGCCGCTTTCAACTCCCTCACTGCAAATTGAACCGCACTCGAAACTCTGTTGTCCCCTCGTCAATAAGACTAATGAATGAGTAACTGACCTTCGTTCCCCTCCATCTCTGCCAGTCTGACACTGAGTGAGCCTGAGATGATTTGTGAGATAATTTAACTTAACTTTTTAAAAACTGTTGTAACTTATTTAACTTATTTAACATATTTAATTAATTTATTTATTTATTTAACCGATATAACTGTTATTACTTTCAGTCTTTATATTTTTACATTGTGTATATTGCATGTACATTTGTTTTATATGTCTTAATATGTTGCTCTACACTCCAAATGAATTTTCCTCACAAGGGACAATAAAGTATTGTGATTGGTGATTGATTGATTACGATGTGATCTCCAGTGATGTGTGCAGTAGTCTACCTGTCGGTACCGACTTCGGTCTTTTCTATTCGTTAAATGGCAAACTACGAACTTCTGACTTTCAAATGTTTTGTGCAAAGTTACGTTTCGAATTTTACACTCGTCGACCACTGCACGAGAAATAGCATTGCGTGTTATATTGGCCTCAGTGCCAGAATGCCAGATCAAATGCCAGATGAAACTGACCACCTATTTCACGAGGCGGAGAAGTAACAAAGGAGATAGGAGAGGGAGATATCTCAAAGTCAAAGACTCAATAACTGTACTTCCTTCCACCCGGGACCTCCTGCACTCATTCAAGCCATTGTAAGTGTAAAAAAATCTGCAAAACAAGAAACGAGCTCCTGAGTCACCTAAAGGTAAGTCAATTCTTATATAACGCATTATCTTACCTTAAGAACGGTCAATAATTGCCCAAGTTGAGCACTGAGACCGTCTCAAGGTTAGTTTTCTGTAGTGGTATTCCATTGTCTATTGATTTTGCTGCTATTGTTGTTGCTGTTGGCGTTATTGCTATTTTTTCTCTTTATCTTGTCTTTTCCGGTTTGCCTAGTCTCTAGGCTCGATTGTGTGCGTGCGTGCATGCGTGCGTGTGTATGTGTTAGTATGTGAATTATTATTATCCAGTCCTTATACGACTGTCTAACGCGCATTACACTTTACTCCCTGGCAGACATGTTCAATCGAACGCCATCTCAACTTCTTTGCCTCTGGGTAGCATTCAACAACGCTGTAGTTAATGCGAATTAAAGACTATTCGTCTTGTCCACCATTGTCTATAACCAGTGCCAATTCATACAGCTGAGAGAACTGCCAGAGCCCGAGGTTATAAAGCGTACTCGGTGCTCATACTCAACTCCATGGTCAGACTCGAGATCTCATGCTCACCGGAGAATCCATGCTCACGGTGGTTATAAAACTTCTTGAGTACGTACTCACCTGAGTACGCCGTCTTGAGTACGAGAGCGAAAGAAAGAGCTCTTTCGGAGCTCTCTTGTTGACGAAGATAACAAACCTACACCTGTTTATAAACAATATCAACTTCCGACTATAAAACGGTGATGGACGAAGACCGACGCGTTTGTGAATGTGTTTATTTTATGGTGAAATGCGCAGAGGAATATCGACTGAATAATGTTGCAAGGAAAGCACTTTGCTGTGCACGATGGAGCAGACATAGCACAAGACAATTCAAAAGATAAAATAGCGTAAAACAGTAGTAACATGCACTGGTCAGTCACGCTGTATATGTAATAATGGTATTTTGTATCACTGTAAGTGTAACAGTAAGTTTATAGTAAATAAATACCATACACACATTGAATTGAGTTGGCATACGTACTTGTGATACAACTTACATTACCTGCAACAAATGAACTGTCATTTGCCTAGGCTATGGTAGCACTCACATTATTCATTTAATGTCCTTGGCATAATGTCATAAACATCGTCAGCATTGTAGATGTCTTGACAAAGTAGTTCATGGGAGCGGCCATTATTTATCAGCTGTGCCGGAGGATTTCGGGGACATACATACTCTGATCTGAAATTCAGCTCAACCCACCTCCAATCATATCGTTGCGTGTCCCAAATTCGTGTAATTCTGTGGCGCTTAAAACAATTGCGTAACTGTTTCATTAAACAATAATTATTATTTGCAAAGCTTAAGTTCAAAATAGTTATTTGATTAAAATCCGTGTTACATACATATCAGTTGTTTTCATACAGATGTGTATATATTATATATATATTATTTTTGCTGTACAACTACACGTTTAAAAGGATAATAATATACACATAACATACTTGTATAATAACCATACTTTAAGTTGTTTGACATAGTTTGCTTCACATTTGCTTGTTGCATCTGTGAAATACTACTATGTTAACAAGCACTACATTAGTCACTATCTTCACCACCATGCTCAAGCTCATAAGGCAAACTCACAGTTATGTTACGGTTTCCGTCGTGCACTCGTTTTTATGTAATAACCATCTCAGTCAGCTGAGCAGCATTCCCCATAGGCATAGCCATATGGCTACATTTTTAGTACATCTTATATTCGATTTTCAAAAAGTATGACTTCATTGCTTCAGGATAATTGGTATAGTTTGTAAAATTTTAATTGGAAAACATTGTTTTACCATAGGGTAAAACCATTTTATTAGAAAAATATAAACGATGTATTATGTTTTAGTTCATCCAACTAGTTAAATTTTGATAGCCTTGTATATATGATCATATTCATTTTCTAAATGTACTCTTTCACAAAAATAGTGACCGAGTGACCACACCAATGACAGTATAATCACATCTATATTTAAGTTGTCAACTTATCGAGGATGTCTGCATATGTTGTGTATCGTCTACCTCTGTGTTGAAGTCTTATTCCTGCCCTTGGCCTTGGATTGCAAAATCATTGACATTACAAATTTGTAATATGACATCCACAAAGTATTGGACATGGCTACCAATTATATCAACGTTGCATGGGCTTCATTATTAGTATGCTATTCATATTAAATACGACGAAACAATATAAATAGTATATGTTTTATACTTAGTACTCCTTCATTATTCCCAATTGAAAAAACGGCCCTACAAAATAATGATATATTAATAACAGTTTCAGGCAATGACAAAACGTGGTTGTGTTGACGGGTAAACTTTATGGCCTCGTAATTTTATTATTGATTTTTAATGTACACAAGTATGTTGTATTGATATGGCTTAATGTCTGGAATAGTATTTTATTAATCGTCCAGGTAATCAACACTGTTTTGGAGAAGCATTTCGTATGAACTGCTCGGCAGTTGATCGTGAAATTGTATCGCCAAGCAGTAGCGGTAAACGAATGGTCCCCGTCGTCGAAAAGGTGCCACCAAAACATAAACGTTGTAACATTGTGTCATAGTGTCTCTCGCTAGATTTGGCAAATGCTCCGTAAACAGTGCAGTTTGAGGCATAACACCTGATTGTTGATTACATCTCGGACGCTGGTAACGAGCTGCGTTTCTTCTCGAAAACATCGAACTTGGACAACGAATTCAACTAATTTCTACGTGAGCTGCCATCTTTGACTTTGTTTTTTTAAATACGGCGTTGAGCTATGTCCATAGCCTAGGCATAGCATACTCAGAAATTTTGGGACACTGATTTTCCGCAATCGCGGAAAACGGGAAGAATTCGCGGATTGGCGTTTTTAAAAGGATCTTCCGTGATCGTGAAAAAGAGCAAAAGCACCGCCACTTTCACCGATAATGCCTTAAGTAGGGAGGTCGGAAGAAATCACGCAAACGCGTTTGCATTGGGACGCAATGTTAAATCACCTATGTTTAAAAAATTGTAAGTCCCTTGATTTATAAAGACTGATCATATTTTTTATATCAAAAGAAACATAAATACGTCTTCTTTGTGATAAAAATACCTGCTTTTGTGAACTCGTAATGCTTCATACAGATACTCGTGATGAAACAACGACACCCGCAGAAATTTCATTTCGTTGCGGGCGCAGCCATATTTAATTTCGCGGAAGGGTGGTGTTTTCATAAAATCATGTTTTCGCGTTATTACCCGCCATGTTATGTTTAGCGGTATGGTTGAAATCGCAAAATGATACTCTTTCTTTTGGCGTGTTTCTTGTATGAATTGAAATAAAATTAAGAAAAATATGATATGGTGAACATTGACCATATTTAGAGAGGATCTAAGGTATGAACAACTTGCGGAAACTCTGGCAAACTAATTGTACGCTATTTAGTAATGTATAAACGTAATATTAATGCAAATTTGGCGGAGATACATCTTTGCCCATTTTTGCCCCAAGCTCGAACGTCGAAGTAACCCATGTCCGGCAACGAATTTCTTCTATTATCGCTCACATACCCGGCGTACATATACAATTTATTGCAATCTTTTATTCTGAAGTTGTGTTTTAGCCATGCATTTGTTATTCGTGTTTACATATGCACAGACATGCTATCATATATTAAATTGCGGATGTTATATGAATATTTAAAGTAAATTTTCATGTTGTAATCATACAAAAATGTATGACAATTAATAACAACAAATGAATGACAACCCGCTCCATAAATCAGACATCTGATGTACTTCTAATTACACTGCATTGATCTTGCTGTAACTAACTGCATGTATAAACATTGGCTTGCTGGTGCTTTTTGGGGTTGTTTTTTTACTGTATCTTCCTAGAACTATTTGTATATGAATATATAACATGATTTAACATTTCCTGGTGGTGGTACGGTGCAACATTTTGTTTCAGCGCTGATGGGTATGCATGCTTTTTCAACATTTTATTTTCGAATGCTGCAAGGACATTCTTTCTAAGCAATTAAATGCGGTGCTTTATGAATAAACAAGGTGCGTCAAACAGGTTGTTGAAATCCGTTCTAAACGACTTAGAAACGCTACAGTTTCTCACTGGATGTAAAGCACTTGGACTCATCAGGAAGCTGATCACCTGTCCCCCTCTGATGCATGATCGAAGACAAGAGTGTTCACATCTTGGACATGAACACTCACTACCAGCAACTCGTGTCATTCTGCCAGGAGTCATGCAGAAACATCAATGAGTTAATGAGTGGGACGAGTACGCCTATCATTGAAGACGCTACTTGCATCAAGAAGGACAAGGTGTTTGAAATGCTGACAACACTTTCTGTTGTAGATGCAGATGTGGAAGTGATTCTTCATATCCTACTTCCAGCCATCGCTGTTCTCTGCAAACGGATCTTTGTAGATACAACATTACATCAGATAATTCAAAGTTGCATAGCAATATTAATATATATTGCTATGCAACTTTGAATTATCTGATGTAATGTATATATATATATACATATACATAATGCGGAATGCTTATTATTGTTGCTTGCAGTAGTTGGCTATCCTTCTCACTTTACTAAGTTCACACACACACGCAAACATGCGGACACACACACAAACCTACATATGTTTACATAATTATATGGTGCAAGGCCAAAGTAGAATGTTTACATCAATGCATGCAATATTTGGCTGTGCTTATACTCTCACACACACTTTACTAACTTTGCATACCTGACATGCACGTACTCATTAACGTCCACATGATTTTGCTGGTATACCTGCCACTTCTAAAACATGTAAGATTTTGTTGATATCCACATAATGGGAACCATTAAAGCATAACCTCCAACCTATGGGTAGCAGGCTTTCCAAGCTGGTTCAGTGTGGTGCATGACAATGAGCCAGATGTATTGTGTACACGTATGCTGGATGACGATTTGAAAGTGGGGGACCTGGAGATACTTTTGTAAGCTTTTCCGAAAGGTTAGTTGCTTAGTTAATTAACATAATGTTATGTAAAATTCCTTTTATAAATGATATTTAAAGGAAATACATAAAATATCAAGTCTTAGTTAAGATTTTTATATTGTACAAGATTATATTTTCACATTTCCTTCAGATCAAAAAAACTGTCACACAAATTTATTCAATGACCTTTACATAATTGTTTTTTTATCACAGAGAGTTAAAACTGGTATGGCTGTCTATCTCTTAAATAGACCTTTCCAATGGTGTATCATTTTGCCTGATGAATTATTGCATTTTCACCGACCTCCCTACCTTAAGGCAAGCCGAGTCTCAGTGGAGATATTTTGAAACAAGTGACAATGAAATGTTTAATATGCGACGATTTTAATTTATTTTTGTGGATTTATGACGCAGGATTTTTAAAACGCGCAAGGCAAATTGTTTCGACGTGTCATGGCGCCCGTGCTACCTCGTGTCAACCGACGTAAACAGGGACACGCGCAGAACGCGCTAACGTAAACCGTTTCGCGATCGTTGTCTGGCTGTCCGCTAAGCGCATGGAAGACATGTTGCTAATTAAATGTAGTTCTCACCAAAGACCGTATATCAATACAAGACGGTGCAGCGCGCGCTATCTACATTGCTCGAGGAAAATACGTAAGCAGTTCGTACGCCATTCTGGAGTTGCGCCAAGCCAGACCATACGCGTGCAGAAAATGCAGTTCTTTGCATTATCATTGCTCAACATTTTCAACGATAACCTCAATATTTTAATTGTATAAAAAGTGGTACAGCTTGATGATTATTCTGATGAAATACGACGAAGGTCAGTTAGCTCAATAAATAATTGCAACGTTTCTAAGTGATTTGTTTGCAAATTTCATTATTTAGAATTGTGATACAAGTATAGCTAAGCCTAAAAAAACTTCAAGGATTACTTTAATATCTTTCATTTTATATGACGCATCACAGCTTGCTGATTATTCTGATGAAATGAGGTGTCTGAACAAATACGCTAACATCGCGCGCTGTGGTCACGCAGGCGCACGCGCTTGCCTCCCGAATGGCGGACAAAAACCTTCAGTGTAGACTGCCATTTTCTCGCTCGGTGACGCCTCCTTTCCAAATAGAAGCTCCTTGGTTGTCACATCGTTAGAACACACATATTGTACATATTCCGGTTTCGAACACAAAACGCGGAGTAACAACAGCCTAGGTTACACTGGCTCAAAGTGAGATCGTCCGCGTTTCGTAGTTCTAACAAATTTCGTTGGATGGCGTCATACATAGCGCTAGCTAAAAAATTTTGGTTGAACAAAATTATTAGTGAAACAGTAGTGATTTGAACATGCATAATTGTTAACACGATTGCTTGTATAATTTACATTTGCTAACTTATATATTAAGTACTGCTGCATTAGAAACAACAAGTCATTTATATGTAATTGTTTGTGTACGGTTGTTACTGTGGTGCAAATATTACACAAATTGATTTGTTAGAAAAGTTAGCCACACCGTAAACGGTATTATTTAGATGCAGAGATCATAACATTGTGATATTTTAAATATTTCACAGAATGTATTATTTTTCAAAGTTAACTTTGAAGTAAAATATTTATTTTCTGAACAGAAATGGGCTTCTTTAGCCATTATGCCATTTTTTTACGGAAAATGCGTCATTTGACACACAAAAAATGCGTCATTTGAAAGGGAATTTGTTTTTTCTTAAACGGAAAATACATCGTTTGAAACGGAATTTGCCTTTTTCTGAAACGGAAAATAGGTCGTTTGAAACGAAATTTGACACTTTCTGAAACGGAATTTGCCTTTTTTGAAACTAAAAATCAGTGTCCCTATAAATTAGACGTTTCATGCTCAAGTCTGAGAACGATTACGTGCTCAGAAAGGTTTATAACCTCCGTGGGTATGAGGATGGTGTGAAAGCGAGGCTTGAGCATGAAATTGTGAGCGCAGAGCACCGAGTACGGCTTTATAACCTCGGGCCCAGGTCCAGGATGCTCTAAAAAGCGCTCCTCTTGCATCAGGGTAATCCGGATCCATGGCGGACGTCATCCTAATTTCGAGGGACCGCTGATGACGATAGTATGCACCAGAGGTGCAACGTAAAATTTGGGGTTCATCATTTTGGGTAGGCCCTGTAGCATATATTGAAGCCTAAAGACTAAACTATTTTTTATAACATGTATAACTGGAACTTTCATTTCCACGTAGCCTAGCATGTTATATGTTTTCTAGTTAATAATTGTTTCTATTATAGTCCTACTATATGGACATGCCAGAGTCATACGAATCGTTATTCGAGGGGTGACGGGGTCCAAAACGTCCAAAAATAGCGACGGTTATGTTTATGGACTCGTCACTCGGAGAAAACGTCAGGTCTAATGCAAAGCGAAACGCCTGAAGGATCGCCGGAAGGCTTCCTCTCGCTAACATGTCGGGCTTTTCCCAAACGACCGTCCATCAATTATTTGCATTTATCGTTGTGCGTCGAAACCGATTCTGATTTAACAAAATTGATAATAATGTACCTCACGATCGCATCGGCTGATGCGATTATGGCGCGCGATTTCCGCAGTTAATTGTCGTCTGCAGGTCTTCCCGCATAATTGGCGCGCCGGCCGCTGACGGTATAAAAACCGTTGTAACGACTAATCCATTACGTCGGCGTAACACATTGGATCTCTTGAGTGTTGCTGTCGGTATTTCTAAATATATAGCCTTGTGGATCCTAATGAGAACAATACGACAGTATATAGCTCTTCATTTAGGCAGGATATTCCACTTAGTAGCCAGCGAGGGTGTTGATTGGGGGGTGCAATATCTGTCAGAGGGTGATAATATTACATATATTCTTGTTGGATGAGGGGGTAATGTTGGATATTTTTGCGGGGGTACACTCTTAGAAATGTACCGTAAAATTTACGGTAAAATGACTGGCAGCACGGGTGCCAACTAAGTACCGTATTTAACGGTACATGATTTACGATGTACCGTAATTTTTACTCAATAATACTGTAGAATATACGGTAGAATCTTTACGGCGTACCGTATTTGTTACTGAATTGTGCTGTAGAATATACGGTAGCCTCATTACGGTGTACCGTATTTTTGACGGAATTATATTATAGAATATACGGTAGAATTTTTACGGTGTACCGTATTTTATACGGTTTTGCAGTGTAGAATATACGGTAGAATGTTTACGGTGTACCGTATTTTTTACGATTTGCAGTGTAGAATATACAGTGGAATTTTTATGTGCCGCATTTTTACGGTGGAATATTTACGGCGTATCGTACTGTTAATGTATTATATTAGAGAAAATACAGAGATTAATACGTAACGTGATGGTAAAATTACTGACTTCACGGATGCCAACGTCATTTATTAATGGTACCAACAGAAAAAAATGCATGCATATTGATAAGATAGCTTAATAGCAAACACAAACCACAAAAATGCTCATCAAGAAAACCGATAATTAAATAACAAGAAAGTAGCAAATGTGGAGTGGTCATTTGTTCCACATTATATACACTGACATTAGTCTTCTTCTTGTCGTATCCCTCACACGATGTGTTGCCATTTCTTGGCGCATGTCTTAGCCAGGTCCGTGACGACGGCCAGGTCTTCGTGTGTACACGGATCGTCCAGCAGTCGGCAGCAGATTAGGTGGGGCACTGTCTGTTCTTCTCCGCAGTCACATTATGTTGTTTCATCAATGGAGCCCCAGTTCGTCATGGTTGTCTTTGCGCGACAAACTCCGGTGCGCAGGCGATTAAGTGATCGCCAGCAGAGCCATGGTTGGTCAGACCCTGCTGGTAGGGATTTAGCTGGTCGTAATTTCATTTTTGACGACTGCTTGTGTTTCTTGCAGTCGCGTTTCCCACATGTCTAGTCTGGTGCTGCTGGGCGATGAGTTGAGCGGTGTCGTGTTGTTCATGAAGCCTTTGCGTGACTTCAATCGGCGCGTAGCAGGCACGTCGTTGTGTAGTTGATGTTTTATGTCAGTTTCTTGTCTTGTTCTGTCTGTGTTGCTCGAAACAATCCGCCTGATGTCCGGTGGCTCTCGGTATTGGTTGGTTTCAGGCAACCCGTTATGATTCGGCAGCAGTCATGTAGGGCCAGGTTGAGCTTGTTTGCGTGTGTTTGTACGTACTCGGCGGTGGAATATCAGAGAACTAGGCCATTGGATCTCAGGGTCGGCGCTCTACTTCCCCATTTCGAGTTTGCAAGTTTGCGGATGATGTTGTTCCGTGCATATTCCTTCTGTTTCGTTTCACAGATGTGCGTTTTGTACGATAGTGTTCTGTCTAGGTTGATGCCAATATACACTAGTGTTGCTGTGTTCGCAAGTTTGAAGTCATTCCATGTAACATTTAGTTGACGTTTCGCATCTGCATTCCTCAGATGGAAGGCACAAACCTTGGTCTTGGATGGGTTTGTGCGTAGTTGGTTCACTCTGTAGCATGTTTTCATGTTTCCCAGCGCTGATGTGAGTGTCATTTCGATGTTGTGAACGTTTTTGTCCTGGGATGTTACATATAGGTCGTCTGCATAGATGAAGCTACGAGTTTCGTGGTGGATTGTTGTTCATTTGTATATATTATGTTGAACAGCATTGGTGCCAGTACACTTCCCCTGGGAAGTCCGTTTCTTTGTCTTCGCCATCTGCTTTATTTCCATCTAGTACCACGAAAACTCGTCAATTAGGTGGAGGTCACCAGTCATCTCTAACTCTTTAAAGGGAATAAAAACATATATAGCTTGAATTCATGTTATATTACATCATGCTATCTATTTCCATGTCCACCAAGCCAAAAACAATTAAAAAAAATCAATGAATTATAAATTACACATTTAATGCTGTGCATCCGGACATTTTCGAATATGCATATTTTTGGCGCGCTTTTCGGGATGCCGAGATGTGACCTCACTTATGACCCACACTTGCATCAGGCCGACCCTTTCCATGCATTCAGAGCATGTTTACAAGCATAACGTTTGGGTCGAAGCGAGCATCAGAATGAGTTATTATGCAATATTCCGATGAAATACAAACATTAGTCATCATAGAGGAACAAGCAGTTATCTTACGGTTCCACATGAATTCAATTTTATTCAAAACAATGAATGCGAATGTGTCTCCAAGTCGACTAGGTATCACCGAGTTTGGGCTCGTTTTCAGAATAATTATATCGAATGCAACCAACGGGAGATAATGTACACCAATATACATACATAGCAAACATATATTGTATCAAGCTACAGAAAGTAACGTGTACAATCTCATAATATCACTAGAATATCGATGTATGAAGGAGGAGTTGTACAATGTATCATGACAACTGAAATCAGTCAGTGAGTTTCTGTCGGTCCCGCTAGCTCAGTTAGTAAAGGCGTTGATTCCTTGGCTTTCATTTTGCAATCGGGTGACGCCGGTTCAATCCCCACACCAAACCATTGATTTTTTTTGGTTTATGTTTTCATGAAGTAATATAAACTAAATAATTTTTATACTATGATGCACTGTTTGTAAATATTTTGGTAGTAATTATTTATTCGCCACAAAAATGAAAGTATGGTAATTATATATAACGCGATGTTTCTAAATTTTATTTATCCAGACAGATCACCATTTGTTTTCACATATATAATTACAATATATTACCGTACAATATATATATATATATATATACAATTAATAAATTAGATATCCATTACATTATATTTGTTTGGATAAATAAAATTTTGAAACATCGTTATATAATTCACACATTTTCATTTTTGTGGCGAATAAATAATTACTACAAAAATATAAAAATACTTACAAACAGTGCATCATAGTATAAAAATGATTTGGTTTATATTACTTCGTGAAAACGTAAACCAAAACAAGTGTAAAACAATCAATGGTTTGGTGTGGGGATTGAACCGGCGTCGCCCGATTGCAAAATAAATGCGAAAGAACCAACGCCTTTATCAACTGAGCTAACAGAACCGATAGAAACTCACTGACTGATTTAAGTTGTTATGATAAATTGTACAACTCCTCCTTCATACATCGATATTCTAGTGATATTATGAGATTATACGCGTTACTTTCTGTAGCTGGATACGATATATGTTTGCTATGTATGTTTATTGGTGTAGATTATCTCTCGTTGGTTGCATTCGATATAATTATTCTGAAAACGAGCACAAGCTCGGCGAAACGTAGTCGACTTGTAGGCCCATTCGCATTCATTGTTTTGAATAAATGTGGAACGGTAAGATAACTGCTTATTCCTCTATGATGACTAGTGTTTGTATTTCATCGGAATATTGCACAATAACTCATTCTGACGCTCGTTTCGACCCAAAAGCTATATTTGTAAATATGCTCTGAATGCATGGAAAGGGTCGGCCTGATGCGAGTGTGGGTCATAAGTGACGTCCCGATACCATGCGATCGCCTAGCTCATTAAATTTTTATTTTCCGCGGGAATCGCTACACAGACGGGTTTTAAATCGAATTTATGCTACAAATGTATTTTTCTTTATTTGTTTAATGTTGTCAAATGTTACATACAAGGTTAAACTTTGTGTACACATGGAAAAAGGATTTTAGCTAATGCCTTATTTTTATTTCCTTTAACAAGGAGACGTCGTTGATTTACGGTGTCGCACGCTGCCAGTGTGTCTACGAAGACAGCTCCTGTAACTAGACCGTTTTCAAAACCATCTTCAATATGTTCTGTCAGGTTTAGCAGCTGACCCGTACATGATTTCCCAGGACGGAAGCCGGCCTGTTCAGGAATGATTTTCCCATCAACATGTTGGGCGAGCCTGTCCAGGATCAGTCGTTCGAAAAGTGTGTAGGTGTGGCATAGCAAGGAGATGGGTCTAAAGCCCTTTACCTCAGATGAATCTCCCCTGCCTGATTTCAGGATTGCCACTACCTTTGCCTGTCGCCAAAGCTTTGGAATTTTGTTGTTGGTGACGCAGTTGTTGAAAAAGCGCAGCAACCAATCCCTGGTCATCAGTATAACAATTATAATGTTGTCACAAAGATAAATTTCATGCAGACCTGCCATACATACATCTGTGAAGTGCACACTTTTTTTCGAAAACGTAGAAAAAATTCATAAGGAAAGTGTTAAAACATACTGCATATCTATTGTGAATGCATTCGAAATAAAGCAAATACACCAAAACCTTCTAAAACTTCATGAAAAATGTACATACAACATAATGTAAATTGTAACAACATACTATAATTGTTATTCCTATTGAAGCAAGTATACGCAGTGAAACCTCATCAAAACTCAATGGGGAAACGTACAAGCTCTAAAACAAGGTAAATTGTTACAAAGGTCAACAGGGTACATGCATATTGTGTACGCATTTGAATTATTATACAATAGTATCAGCTTCCGTTGAAACTTCTGCAACATTCTATTATCGCGGTCGAGAGGATCTTGTCGGACATCTTTAAAAAATCCTCCAAGCGGAAACTGCTCCCCAGCGGAACTCTTCCCTCGGCGGGTGCGTACGGTATATTTATGTTGATACGCGAACTTGGCGCCAGTGTAATTTTATCTCATCCCAGGTACCGATGTTCATTCGCTTCTAACTATATTCCTTCGCGCCCTTAGACCACTGACATTTGATCTAAAAGTTGGCGATCTATTAAAAAACAAAGGTAGTTATTTGGGGATTTGTACTTTTTGAGTGAACAAATTGACTGGACTGCGTGGAGCTACGTTCAATTTAACAATAACATTAATTAATTAATTTAAATAAATGGTTACGGGAACGAGTTTATGTTCAAAATACGGTAACGATGATGATTGCTTATCGCTGCGTTTCCTTTGTTGTTACACGGATGAGTGTAAGCTAATGAATATAAATCATCAAACCCACTAAAATATCTATTGGATTTTCTCAATGTACTAGGCGTGTATGCTGGGGTCATAAGGTGCGAATCACCTCGCACACCCTCAACCCCGTTAGGCAAGAGCCCCGTTTGAGGGAAGATTTCCGCGTGAACAGACAACAGGATTATGGGTAGTGTTACGTTGTGTGTATTTTTGGTATGTTGTGAGCCTGTGTGAGGGTTGTTGGCTTTGTGAACATCAAGGGGATGTAATTGGAGGTTTCGATTGAGACGCAAGGGAGGAGCAACTGGATGTTTTGGTGAGCCTCAAGGGGGTGTAATTTGAGTTTTTTTGTGAGCTTCAACGGGGTTGTAGTTGGAGATGAAAAACGCGCGTCCCCAAAACGTGCCGCCAAAATCAACCACTCTACGAGCCTGTTTGCAATAATCTCAATGCCTTCAACAGAATAATCCAACATCAGAAAACGTTAACCTGATCCAATATAGCCGGTGTACATATAGTCGCCTCCGGCTGGCATCTAATGGCGTATTTAGGGTGGGTGGGGGGCATTGGGAGCAATGGGTAATGTCCCCTTCTTCAATGTTTTTCTACATAGCACTTGACGCCTACTGTGTCGTGTTTTGCAATTTAACATGGGGAAGTTTCCGAGACAATAAATATTATAGTTTTGTTGTCAGATACGCTGGAGGGAGTAAGACACATTATATAATTACGACACAGTAGATAGCATCAAGACGTGTCAACAATTGCAATCAAAATTAATTGCATTTGCGTCGGCAACATGGCTGCCATGACTTCCGCACGTAGCACACACCGCCAACGTACCACTGTCACGGCGTGGGTTATAGTCCGCATTAAATTCGATATTCTTGTTAGAGTTACGAATGTGACATCTGATTTTGATTTGAGTCCGACAACTGCGGCAACTTCGGGGGGTCTGTGGGCAATTGGCGGCAATAAATCTCACGAGGTAGTCGAAGGCTCCGCCGGGCGCGTGGACATTAAGCGAGGTCCCGCTGCTCAACGGTCGAGACTGGCGACGCGGCGGTCGGCCTAGGCGCCTCTCTCGGAGTCGTCGGGTGCGTGGACGACACGTCTACTCGTTGTCTTCGAGTGACGGCAAACACGTCTCGCTGTTTATCATTCCAAGTATCGGGGTAGATTTGGGAAACAGCTAAACGTACAGGCACTTTGATGCGAACTTGTTTGGTGATTATGTGTGATACTCACTCAGTCCTCTTCGTGCCTTAGGTGGCACACTAGGCATCATAAAGAGCCCGTGCATTGATCGTACTCCAGTCAGCTGGCAGACCTTCAGTTCCTTGTCCACTGTTTGTCTCCGTGACTCTTTCGATTGACTTCGTCTCCGTCTTCCGTCCGCTGTCCAGCACAGGGCAATCGTGGGCATTGCACCAGTGGGCAATCGGCAAATGTTCCCTAGTCATTTACGTGATACAGAGTTTATTTTTTAAATCAAATTCAATAGCCTGTAGTCGAGAAAGGAAAGATTCTTGGTAAACTCCGCCATCAGCTCGTTACGCTGTATTGGTTAATGGTTATTTCGCGTGGCAGCAGTATCAGCAACTGCAACAACAACAACAACAACAACAACAACAACAACCATGTCAATAAACAAATCCAAATCATCACCCAAATCAACAACAATAACAACCAAATCAACAGCAACGACATTTGTCATAGCAGCCGCAGCAACAACAACAATAACAACAAATGCCACGGCAACAACAGCAACAAAAATAACAACCAAATCTACAGCAACGACATTTGTCATAGCAGCAGCAGCAGCAACAACAATAATAACAAAAGCCACGGCAACAACAATAACTGTCACAGCAAGGATACCAACCACTGTAGCAACAACAACTGTCAAAGCAGCAGCAAAACAACAACATTAATCATACTGGTGAATAGGGGAGACCAAGACTAAGTCTGTTTCCAGCACATATCAAACATATATAGTAGTACAATAATAACATGAACACAGGCTTGTGGGTGAAAACGAAGATCGCCAAGCATTTTATTATTATGTGACCACATGTCACATAATCACCAATAGCAGACATTATGCAGCTATACATAAATGCGATCTCCCAAGCACACCCCAACCCTGACAACAAAGCAAAAACAACTGTACAGCAACAACAACTGCCACTTCAGCAACAGCAGCAGCACTCTCGTTGTATTGGTGTAGCCGATGATGTTACGTGAGCTCACTTGTGTTGTCTACCGGAAATTGCATAAACGCGACGTGTTGCCTCTTTCATTAACCAGCTGGCGGTTCGGGTACAACGCAATGAAATATCTACTGCTTCGAGACAAACGGCAGAATGGGGTATCAATCGGAGGTGCTATAATTGTATTCTTGCACTTTTTCAAATCTATTTTCGAAGTCGGCAATATACAATAGTTATTCAAAAGCTACATCCGAAAAAACCGTGGAGAACGTTCACTTATATTTCAAATTGATGGTTGATTTGTCTGAATGGAGTACCTGTATATATATATATATATATATATATATATATATATATATATATATATATATATATATACAGGTACTCCATTTAGATATATATATATACCTATATATATATATATATATATGTGGTGGATATTTTTGTACGAATAGTCTTCGCGCATTAATTGCAGCTTGACTGAATGCATCCCAAGGAAGTCGATGTGGTATTTGATTGAACACGTTTGCAAGAAAATAAAATGTAAAGCGTTTTGAGCAGTCTGTATGGACTGCATATTGTGCTATATAAGATCTTATTTATTTATAACCACAACATTACGGGAAATGTTATAATTGTTTGAAATAAGAGTCGTTGCTACCTGACATCATCGTTTACTCTCCACAGTCGCCACCTGTTGTTGATTGGAGCAGCTGGAGGACCGTCGGAATGAAGACATCTGCCCTCTGCATTATCCGAATCCTCCCCTGAACAACGAGCGCGCGGAAAAACAGGCGAGAAATCGGGAAAGTCATGAAACCAATGAGGCGCAAACGGGCGTGGTTATCCCCTCCCTTAGGAGACAATGAGCCCGATTGGGCTTATTTGAGTCTTCCATTACCCGTGGCGCGTGCCGTGGACTCGGCCGTGGAGGTTCCCCGGGTGGGCTGCTTCGTTCGAACAAAGCACGAACGCTGCGGGTGTCGACGACTGACACGAAATCACTTTAGGTCTTTTAGAATATTACTTGTGTTGCCGGTTATTAACAGACCAATCCTCTTAGCTATGCCAAACCTACAAGTTCTTACGACATGACAAAGAAATCATATACTATATTTTCTTTGAAATCTTGTATACAAATCTAGCAAAAGGAAAACAAAAATTTGCCGCCCAGAGCGAATCTTTATAGTTGTCAAATTACTGGAAATATTTGCCATATTGATTGTGTGATATCTTCGCAAGAAAACTCTAAAATGCCTATGTATATCCTTAAAAAATCACCGAGACAAACAATAAAAGAAAGACATTAACATTATATTTTGTCTAGCGCATTGCCTTGATAGTTGGAAACTAAGACAAACTACATCCTCCTGGCTGCTATACATTACAGCATGATGTATAACTATATCCACACCTTCTGATTTTAGAATATCAAGAAAAATCAACATTATTTTGCTTCAACAGTTCTAGTTCCGTAATAAAAAGCACAACTTCTTTATTGGACCGAGTATACAATCTGTGTTTAAAGTTTGCAGAAAAGGAATGCGCGGTCCCATTTAATAGGTATTATACAAAGGAGATCTTTGAGGAAATATTTAGCAAAACAAACAGATAGGTTGATCTATGTTTGTGAATAAATTATTACGAAGCAAAATAAGAACGAAAGCAAATTACAATAGAATATGTGGTTTGATAGTTCACAAATAGTTTTGTAACATGTTGAAAATAATAATTAATAATAATTTACTGCATTTCTCTGCGCCATAAATCTGGCAGTTACTACCATTCAGAGGCGCATTACAATCCTAAAAACATGGCATGTAGCTATTAAGATTATTAAATAAAATAAGTGCACGTTGCAATACAATGTAATGAAACGTCATATTTGATATACATATTTTAGAAATCCTTATCATGTTAGCCTTTTTGATTATCAATTTTTTTAAAGAACAACATGGTATAAAGAATTTAGCATATAATTAATATTTATAACTTACGTTATATATACTTGCTTTAGTCATAAACCTGTAGTTGTGCCTTTGCTGCTGCAATGCACACTCGTTGCTGTAAAATTAATGCAAAACGACTTTCATTTGGTGAACTGCATCAACGACTATTTTACGAAATATTGCAATATTTAATTTATTAGTGGATTATGATTACTCGATCGTTTAAAATAATATCGCTATCCAGTTATAAAATATGCACTTTTCACGACATATTAACTATCATATATTTATACATATACTCCATGTTGCGCCAGTTTTTCCAGGTTAGAGTTCTCTTGCTGTTGTTTCGAACGTTGGGCAAGTTATTTCACTCCATTTTGCGCCAGTTATTCGAGGTTCGTATCCTCATGCTGTCGTTTCGAACCTTGGGCAAGTTATTTAACTCCATGTTGTGCCAGTTATTCCAGGTTCGAGTTCTCTTGCTGTCGTTTCGAACCTTGGGCAAGTGATTTCATTCCATGTTGCGTCAGTTATTCCAGGTTCGAGTCTTCGATTTCGTGACCGACAATTGAGGTGTTGCTGGGAATATATTATATTCCTTGACCAACGGGTGAGAGAGTGGACAGGAGGCTTCCTCTCTACCTCTAAAATTTGCTTTACATATATGTTATACTCCACTTGCGATTGATTTAAATACTTATAAAGTCCACAATTCTTTAAATGGCACAACACAGAAGAGGTTTAAGTTTAAAAAAATAAAAAATAAACACTTTATGTTTAATTAAAAAGTGAAGAAGGGGGTTGATGACTATCTTTAGATATAGATAACTCATAATCATTAAAATTTCACAGCAGATAATCAGCACAATCGCATTAGTAAAGAAAACATGCATCAATATCCTTGCATGTTTTTTTTTAATAAGTTATCGACTGGGTAATTTAGTTATTTTACGCGGAGACTTATTGTGTTTAAAACATATCCTCAGAACCATTATGTTGGGTAATTGTTGGTGGATTATTAAAGTGATCACTCAGTAGACCAGTTGGAATACATCGTAAACCGGTGTCGGAATGCGGCCGGTAAGGGAATTAACAAAACCAGTAAACCAGTGGATCATAACGTAATCGCCCCTATACATTAAACTGTCAATTATAAGAAAACAATAGAGGCAGTCGGAAGGAAAGAAACTTGTGCGTTGACTGATGATGCGAGTCCGTTTGATACGCCGCCATACCGTCGGTAACAGATGTCGCACCAGTGTCTCCTCGCGTCCTTGCCACACACACGCGGCGGCGCGCCACTTGTGGAGAGAAGCCGTAAACAACGTGGACAGGCAGTCGTGTTTTTATTGCGTTTTATTGCTGTCGGTCAGCGCGTCATTAACATCTGGTGTGATTTAATTGCTGCGGGTCAATCCCGGCAAGTCCCACACCCGCAGAGTGGGCGGTCACACGGACAGGCTATGAACTCGGGTCACATGTGTTCGTCCCATCACATTGCCACGGAATTACGCGATACAACTGTTTTGATGTTGTTCAACAGCAAGAGCCCGCGTTAGGACCTACTTTGAACGATCGAAAAATGCATTGGCAAATTAAATATGCACTGTTTTCTGTGATAACAAAATAATTATGAAATGGGTAATTTAAACGTGAAAACAAAACGTAGGCTGGGGATGCGATGGGGTGCATACAACCCTCCCCCACCTGAGGTAAAAACAACAGTTCCGCATGAGGGAAAGTAGTTCCGTTCGAATTTTTTTTAATGAACAGCAACCCCACCACCCCACGCTGTCTTCTTGTGTCATCTCTGTAGGAGCTGAGGCTCTGGGTCAGCTCATGAATTTTTAGAGAAATCTGTAATTCCATGTCCAAAAAACATCCCCCAACGGATGCTACGGTTCTGATAATGATATGTGTTGTAGAGCGCACCCACAGTATGCTAAAATTGCCTTACACAGTGTACAGTTTGCACACACGCACGTACGCACATACACACCCACACACCCACACATGCACACACACACACACACACACACACACACACACACACACACACACACACACACACACACACACACACACACACACACTCTCTCTCTATCTCTCGCGCACGCACACACACACGCGAGAAAGAGATTCTGAAAGTTAACCTTAAGCCATGGAGATACTGATGGATATATGTATGTGTGTGTGTGTGTGTGTGTGTGTGTGTGTGTGTGTGTGTGTGTGTGTGTGTGTGTGTGTGTGTGTGCGTGCGTGCGTGCGTGCGTGCGTGCGTGCGTGCGTGCGTGCGTGCGTGCGTGCGTGCGTGCGTGCGGCGTGAGGGTGGGAGGGTGTGTGTTCTTCAAATTTAAAGATCCTCCTTCAGTTCGCTTTTTTTTGCTCGCCTCAATTCAAATTATTGTTGCGAAAAAGTCGTGCCAGCTCGTTTGTGCTATTTCCTGAATGTACCACTGTAGTTTTTGCAAAAATCGTCATATGGAGTATGAACTTATTTAAAACTGGAATCCACACGAGAAAGATCGCTATAATTGCCACGTGCTTTTGTTGATTTTTCTTGATCCTCAAACAAATATGTGAATTATATATTAAATGAGTCCAAGACTAAATGTCGATCCGGCTTTGGCAACTTACCGGACGTAGCAAACAAACAAAATGATTTCGATGTAGCTTGTCTCAATCCACTTTTGTATTAAACCGACTGCAGATATTATTTAAGCTATATTTATTCTACATTTGTGGACACGAAAGGCCCGGATTAGTCATGGGATAAAGCATTTGAGGATACATTTCTAAACTGTTTTTAATAGAACTGGAGCATTAATAGCATTATAAAAAGAACAGTATATGCATAGATTGCACATATGAAAACTAGTAATTCTCCCAGTGTACCGCAAACGAACACAATGTAGATGTAACAAATGAGCTAGCGAATATGTTAATGCTACGTCAGTGCAGATGTGATCCAAGGGAAAAGTGACATGTACAGAGGTGCCAAGAAATCTCATAAAAAGCGGTAGATCTACCCGTGTTCATGACGTGATGGTGGTAGATGAGGGTCTCGCGCCACAAGTATCGCGCTGCTGTTGCAAGGAGGAGGCATGCGTGAGGGAATCGCTCCATGGCCGGCTGATTGCTAAATTTTAGAGTAAATTTATTTATCTTGGTGCATTTTTAACGTAATATGTTGGTTAGGCAGCGTAATTGAATGCAAAATTAGTAATTGTGTTTTTATGCCTTGGCATTCACCGGTTGATGATTTAAAATCATAAAACATTGTATCGTGAAATATCGGTCTGGCGGTAGATTTCGGCACTAAAGCGATAGACCAATCTGAGATTACACCAAGAAATTAGAAAAAGCGGTGTCTCCGTAGTAACAAACGTGTCACTTTCTGAGTTTTGTCTGTGGTAAATTACTCAAGGAAGACAAGCCTTTTCACAGGTTGTGAGTTTGTGTGTGAAGTTCAATCTGAACTAAAGGACAGGTTGTCTGTTCTGTTATACGTAGTTCGTTGAAACTTCGTTACTTGCTCAACAATTTACCTAGAACTCTGGGGTCGAGGCATCATCAAAACATTATTACCAATAGTGGCTGTTTACAAATAATCTACGTACACGTTGAACATAAACATTTTATGGATTACATATGTTCAACATATGTATTTTGATACAGCGTACTAAGAAGACTCTGTAGATAAACGATGAACAGACACCATACTCATAATAACTAACTGTATGTATTCGGTAATCTTCGCAGCAAACGAAGGCAACCAAAACGACGACCAGAGCACCGAAAGAAGCATCATTAGTCGACGTGACCGATCAAACTCTATGGGTGTGAACGCAACAGTTACAATTAATCCGATATAGATCGGCGACCGGCGACCGGCGATCGACCTTCAGGGACCGACAACACTTGTTCGTCTTTCGATTAACACAATAAACTCGATATCCACCATCTCTTTCGCTAATTGTCCCTGAAGCTCGGGCTTCTATCATCTAATCACTCCAGTCCGCTTTCGCACGACCACTGACGCGACCTTTGTTGGTAGCGGAAGCAACAAGTCGCTCGGGACCCGGAACTAAACGATTTAATTTCGGAAGACGAAGCCTGCCTGGAGATGTTATAGTCGTCGGGGATGAGAAATGTCTCCGCATTCAGCGACAGGGACGCGCGTGTTCTCTGGCGAAATCCGGATGATTAAATTGTTGTGCGTTCGATATGATGTCTCCAAGTGCGTGGCGATTTAGTAAATTGTTTCGAAACGGCGTCAGGGGCATCAGGGGTAAGATATATGTGATGTCAAAATGTTCAACGATGCATTGAGAGCAAAGCATACGAGAAAGCTGTCGAATTAGTGTTTAATGTGATAAATAGTGTCACAAGCAAAATACGCATAATTTAAAACATTTAGACATTTTCTAGATTTTGACAATGACTCATTGTTCTGCACAAATGCATTTTCATATGATGGAGGTTAGTAATAAAAAATATGTTGCATTACAGTGGAGGTGAACTACGACACTAATTCTTCTCTATCTTTGATTAATTTACAATATCCACTCTCGTTTCACATGTGGATTTAGTCTACATTAACACTCATTGATACTCCCAAGAACTGTTTGTATCCATTTTAAATCACTGGCTAGCGCATCCATTCAGGTGATGGATTGTGGTAAAAAGTATATGTTTTGCCAACAAGCAAGAGTTGCGATCTGATAAATGATATGTGTGAGAATTGTTTATTCCTGCTGTCGCTAAATACGGCACTCCATACAACCGATAATAATTTCCCAGAAAATCGAATGTACCGCCTCAGTGTCGCCCTCTGGAGAGTTCAGCAATAATTCCGTCCACATAACAGAAAAAAGTAATAAATTATTAACTATAAATAAGTAGATATGGCTTAGATACATCGGCGATTGGTAGAAAAAAGGCAAATGACCCGAAAGGATCGAATTAAAAATAGCATAATAATAGTAATCAGTTATTTATTTTGCAGTGGCTGAGAATGAATAAAATAGAAGAAATACAATAAAACATTCATTTACTAAAAACAAGTACATTTGGTTAGAAAATAATTCAAATAATTTAACGCAGAAAGAGGCACGTGGCCCTAGGTATGTGGGAGGTGATACAACCACATTTCCCTCCACAGTTGGCGGATCAAGGTATATGCGTGTACGTTGCTCTTTGTATTTGCATTGATGTGATTTTGCACGGATCTGTGCATTCTGAAATGTCTAATTGAATTAACCAACGTAACAAAATAACCGGCACTTCGGTCAGTTGGTCAATTGGCCATCTAGTCAGAGCTCATTATCACCCGCGATCGTAGATTTCCCCGCGCATTCTCCTACCCCGTCGCATAGCACCGGGCACAACTCCAGTTGCTCGGCGTACAGTTTTCATGCGTTCATAATTAATATCCACACAAACGTTTTGATCTGAACCAACGGCAGCGCGTCGCGCCAAATCACCGAAAAACTGCCCGGGGTTAATTTGGCAATGGAACAACGGGAAGTCATTTCTCACCCTGGCGCCCTTTTACCCCTCCCTGTCATATGAAAGGGACAGGAAGGCGGGCAGGAGTGAGTTTCCCGGGTGCCACGTTTAGTAGCATTAACTGACGCGAAGATTATCTTTATAGCCGCGCTGGGCGGGGCTGGCGATGCTCATGAGGGTAATTAATAATTTCCTGAAAATTTGAATTCGTGGCGTCTGGTTAATCTTGCGTCAGCGAGTTGTATCGACACCGCGTGTTTGGCCAACTGTAGCAGGCATCGATTCAAACATAACCGGCTGGAAAATTGATTTATATCAAAATGAAATCTGGCAAGGCCGAGCGAATTCCACCACATGCACCCGAATGACTGTGATGTGTATTATACTTAAACCGTCGTATATGTCCATCCTTCTAGTCTCCGCAAATTATTGAGTATTTATAAGTAGATTAATATGTAATTATAATGTACATGTATAGATGTATGTGTGTGCATATACATAATTAAGAATTATGTACGTATGCATGCATGTATGTATGTATGTACGTATATATATATATATATATACATATATACTTTTATACGTAATTTTTTACAACATAACAATGTATGCCTCCACAAACATTGCGTTGATACTAGCCTTGCTAGTCTTAAAAGTAGCGAGTTCTCGGTTGGGATACTTAAAATAAATTAGCAAAAACATGTTTATTCGTTTTGCATTGATAACAACATCTGTGCGTCCAGAAAATGTCTGTCTGGTGCAACATACTACAAAATGGCAGTTCTCTATTAAACATACACTACTTATTCTTTCAGTGGTAATCATTCGTAGTAACATTTATTTTAATAATTGATCACACCATCACGATTTGTTGTTTTGATTAAATACACGACCACGGATGCCGGCACATCCGCGAACATTTCGCCCTCACAAACGCGTCATGATTCTATCATTATAGAATGATATAACGGATTTCCGGCTGTGCGTCTTCCAATCGACTGAGACAAACACGCTGACATTTTCATCTCTGCAATAATCGTTCCTCTGAGAATCACTACACAGCAGAAAGACTCTCTGAACGTCGGCCATTCAAAGGTCGTTGGCGGTGATTCATAGGACGTGGTCGGCACTAGTTCGGCCGCAGGTGTCCATCCGGGCGATTGAGTGATGGATCAAGATCGAAAACAGCCGACAGACACGCCAAAGAACTGTCGAAATCAAATCGGCGCTTGTTGATAAAATTGTCGGTTGGCACGGAAGCGTTCTTCAAAATAGTACCCTCGATGTTCGAACGCGCATTAATCTTTCATTTGTATCAAACGTGCTGAGACCCGTAACATGTACAAAGATGATTGAGTATTTGAATAAAAGGGCTATTTTGAATAGTAATTGTTTGCCGAAATATCAAAAGGTGCATAGTTGCACATGCAGGCAAGTTGAAAATATTGAACAATGTATGAAAAGTTAATGACAAATAAGAACGAACTTTTCTGCGACACTTCTATGAAACTCAACATTGCATTAATGATGACAATTGTGATCAGCCATGGTCATTATAAAGTAGGTATCGCTAAACCCGACCAACAAGTATCTTGGCGACAACTTTCCCTCGCGTGGAAAGACATTCGTGCATAGTGTGTGTGTGTGTGTGTGTGTGTGTGTGTGTGTGTGTGTGTGTGTGTGTGTGTGTGTGTGTGTGTGTGTGTGTGTGTGTGTGTGTGTGTGTGTGTGTGTGTGTGTGTGTGTGTGTGTGTGTGTGTGTGTGTGTGTGTGTGTGTGTTTGCGTGCGCGCGTGTGTGCGCCCGCTAGCTATTTGCTTTCGTGTAAGTGCGGTTTTGCATGTCAAAATGTGTAATGAAAAAGATCGCAATAAATTGTTCTCATAGGAGATTAAACATGTTGAAAGACAAGTTTTATAAGACGCTTTGTTAGTGTTTGCCATGCCATTTCGCTTAGGCGTTCGCCAAGCGTCACGGTGCAATATACCTATTAGGATTAACTTATTAGGATCAATCCCTGTAATGTGCAACTCGTGCCACGTGTTGTAGTATGCTGCGTGGGCGACATCTGATTTCTCGTGCCACAGTAGTTGCACGTTTTGGACGATACTAATTATGAACGTTATTGTGACCAGATGTTTTAATTATCTTTGTTTTCGATCGCCGGTTGTTGATTTATTGTTGTGGAACGTGTGCTATATCCACGAAAACGAAGCGGTAGAGAGAGAATATATCAGGTGACCATAATGAAAACCAGGTCAGTTTGGGGGTTTACTGTATCAGATTAGTCACATTGTGACATTGAAACAAGGTAATGACGGCGCTGGCGATGATCTTGATTATTGTGAAAATTACTTGTTTTGCTGTTGTTATTCTAAAGTATCCTACATTTTCGAACTTAATATTTTAGTGGTTGTTGTTGCTGCTACTGCTGTTGCTGCTGTTGTTTTGTTGTTGTTGCTGCTGTTGGTGCTTTGCTGTTGTCGTTTTTGTTGTTGTTGTTGTTGTTGTTGTTGTTGTTGTTGGTGGTGTTGGTGGTGTTGTTGTTGCTGTTATTGTTGTTGCGGTTGTTGTTGTTGTCTCTGTTAATAAGAGTAGAAAAACAATATACCATTTTCCGCTAGTAATGTTTTGTGGTGTTGGTAGTTGTACTGTTGCTGTTGTTCTTCCACTACACGTGCACTCGTTCCATCTGTTAGCATTAATTAGCATTACAAAAGGTCGAACCACGCAGATTACCTTGATCCTAAAACGCAACACACGCCCTTTTTCTTGGAAACCAAGCAGCCTTGCGTGCGCCAAAGAAGAGATACAACATCACTTGTTCAAAACAACTCGCCGCACGCTATTTGAGCCAACGATCCTAACAACCAAATTGCACGCGTCACTTGTTCTTTGTATTAATCTAATCAGATCTACTCGCACTGGCCATTAATGACTAATCATGGCGGCGCTTCAGAAGAAACAGCCTTGGATGTAATCGGTTCGCGGCAGACAAAGCTTTACATGAGGAACTGTAATGGTTTTCTTATTGTCATGCGGATCTTTCAAGCTTTGTTCCCGATTGACGCCGAAAGTCGCAGAGTGGGAGAGAAGAGATAAATCACTCTGCGGCACAGATGTCTAACAAGTGGTGCATTCGTTGGTCACGAGCATAATGCGTCTTCATTTGTCTGTAATGATTGCGCAGTGCCGACATCGTGTCGGAATGTCATTGCATATTGCCGTATTTTTCTACATAGACGGAGTCTGAATATTATTACAGTTTCACCTATATCAAATCATTTGCAGGCGTGGAAAAGTCTGTCCGCTGTAGCTGCCGAAGGTCTTCCTCGGTGTGATTGACCAGTGCGGTATCATGAGTGAAAAGCATTTCTCTGCATATGCGTTGTAAACCTACCGATCAAGTATTTGGGCCGCTAGTCTTGCCAGGCCCGGTGGAGTGAAACAACATAATTCCTCATAGGCGGACATTATAACGTGTTGTTTGGTTGCCTACAAAGGGTACCCAATAATTTTCTTTAAATTTCACAACATATTTATTTAACCTCTATTGACACACATGCTGTGTGCTATTCGTGAACTCCTTATACCTCTTTGCCCACAGGTCAATTTCTAAAATGTTAACCCTTACATTTTGCTAGAACTAGGCAGCGATTTGTCACGTTTACATCATCAATCCCAATCGCACTTGTATTAATACTCACGCAATGTCTGACTGGCAACTGGCAACTACCATAATTAATTTTGACAGCTTTGATGCCACGCTGCACAAAATATCGCTTGTACTCACTCGGTGAATACTCTCAGAAATTCACACAAACTGCTCATTTTCTTAGGGGGTTCTTTGTGTGGTCTGAGTCCTGTCACCTTCAATGGAATGTTGCCCTTTGCCGATGTTGTTGAGCAGTGGCGACGCGCGGCGGACACTGCACCGGAAACTCGCGTGTATCCACAGGAAGTGACGTCACTCTCACGTTGCGCCATTTCCCACTATCGCAGTGCAAAGGAAATCTTTCTGGATTAACCCCGAATACATTGTTCGAAATATACGATGACCGGTAGTTACTAGTGGTCATTGAAAACATATTTTCCATTGGGTCAATACATGTTTAGAGTTACTGGTCCGTGTGACCGATTATTGTTTATGGGAAACAATCACTTTTGCAGCAACTGCATGGTATTCATACCAGCTGAACTTGAGAAGTACTGGTAGTCATTACATTATTATCACAAAATGCGGCTTCTCGAAGAGCGCCCGTTCTAATAATAATTGTAATGAGGTAATTTCTATTGTGCATAAATCCGTGGAAACCAAGTCCAGAGGCGCATCAAGACAAAAGAGTTGGTCAATCTCAACATCGATCAGATGTATTCAGGTTATCAACAGATGGATGGATACGCCAGCTATGGTTTTATCTTCGAAAAAGCGTCCGGAATGTTGCTTCAATGCTTTTTTGCGTTGGCAAATGTATAAGTTGCGGACCAGTAAATTGCTGGTCCGGCTGACCGGAATCTTTTGGGGGTCCAGGTAGAACACTTCATTACAGCAGACCAGGCTACGGAGCACAATAGGATCTGCGTGATGCCGCCGGTCATCGTGTTCTTGTTCGAAAAGTTGAACTTTAGGCTTGGCCCATAGAAGATACTCACTCATTCACTCACTCACTCGCTCAATCCTCTTGACCTAGGCGGCAGGAATAATCCTTATGTAGGCTCTATATGGTTGATTGTTTAACGTTATAAAGGTGTTACTACATATACATAATATAAAGGAATAAAATCTTCAACAACACACTTCCCCGTCTTCCGATGTCATGATTCGACAGCGAAGTCGTGCAGAAGCTCCGGCTAAGCCCACACAATATCATTTATTTTTCATTCTGGCGCCAGTGGAGGTTCTTTTGGAAAACTCAAAGTGAAAGTATTGGCCCCCTATCTTAACCTCTCAGAAACCGCCCCTTGGTCTACATAAGGTTCACAAAAGTGCTGGGTGCCTAGGGCCCACGAATGTCTTAACATGGAACTGGTCCTGCTCTTATGGTCTTTTCTCCTGATTTTTCAGGAGATACTACTGATCGAAGATGATACCTTTTAGGGCACGTTAGAAATGAATGTGTTACTAAACGTGCAAGATGTTCTGCGAACGTAGGGTAAATGTTACTGTATAACATGAAATGGTATTTGACGAATCTTTGTGTGAGACACGATGCGTCGAATTGAAAATGTTGGTGTATAAAGATAACATAGGAATGATCGAGTTGTGAAGATATACTGGTGGAGAGTTATCTTTATAGATAATATAGGACATCAAGAACGAACAAACGTGAACATGCGTAGTATCTGAGTCTGACATTAGCCCTACGAAGGCTGTTTTTGATGACTACACGACCTCGTGTCTCGAACGTGGATCACCGTCCTCTGGGTAAGATACCGGGCAGATGCCGGGTTGATGCCGGGTAGATGTCGGGTAGATGCCGGGTATATGCCAGGTAGATTCCGGGTAGATGCCGGGTAGAGGCTGGATAATTGCCCGGTAGATGTCAAGTAGATGCCGGGTAAATGCTGCGTATATGCCAAGCAAATGCCGGGTAGAAGTTGGGTAGATGTCGGGTAGATATCGGATAGATTGATGTTGTGTCGCGCCTCTATGTGGTTGCACCAAAACAAGCTCGTGGATATTTTACATGTTGACCTGTTTTTAACCGTGGAACAGCAGTGCAATTTTAGAGTTGTCTTTGTGAATGTCTCAGGTCGGAGGTGGATTGCGCCATTTTAACAAGTATTTAATGACATTTTAGCATTTTTGTAATGTATGTGCAATGCGTACCAGTATAGTGAACTGCACCTGTGTCACAACATTGTAGCCGATTGACCAGGCGTGACGACAACAAGAACAATGCACTGCCACAGCATGACCACCTACAATAGAGTGGATCTACTGCGAATTGGACGTTCTATTGTTACTGGATGCTACCTTTCAATAGATGCTTATGTGGCACCACTAAGACAACTAGAACGCGTGAACAATCGGCGGACTCACAGGGGGTGTAGGGCAGGGAGGTCAAAGCAAAGACCCATTCCTGTACTGATTACTCCTCGCTTTCCATCATCGGTCATCGTGAGATGTGAAACCTACACATCGAATTTGATTCGACTCGACAGTGTATGTGACATACCATCTGTATGCCAAGTGTGTTTCTGCTTGTTGAATGCCAGATCGGTGTGTGACGCGAAGCAAGCGGGGAAAGCGACCGTGATATGTGACCTCATTGAGGACAATGATCTAGACATACTCGCCACCACAGAGACGTGGTTGAGTGCCGATGACTCCGTCTCTACTGGTTGCATCACCTGCTGGTTACCAACTACGACATGTCCCGAGAACGTACGGCACTGGTGGTGGTGGTGCAGTCGTCTACAAGTCTGGCTTCACAACGCGACATCTCGAGATGCCGAAATCAAAGACATTTGAATCGATGTGTCTACAACTCAGCAATGACACTCAATCTGTTCGTCTTCCTGTCGTCCATCGCCCCCCGCCAAACTCCAAGAATGGCTTTACAACTGCGGAATTTCTCCTAGAATTTGGTGATTTGTTAGACACCATGTCGATGTATACGTAAAATATGCTGATCGCAGGTGATTTTAACTTCCACATGGACAATACATCAGACAAAGACACTAAGCGCTTTCAAAACATTCTAAATGCAGCAGATCTTACTCAGCACGTGGAAGTCCCGACGCATGTTGCCGGACATACCATTGACCTGCTTATAACGTGTTCATCTGATACGTTTCTGGACAATATACGAACAGACATCCCACACATGTCAGACCACTCGGCAATTCATTGCACACTGCAACTCGTGAAACCACCAAACGTCCGGGTAACGACGACGAGTCGAAATTATCGACAGATCAATACCACTGCGATATGTGATGAAATCCGTTCGTTGCTACTGGCAAATCATCTGTCTGAAGACATGAACCATGCTGTTGACATGTACAATGAAACCATTGCGGCTATCATTGACAAGAAAGCACTGTTAAAGAACCGCACAGTGATTGTACGACCACACACGCCGTGGTATCATGATAGCATACGATCGCAAAAATGTGTTAGACGACAACTGGAAAGAACATGGAGAAAATCTGGACTGGAGTCTGACAGGCTTGCCTACTGCCTCCAGCGCTAGCTCGTCACTTCGTCTGTGCACCGTGCAAAACTTGAATACCACACGAATCCAATTGCTGATGCATCTGGTGACCAGAAGCAGCTGTTCAAGATTGTTGCCAAGCTCCTACACACTGATAATGGCACACCACTACCGCCAGGTGACTCGTCTGACACACTGGCAATGCGGTTCTCGGATTTCTTCTCAGAAAAGATCTCGAAAATTCGGTCTGAACTGAATCAGAATGTCATCAATGTAAACGCCTCTGCTGAGGATGCACTGCAGACGTGTCTGCTGACTGCATTTGAGCCAGCCACTGAGGCTGAAATTGGAATGTTGTTGAAGTCATCGCCAGTGAAATCTTGTGAACTTGATCCCATTCCGACATGGCTTCTTAGAGACTGTGCGCACGACAATTGTTAACCTGTCTCTGAGAACGGGGGTAATGCCTTCACACTTGAAGGAAGCGCACATCAGGCTAGTACTCAAGAAACCGAGTCTAGACAAAACTGTATTGAATAACTACCGACCGGTGTCAAATCTCCCCTATCTATCGAAGACAATAGAACGTGTCGTTGCTGCGAGATTGTCAGCTCACATGTCAGAACACAATCTCTGTGAACCCTGTCAGTCAGCGTACAAGCCGAACCACAGCGTTGAGACGGCCCTTGTGTGTGTGCAGAATCACACCATGCACGCAATGGACAATCAGAATGTTGTCATCATGGTTCCCCTTGATCTATCGGCTGCGTTTGACACCGTCGACCATGAAGTGATGTTGCATAGACTCTCACATGATATCGGAGTGGTCCAAGATGCACTGGACTGGTTTAAGTAATACCTGAGAGACAGAGTCCAGTCTGTCCACATTCGTGGTGCTACATCGCCTGCTCGTCCTCTGGTATACGGGGTACCACAAGGCTCCGTGCTGGGTCCTCAGCTGTTCTCCATCTATGTAGCACCAGTTGCTAAGATTATTCGCAAGTACAATTTGATGTGTCATTTCTACGCGGATGATACTCAAATCTACATCCCAGTGATACCCCACCAAGAGAACATTGCTGCGGCTGTCGTCCGTATTGAAGAATGTGTAGCTGAGATCAGGACGTGGATGATGACAAACTGTTTAAAGTTGAATGACTCAAAGACAGAAGTCATCGTGTTCGTCTCTGCGCAATAATTAAAAAAAATTGAGCTGCGCACACTATGCATTGGAGACTGTTTGGTCACTGGAATCTTGGTGTACAGTTCGATGCCGAGATGAAGATGGAGACGCACGTGACTGCTGTATATAAATCTGCAATTTTCTATCTCCGAAATATTGCAAGAATAAGACGTTATCTAACACCTGCAGCGACAGAACAAGTCATACATGCGTTTGTTACCAGCAGACTTGACGTTGGCAATGCATTACTCCACCGACTGCCTGTGAAACAACTAGAACGGTTGCAGAGAGTACAAAACTGGGCGGCCCGCCTTGTCGACGGTGCCAGGAAGTTCTGTCATGTCACATCTCTATTGATCAAGCTGCACTGGCTGCCAATTGCAGTTAGAGTAGAGTATAAGATTCTTCTACTCACGCACCGAGCACTGACTGGCTGTGCACCACAGTATATCACCAAATGTTTGAACAGACGTCAGCCAACTCGATTGTTGCGCTCCAGTGAACACAATCATTTATGTGTACGCGTCGCTGGGGTGATAGATCATTTTGCGTGGCAGCCCCAACACTATGGGACTTGCTGCCGCAAAAGCTGACTGCAACAACAATGACAAACACTGATTTTAAATCAAACATTAAGACTTACCTGTTTTCCCGAACATTCTGTACGGCGCCGTGAGCAACGATTGTTGGAACGGCGCAATATAAATGTCACGATTTGATTTGATAGATGCCGGACATTGATGACGGGTAAATGCCGGATAGCTATTGGGTAGATGTCGGGTAGATGCCGGGCAAATGCTGTGTAGATGCCGGGTAGATGCCAGGTAGATGCCGAGTAGATACCAGGCAGATGCCGGGTAGATTCCGGGTTGATGCAGAGTCAAGTAGCCCCTGTGATTCGCCCGGTATAAATGACGTATACTGGTCGATGCGACGCCAGCGTTTCTCTGATGCGGACTCGGTGCGTCTTGATCTTGGTACTCAACCGGGTGAGGTTAAACAGCTTTCTGACAGTTCTATAATCGAACCTTGTGTTCCTGTGTGCATGGATGGTATGAATGTATTGACATGCACGCGCGCACACACGCGCGCGCACGGGAAAAGTATACAAAGTGGGAGATAACTCCTTTGCAAGGAGATTTAAAGCTTGCCGACTATGTCGTGATTCCAGGTAGAAACAATACTACTTCGAGAACACGTAACTGATGGCGAAATGGTAACATATTGCGCGACGCCTTTACACGATTTGGTCGCATAAATGCACCACGCGTAAACATTATACACCTCGCATATCGCACAATGTGTGTGGCACATCGGGAAATATTTAGCCAAGTCCCAATATGTTTTATATTTATATAATGAGCCTTCACTGTGTGTAATCCATATAATAATAACGTAATTTTAGTGCATTTAACTCGTTTGAAACTAAGCTCAGAGTCGCATCAAGACAAAAGGGTTGGTCAGTCTCAACATCGATCAGCAGAACTCAAGCTTTCGTCGTTTAGTTTTACTCGTATTAATACCTCAACTATAATGGACTTCGGCGGTAAGTCAACCGATAAACCGCCGTGTGTTAACGAGGGCAGGTTATCATAACGATTGAGTGCGTGAGAAAGTAGTACGATAGTGTGTGTGCATAGTATATGCATACTGTGTATATATATATAATATACGTGTATATGTACGCGATGGCACTCTTGTTTTTATAAGTAAATAACATCGCTCTAATTGAAGTTTACAAAGAGGATACGAGTTAAGTGTTCTTGAGTTCGGTTAATCGATGTAGTGTTTTTCATATATAATTTCGTATCAGTGTTTTACTAACAACATTTACAATTCCACAAACGTAGGTTTACGGCCAACCACGTAGTTCAAGAGCAACACATTATGTCAAAAACATGGAAATGAATAGAACAAAGCCATTTGTTCAGGATAGTTGCTATAAATACCATATTATTTTACTAATGTTTGGTAATGTTAATATTTCAAAACCTTGAGGCATCCTCTCTGTTGATGAATGTATTGCAATTTAAGCTGTCGCGGCGTGATTAATAACTTTGACGAATCTGCATTTAGTACTTCTGTCAACAAATAAATGCTATAAAAAGCGCAGTTAGCTTATAATCAATGAACCGTCTGCCTGGTACTAATTACCGTGTCGTGACTTATAAATCCTATCAGTGACCAGTAAGCTACTTTCATGCGCATTTGACCACCGCTCCACTTTTACGACCACAAATTAACTGCAACTGACCATCTCCGTTTACCACTGTCCACCGAGTCATCGCCTGTCGCTTTATTCAATATTGACCATCGGCTAACTGGCCTTGTTGGTCAATCATCGGTCAACACAGATGCAGTTTGGCCAAACAGGTCAAGCAACAGAGGCAGTATGTGGTCAACGCTGATTAAGTCTGCGGTCATCTCCAATGGAAAACGACCCATCTTCGATGGATATCGACCACTAAACGTGATTGTTCCATTTCTGTTAAATCTGCTAAATGGAAAAAGGCATCTTGTTTGGCTTACGCATCTAATATTGTTAACAAAACTAACCATCAATGGAGCGGTTAGTCCGCCATTCTGAAGGCACGCCAAGCCAGAACAGATGCACAGAGGCACTTGCTTGCCTCCCAAATGGCGAACAAAACCTCCTATTGTAGACTGCCATGATTTCGCTCAGTGACGCCTCCTGTATAATATATATATATATATATATATATAAGCTCCTTGGTAACTACTAAAATGTTACGTCCGCATGGTGCACTATGTGTCATTATAACAGTTGGTACAAGCGCAGCTCTGAACCGAAGGGAACACGAGAAAACAACATATGAGCTGGCATGTCCATACACGTGTCAAGGAAACAGGTGCACTCGACGCGTCACCGCAGCGTCATGATAAAAAAAGCTCTAGATTTTTATTGGTCAAGAATCGGGGGAATGTCTCAAAAAAATTTCAGCCGTCGGGAACTGTGGGGTTTCTCTAGTTTATCCCACTTTGAAAATAAATTCCGAGTTAACCACAGGCGTGATATTGTTGATTGTACTGTAGGTGCAAATGGTTATATTGTATTAACTTTTATGCGCATAGACACACACAATACCCTTTCGTTTCCGTTTAATTGTATAATGTAACACATTTGCTAGATCAAATTGTACCTTTGCAAAAAATGCAGTCGTAATTGTGCGAGACGGTGGCATAGTAACATACATGATCGAACTAGGTTTCAGACCGCGTCCGATTTTGTGAGCTACTACGCCACCTAATAGAGTGCGATTTTACAACCGAAACTTATGCAAAGGTACAATTTTATATTTATTCCATACTGCTAATGACATAATATATCCTATTTACATTCAGTGTTTGGGACAATAGTATTGCAGCAGTCGGCTGTCGTGCGTTTTAAAACAATTGAATTTAGAACGCAATTCAATTTTTTCTTCCAATTTATAAAAATAAATGCTTGCAACATATGTATTAATTCAAGTTCAATTGGAAAGGGAGAAAGTTGAAGATCATTATTTATTGTGGACAGTGTATGTTTGTCATATGTCGTCTGTGGCCTGTGGTCGTCTCCGAATACCAGGACGTCTTCAACATGGGCATTGACATGTCATAGGCCTTCGACACCAATAAATGGTCAAATTCGAAAATTTATACACTAACTGGTTTCATCACCCAGCAACCGACATGTATACTCAGGCTTTATTCATTATTTAGTCTTGTAAGAATAAGAAAGCCTATTCACGCAGCTTCGATCATCTAGGTTTTATTTCTTTTTTTTATCCTAGAGTCAATATTAATATTGGAATTATATATATTATATATATATATATATATATATATATATATATATATATTTAATACTGCTCACCGAATTTGATATTTGTCAATCCTTTTGTTTTAATGCACATCTAACTTGGCTTCCGATGATATAGACGTAAATGGTATTTTCATATAGTAAAATTATTATTAAAATGAGCTGTTACTATAGTAATGCCACTAATATAAAACGTGGGTATTCCTCAAGACAGTAAATATACAGTTAGCATAGTTATTCGTTGTCCTCATCGCGTGGAGACGCTCTGTCTGTCTGTCTGTCTGTCTGTCTGTCTGTCTGTCTGTCTGTCTCTCTCTCTCTCTCTCTCTCTCTCTCTCTCTCTCACTCTCTCTCTCTC
>OZ023215.1:44972414-44974425 GCA_963995525.1 Escarpia spicata | reverse complement strand
CAGGGTAATTAAAATTGTCATACTACGTATGCGTATATGTTTATTCCCATTCTCTAGTCTACTCTCAACCGCGACTGACAGCGAGAGAGGGGGATGTGTATTATACTGCTGTTAACAAGAGAATAATACATGTGTACACTGCACCTCCCAATTTTTTTAAATAATCTTCAAGCATTGTTTACAATTCATTTTCACTGTTGTACATACGTTAAAACCATAAGACATTCAAACAGAAAACACCAACAATATAGATATAAGCAAGGCAAGTTAGGACTAACCATAAGTTCCTGGAATTACATTTGAAAGTTGGTCGCGCGCGCATAGTTGACGCCTGCGTCCCCAAATCAAGAATACAAGATGGACGAAATACAGCTAATTGCTAAATGAGAGGGTGGTTCCGGTTATCGGAACATAATTTAAGACACAATCGCTGAAATGTGTGAAACGTTTTGTTGCTCCTCGCTTTCCATAATTTAATCCGTCACCATTAGGCGAGCATCAAGACATCACCTCATTTTAAAATCGTAAACACCCTCACAGTCACGACGCTGATCCGGTTGCTGACAGAACGCCGGGTTTACAGACGAACAATGGTACAATTTAAACTGTTTGCTCCGCCGAAGATAACACCCAGCGATTTTATGCCGAGTCCACATCCCTCTGTTTGTGGTTAAATATTTGAAATGCACCGGTATTGGTACCTGTGTTACTGTTTGTTGAAAGTTGCCAACGTTTACCTTAGATCTGCCGGTATGTACACTTGGCGGCATATCGTCTCTATTAGCCGTATTTACACGCCGAGACCACTGTGGGCGAGCGACTTAAATCCGGAAATCTAGAAGTCGACTAATTTGACTTTGAATGTCCGTCCGTTTGTCAGACAATATTTGTGTATGAGGTTACATGAATTGTCGATGACTAAGCTGACTCGAATGCAGGATCGGTGCAAGCGTCATGCTTTGTGCGCTGGCCTTTCGCGGTGTTTTGGTGACGAGTCATTTCGTAATCTGCTGTTGGTATAGGTATGCCGTAGAGTCAAAGCAGTCGGGTGTGTGTGTGTGTGTGTGTGTGTGTGTGAACGTATCGCTGACCACATGTACATATGTGTATCGAACGGTTGTGTGAACCGTCACCGCCCAGACATATATATAGATATATATATATATATATATATATATATATATATATATATATATATATATATATATATATACATATATACATGTCTGGGCGGTGACGGTTCACATTCTTGACCACACAATTATATATATATTAATAAGCTAACTTAGTTAACGTACCTGTCCTTTTCGCTTCAACTGGATCATAAGGCGTCAGATGTCCTCCAGCCAGAACGGTCTTGGGCGATCCAGCTCACTTCCCGCCAGATCGTCCCAACCAGCTTCATTTCTTCTGATGTTCTTCTCCAGATGCCCAGTGGTCTGTCTCTGTTTCCATATCCAGGTGATGTCCATTTTAGATTTGCATACTGTAGGCTGTTCCAGCCCATGCGGAGAACATGACCTAGCCATTTCCGCCTTCTTCATCTTGCTCGCTTCGACCGTGTTGTTGATGTTGGTGCATTCCATTAATACTCTTTTTGTCAGATGCTACCCCCAACGTATTCTCAAGCTAACCTAGTTATTTGGTCTGTTATTTCCTGAATTATTTGCTGCCTACATGATATACGTTTTTACATCAGTCAGAGGCAGATGGAAACAATGGATGAATTTTATGGTGGCCCACTCCTCAGAGGGCGCTAATATGTCGTTTCTTTCTCTTTTTACCGGAAAATATTGAATTAGGATTTTGTCATTGGAGAAAACAACTAATACATGGTTAGCAGGAAGGAGTTGAAAATAGAAAGACACGTAACTGCTGTGATTGGTGTTTTGCCCCAATGATGGATGTAAACTATAGTATGTGAGTAATATACAAACCAAGAAACAAAAGAAAAATAACAATGAGAGTTGAGAACAGATGCAAAAAAGATGCAAACCGCCCTACATCTAGA
>OZ023215.1:44862414-44969914 GCA_963995525.1 Escarpia spicata | reverse complement strand
GGAATGCTGTACCTATGGCTACCATATATTTCCCTTTAGCCAGTTAAAACCCTTAACCGATTGGGAATTTCTGAAAATATAAAAATACTTTTCATAATTTGCGCTTAGTATATAATTGTTTTTATAAACCTTTCTTCTAAAACGTGTCTGACGTTGTCAATGCAGTTGGTTTACCAGATAGCAAACAACGTGAATACGTGACGACGGGTCACGTATTGGTCACGTGTAGATCATTAGTTTTCAATATCAACACTAGAGGTGACATTCACTGTTTGAAGGCGACATAACTGGACAATAGATAACATAACCACCGCGCCAACAACCACCACTCGCCGCCCAGGTCTGGTCTGGCGTGTTATCACGTGATTGTCGCTTATGAAAACACGGAATTCAAACGCGAGTCGGACCGAAACGAAGGCGACGACATTACGTCATGATTATGTCACCGACACGAACTGTTCCTTGCATGGCCGAACACAGTTCATGCTCATTAATTAACATTAATTAACCGTAGCCCGAGGCAGACAGGCGGAAACGGCGGGGCTGGGATAGCTACGCTGCGGTTCCTGCAATTCTGGAGACCAAATAGAAACGTTAAAAGCATTGAATGGTAATGGAGATAATTGATTTTTTTTCAAAATTAAAGTAGGCAGTAGAACCACACAGTATACCGCACCATTAGCTACGGAGGAGTGTGGTTTACACGTGAGAAAGTACTCATTCCCAGAGACGACAACAAATGATTGGAACAAACAAATGATCTGAAGTTTACTGATCATTCTTCAGGATAGTTCGTTTTCAAATTAGAAACTTTCATTTTTCATATCCAAGAATCATGTTAAATTACCTGGTAGAGGCTTTCGTTGACGTGTCACGCCGACTTCATCAGTACCTATGATGCTGAATGACGTCATCGTACACGTGAGGCAGTTCGTAATTGCCCTCGTCTCTGTTGATGGGTGTTTTGGTTTTTCTGATCCAGATGGCTTCTTTGATATGCCGAATTCTTCTGTTGGGTTCTTTGTCTACAATTGTCACTCCCTCCCAGTCTATGATATGGTTTTCAGTTGTCGTATGGTCTGTAAGGGCGGATTTATTGATGGTAGACATCAATCTTTTTTTCCCGCTCCTTGTGTATTTCTCATTTTTCGTGTTGTCTACGTCCTTTCTGTGTTCTTCCAGTCTTGTTTTGAGTAGTCTTCCTGTCTCCCCAATGTACTCAGCACCACAATTCTTGCACGGTATTTGGTACACCAGTTCGCCCTGTTCTTCTAGCTGTACTTTGTCCTTGGGATGTATCAACAGGTGCCTGAGGGTGGTGTGGGGACGCATGGCCGTTGCTACTCCATACTTTTTCAGTACTCGATGTACTCTCTCTGAGACCCCCTCTATGTATGGGATGACTACTTGGCTCCGAAAGTTTTTGTCCTTAGTCTTTTTGTTGGTCTTTTTCGTCTTACTGCTATCTGTCACCTTTTTCAAGGCCCACGACGGATAGCCACATACTCTTAGAGCTCCTCTCAGGTGTTCCACCTCTTCTTTCTTGTCCCTCTCCTCCGAAGTTATTGTCTCACACCTGTTCATAAGGGTTCTGACAACTCCCAACTTCTGATGTTTGGGGTGGTGGGATGCACAATTCAGGTATTGGTCAGTGTGCGTCTTCTTCCTGTACACTGTGGACTTCACACTGCCATCTTCCTTTCTGGTGAACTTTGCATCCAAGAAGGGCATGCTGTTGTTCTCTTCGTCTTCCCACGTGAAAATGATGCTACCTGTGGGGTCTACAGTGTTCATGTGTTGTTGTAATTTCTTTGCCTTTCCTGTGTGTACCAGGCAAATTACATCGTCCACATATCGCTTCCAGTTTCTCGGTTGGCAATCGACTGGTGCTGTGGCTATGATTTTCTGCTCCAGGTCCTCCATGTACAGGTTCACAACAATGGGGGATCATGAAGACTGTGAATTCTACGGCAGTGTGAATTTGTAAAAAAAATAGAATTTACATACTTCTCAAATGGGAAGTATAAGGAAAATGGTAGTAAGTACCCCTCAATGTGATTTTTTTTCTCGTCTCATTTCGGAATAATTTCGCGAGAAAGGTTACCTTTAAAATTGTTAATGTTGTCTACGATGTGAAAGCTGGTTTGTACAAAATATATTTGATTACATTTTTTATCCAGTCAAAATTCGGCGAATGAAGGCAAACAATGGTCCTGTTGTATATACTATGACAAAAAGCTATCACCTCCATCGCAAGTTACCCGTTCTAACGATCAAAATCAATTCTTACAATTAAGTTAACAACAGTTCATACAACAACAATATTTCCAACAATATTCACGTCAGTGTACGGAAACCCCCAATTTCTCTAGACCCACTTTATATAATATGTTTTCGATTACTGTATTTTAGGTAATACAAAAATATAATATAAAGGCATTATAATACAAAAAATACCCCCAAAAAATCAATGAAAAGGCATTGTAATGCTAATAAAAATACGCTTATATTATATTCCGCCTTTTATATTGGCTGTACAATCAAACATCTAACATTCAAACTATATCCTAACGTAGGTGAGGATTGCCAACGAAATTAGGCCTACCAGTAACATTAAAGCATGATTTCTGACAAACGGCATCTACATGTTCCTGATTAAATACCTTGTGAGCTAAGCCAAGTCGATAAGGGTTAAGTTTGTTTTTGCACATTTAACGCTTCGTCGCGTTCGTTAGGGAAATCGCTGTGACCGGAAGTGAGGGGATATGACGTAAGGAAATACGAATTTGTATGGCTTGGACCAACGCATCCCTACTATGCAGCACGTGTAAGCGATAGCATTTATTTAATTAGCTGCATCACTGTGACTTGTTTAAGACAGTGTGTACCATAGAATATTTAAATATAATGCAATAAAATCGGTATAATTTTGTTTTCTTTTATTCTACATATATTTGGTGTGCGGAACTATTACATGCATACTTGTTCTGGCTAGGAAAATAAGGCTAGAATAATATCAGCTTATATTGTTTTATTGCAAAGGTCATTCTTTCTTAAGTTTAAAAAACAAAATGACACATAATCATCATATACCCAAACAGCTGACAAGTGTACTATGTTCTCATTAACCTTGAACAACCCAGTGATGCACACAACCAAAATAACACGAAAGTGGTGACACAATATGGTGACACCAGATGGTGACACAAGATGGTGACACAAAATGATGACGCAATATGTCAGCAGAAATGAAAGTGGAACTAGAAGATACACACAAATTGTTCTTTGTTTTGTAGCACTTCCTTGGCGTATCAGTAGTGAGCAAATTATTAATATAATGAACTATTTGAATCACAAAGAAAACGTAGTAAATTATTTAATTTTAGTAAAATATAAAAATAATTATATTTTTAAATATTTCACATAATAATATATTTAAATCCAATTTCGAATTCTGCGACACGCTCTGCCTGCGTGATCTCCCTTTCACCGCACAGATGTGACAGAACCTCACTGAGGTGTCAGAAAACATGATATGAAGGCTAACCCGAATTACACCCCCCGAGATTTCATTTCAATTTGAATTTAGCAAAAGATTTGGCAGTCGCCAAATCATGACGAATTCGTGTACAAAATCGCAAGTTTATTATATTAACAAGCTTACGCTTTGATTATATTTAATCACGCACACGTCAGAAGCAATTTTTCGTTAATTGCCGTAATGAAATGTCTGTACTGTCAAATAGTACGCGTGCGTGAGTTTCATGTCAAGATGGTTCTTTTGATACGTTGTAAAATGATAGCTGCGGGAAGTATTGATATGCTGCTGTTCATCATAGGGCATATAGTGTTATCTCAGTACGCATAATTAACTAAGAATGTGCGTAACCATACATATCATTACATTGACAAAGACACAGTGTTTAATTGTGCCTGTCTTACTTTCAAATGTATAAATCCTGACAACTATCCCTCATAGAAAATAATGTCGCATAGTAATTTGTCAATTAAAGCCATATCTAATGTATCACGTTGAGCTTACAGTGTTTTAACAAACGACAATCTTTTGTTATAGTATAAATGCTATAAAAGTAAAGTGCTGATATTGCGCGGAATCCAATGCAATACATTACCCAATACACCTCACACGGAGAGATCGATATCGATACCTTAGCTATGAAAGTCGTCTAACAGTGTGTAGGTAACAACCCTAAAAGATCAAACAAACGTCATTATGATACTGAATTGATATGAAAATACTGATACAAGTACTTGCTTCTCGATTAAGGAAGATAGAAGACCAGAGGACATAATGTGACATTAGTGAATGAAACAGTGTAGCTTAGATATCAGTAAGTATTCAGTCTCACAGAGGAATAGAAATAAATGAAATCAATTGCATGTCTGCTGATTGTGTACATTTATAGCAGTGGGACTATGTTTAAAATAGCATTGCCAAACATCTCATTCTGGTAGGTTACACGTTGATACAAAACTGTTTGTAATTCGATAAGCCAAAGGCATTCTTTTCCACATGTTATCTAGGTTATTGCCCTTGGTAGCACAGCATCCAGTCCTCATGACTGCTCAGTGCGGTTTACCCTTTATTCCCTGAAGGACCTATTCAATCGAACACCATCTCGACGTCTCTGGAAATAACTCAGCCACGCTGCAAATTCTGCGCGAAGATTATTCGTACACAAATATCCACCTTTGTCTATAGCCAGCTACCCATTCGTACATAGCTGAGTGAAGTGGAGCAACGTGGAGTGAACGAACTTGCCAAAGGTTCGACACGGCAGCACAGGATTGGAACCAGGGTTCTCTCCAGTGAAAGTCCGACACTCTTCGAATGCGCCACCGCGCCCAACACTTTGTTTAATCGTACTGTGTCGCCTCAATGTATAGATGTGTGACTATGTTTAAACCAATATTGACAACTATCTCAGTCTGGCAGGTTACGCGTTGATATAAAACGTTAATATCTCGATAAGCCAGACTTCCTTGTTCTCGGGTCATCGGGTTATTGCTCTTGGTAACAATGCTATTAAACGTATTGTCAAAACTTGCTCAAGTTTAATTTTGTGAGATGTCTTCCTGATTCCGCGCAGGAAACGATTATGCCGTACACAGCGGAGTGGGAGGCGTGAAGCCCGCTGTTGGCACGTCCGCTTCCTGCAAGGCTCGACAATGTCGATCTGCAATGGACGACGCGACGACTAATTTGGCCAAATCGACTCGATGTCTCGGCGGAGCGATTTAACACCCGACGGGCCGCATCAGTAATAGGCAGTCTCGTCCATTACAGCTGCTTCCTCGACTAGATCAACTCAGCGCGATTGTAGTGTGTGAATAGTTTAAAGGTATAATGTTCGTTCCTCAGTTATTAATACGAGAAAAAAGGAAAACACATTTTGCGGCGTGCGGAGATGGTTGGGCGTCATTGGCTACCAGTGACACACACACGCACACACGCACACACGCACACACGCACACACGCACACACGCACACACGCACACACGCACACACGCACACACGCACACACGCACACACGCACACACGCACGCACGCACGCACGCACGCACGCAAGCACGCAAGCACGCACGTACAGAGACTCGGAGAGAGAGAGAGAGAGAGAGAGAGAGAGAGAGAGAGAGAGAGAGAGAGAGAGAGAGAGAGAGAGAGAGAGAGAGAGAGAGAGAGAGAGAGAGAGAGAGAGAGAGAGAGAGAGAGAGAGAGAGAGAGAGAGAGAGAGAGAGAGAGAGAGAGAGAGAGAGAGAGAGAGAGAGAGAGAGAGAGAGAGAGAGAGAGAGAGAGAGAGAGAGAGAGAGAGAGAGAGAGAGAGAGAGAGAGAGAGAGAGAGAGAGAGAGAGAGAGAGAGAGAGAGAGAGAGAGAGAGAGAGAGAGAGAGAGAGAGAGAGAGAGAGAGAGAGAGAGAGAGAGAGAGAGAGAGAGAGAGAGAGAGAGAGAGAGAGAGAGAGAGAGAGAGAGAGAGAGAGAGAGAGAGAGAGAGAGAGAGAGAGAGAGAGAGAGAGAGAGAGAGAGAGAGAGAGAGAGAGAGAGAGAGAGAGAGAGAGAGAGAGAGAAAGCGAGAGAGCGAGAGAGACACATACAGACACACACCACACACACCACACACACCACACCACCACACACACCACACACACCACACACACCACACACACCACACACGCACGCACGCACGAACAAAGCAAACTATCAAAAGGCAACAGAAACTGGTAAGTATAAAGAAACCGACCCTCTGTACACGTTCAGTTGCTGAGGACGATTGTCCGCTCTATTCGCTAGAACGTTTGTTATGACGTACACTTTACGAGTGCGGACTTCTGCGCGCATGCATTACGTTTTATGTCCCGAACACTTGATATGCCACATCAAACGTGAGAAACGTTTACATATAATTCTATGTTTTCTATAAAACAGTAGAGGTGATACATTACACTCGTACTTGGCCTCGTATAGTAATCACTCAAAGTTTGGTTCCCGACATGCAAGCCATGTAGGAGGAAAACCTGAACAGATACGCATACAAACAAACGCTCGTTCGATTATACTAAGAGTAATATAGTATATATTGCTGATGCCGACAGCATGGGCAAACCGCAAAACTGTTTCATGTGCGCGATGTTCACATACTGAAGAACACTGATTCAGTTAAGGTTCTTTTTAATAATTACCTCCAGCTGATTCCGGGTACCGGGACAGACATTCTAGCTTGAAATATAATTGCCGTAGTCGGCGTAATAACAATGTCCCACATGTGTTTAAGTAATCGAAAGCACTGACTTTTGTTGTTACAGTTGCATGCATACACGCACGCACGCACGCACGCACGCACGCACGCACGCACGCACGCTCTCACGCAGAACTCACGTACGCACAACACTCCCGCACACACACAAGCATAAGCACGGACGTACAAACGCACGCACGCACGTGCGCGCGCATATGCACACACCCGCACAGACGCACGCACGCGCACGCACACGCACATACAAACACACAAGCGCGCGCGAATACACGTTGTTTACACGTGCTGCATAAATTAGTCATACATATATCAGAACAGCATCTTTCATCAGGTCATATAATATTGTCACGTTTAACTGCTTCACAAAGCTATATAGTTTTCACAAGCACATAAAAGAAAGAAATATGCACCGGTTGAACCGTTCGCTTCTTCTTCTGAATAATGTGGGTTTTTTTGCTGCGCACGCGTGAAACGATGCCGGCTTTTCGAAATATAATTAAAAACCATGTAAATGGTGAATAAAAAATGCGGTTAAAACACTTCACAGTCCTTAAATATTGGACTAGTGTGGACTATGTGATTAGTTTGCTGCCCAGCCTCCCAGCTGCTGCTTGAAAGGTACCAGTGAGGTGGTATCTGGGGTGGCTGGTGGGGTGGTATTCCAGAGACGTCCAGCTGATGTGCTTGTTGCCATTGTGTGCGTGAGCATGTCCGTTAGTACGTTTGTTCGTGTGTGTCTGTTTGTGTATGTGCTCGTGTGCGTGCGTGTAGGTATGTGTGTGTGTGTGTGTGTGTGTGTGTGTGTGTGTGTGTGTGTGTGTGTGTGTGTGTGTGTGTGTGTGTGTGTGTGTGTGTGTGTGTGTGTGTGTGTGTGTGTGTGTGTGTGTGTGTGTGTGTGTGTGTGTGTGTGTGTGTGTGTGTGTGTGTGTGTATGCATGCATGTATGTATGTATATATGTCCACACACGCGCACGCATAGCATTTCGTTGAGATCTTCCGAAAATTGTCTAAATCTTTTCGTTCCATTCCCCCAACCTTCCGCGGGCACGGGTCGCCCTTCGCCCGGACGTCCGGGGTCGCTTGACAGCTGTGGCGGTATCCAAGGCAAGTTTTCAGTTTTCTGTTTCAACTAATCAATCGGTGCGCGCATCGGGCCTCGCTATCAAACACATTAGCTGCTCCGTAAGCCGATTCGCGTAGCTTGACATGCGCGAATCATCTCCGTAGTTGACAAATACGCCCGGGCAGTCCCGAACGGCATTAGGACACGGACACGGACAGGTGTTGAGCGGGACGATCGACAGCGCTGACTTAGTGCGAAGACACTAATGGTACTGAGGCAGACCGTAGAAGAAGTTGATCCCCTTCTTCCGATGCCGCTCTTTTTATTCTACTCGTCTCCAGACTTTGGTTACCGATTCCCGAGAAACTGAAGTTGTTCCTCGAAACGCTGTTGATCTTTGTATGTAAACGTCACCTTCATAGTAATCGTAACATCGCGTAGCTGGTGTTGGATGATGTGAGACAGACCCACGGGAGTATAACAGACAGCGACTGAGGATACTCAATGTTTCCAGTTTCGTTCCAGAAGGTTTTGTTCTGTACGTAACTTGAGAACCTGTCACCTTCTTAAATATTTGTACAATGCGTAATCACTGTTTATTCCTAAAAACAAAACTAGTAAATAATCATATTTATATAATATGTTTTTGTATATGTTAACAATAATTAATACCGTTCAAGATAAAAAATATTTGTTTCTTCAAAAAAATGGCTGAGATTGAAAGCCCCAAATTAATTGCGATCGAGCAAGATGTTGTTCTAATGCCTGGTTTAAATATTAGTAACACCGAGAGATAACGCCCCGATTATTTTTCCCACCTCACCCCGTCCGCCCCCCTCCAACGAGGGTAACAGGTGTGGAACTTAGGGGAGTTGCTGCGGTTGTTACAACTCGTTGCGTTTTATGTCCGTTTTCGCGCCGTTGTCGAATTCAATGTCGATTTCATTGTCGATTTCATTAACGTGGCGTCGTTATGTGCGCACCTCCCCCCAGATGCTTCGGGCCGACTCGACTCGCGTCTAATCAGACTAAAACGAAAACGACGCGGTTTAGAGTCCGCCAGGACGTTGACGCGAAATTAAAGATCTTAACGCGTTCGCTGGGCTGACATTTATGAATCCACGCGCCACGGTTGTCTGATACCTTTGTGTTTGACAGACGATGACGACAGCGGAGGAATTGCTGAACGTGTGTAGAGCGGACGTGGATATTAAAGATGCCGTGTCCGATCCTCGGTTACACCTACATTTATTTACAGTGTATATATATATATTGTTTTTAATGTCAGAATGAATACGTTAAAGGCACGCCCGCTAAATTGCGTTTAATAACACGAAGCAGTGTTCAGAATTTGAATTAGAACCACTGTGCCCTGGCTGTTTGGGTTAAATGATAACCCAGTTTTAATATAATTGTCTTTATAAAAAAATCGTACATAATAAATAACACTCATTATTAATCAGATACTAACTTTCCAATGTGTTTATTACTTTGAATGGCACTGCCATTTTTAAAATGTGGTTTGTTAAAACGGTAAGACCCATTAAAATGCGTGTGAACGTTTGATATGTAAGAATGACTGTAAGTATACTATATAAATTGATTTTATGATAAAATCGATAAGAAATAATACATATATAAATGTAATAGATTTCCATAAATTACTTCATACGATACTCTTTCGATCAAATATTCTGATTTTGCATCATATAGAAGAGGAGATTTTAAAACCACCAGTTCTGTTTTAAACAAGTAAATATATAACATTTACACACACACACACACACACACACACACACACACACACACACACACACACACACACACACACACACACACACACACACACACACACACACACACACACACACACACACACACACACACACACACACACACACACACACACACACACACACACACACACACACACACACACACACACACACACACATATATGTATATATATATAACATTTACACACACATATATATATATACATATACATTATATATATATATATATATATATATATATATATATATATATATTGTATATAATACAAATAAATGTAAGACATTGTGAATAATTATTTAATTAATGCACACGCTGTGATTGTTTTGGATGTATACGAATGGAAAACGCGCTCGACATAAACCATCCTTATCCAGTTATTTGATACACTAAGCCGGAAGGGATGACATTATCATTAATTTATTACGACGACACAAAACTTCAACGACTTTTATAACATTTGTGGCCGTCCGTTTATCTTCTTTATGACGACTGCTCGAATCGTCTTGTCCGAGCATACGAACAAAGTGGCGATTGTAAATACGGTTTCTATTGATAAAGAGATCGAAACATTAAGAAAATGCCATAAACTTTATGTGCCCAGGTTGAGCACGCCTACGTAGCGATAAATCACGCTCGTTTAATTGGCATGAAGCAAGCACTACGTTGTGGGGCGGACGTTTATGATATTTGCAAGTAGTTCCAGTCGTATAGTGTCAATGATTTCTTAATTTCACCCGAGTGGAAGCGTTTATAATTTCTTCTAGATGACTGGCGTCGATGCATAGGCCTAGCTCTTCCGTGAATAGGGTTAACGCGTCTTGCTTAATTAGTTGATTTGACAATGAAACCAGGTAATTATGCAACAGTGCACTACAATGTTCCAAATACACCTCACATGCCTTCTTCGTGAACAGGTTGCGATTAAAGTTGTCATTATATTATCGCATCATTACCAGAAATAACGACATTTAAACAACGTTCAACCTGGAATGGAGACGGCGTGAAATCGACAAGTTCCTGATGGCGTTATCAGATCAGTTTCCCACTGCGCTCTTTTCCACAGTCCGCGTCGCTTTATCGGACACCCGTAATTAATTCATTGCGACGTAATTAAGCCTGATTTATTGCGCCGACTGTGCCGGTGGCGCCCCGTGGCGGCCGCCGGTTCCTGCGACGGGTGGCCACGCCCACTTCTGTCGCGCGCGCGTCGCCCCGCAATCAGCATAGTGGGTCAACGTTTACGTTTGTCTCGCAGCGTCAGCAGGCGGCGCAGGCAGATTTCATTAACGCCGAGTGATTCGTGCGAGCGACTACTCTGGTTGGCGAATCGGTTCGCCACTCACAGAAACGCATTCGCATACGTACGCGTGCTTGACGACTCGCGCACAGTCGCGGTCAGTTAGATCACTTTTGACCAGTGACGTCTCGCTGTTGCGCTCTGTCGCTCAATCGGACTCGCCCATGCACTGCGAATAGTTTCGCCGACTGTTTCGGACTTATTTTGCCGACTTCTTGTTGTTTTGTTGCGCGCGTGCGACCGACGATTGTACCGGGGTGTTTAATCCAGCTGATTGCACCAGGAAAACTTTGTGGACAACTTTGCGGGTTCACCGTACGAACTGACAATAATTCGCGTGAGACACATTGAAGACGCAGCCACGGATTTCTCAGTCGCCGTCTCCAGGACCATGGATGTCCTCCCGCCTCCATCACACGTTATCTCCCCCTCTCCATCGGCCGTTCCCTCCCCGGGACCTGCGCCTCTCCCGCCAGCTGCCCACAGGCTCAGCCCTGTCGCCTTATCCGTGGCTTCAACAACAACTTCGATGATGGCACCCGCCGCTAAACCTGTGTATAGTTCTCCTCCCCCTGCCCATAGCAGCACCGAGAACAACACTTGCCGACTGATCGAGTACAGAGGCGTCAAAGTAGCCGCCTTCGTCGTCGACGGACGGGAGTTGATCTGTCTCCCGCAAGCCTTCGAACTGTTCCTGAAGCACCTCGTCGGAGGGCTGCACACCGTCTATACGAAGCTGAAGCGTCTCGACGTCGTGCCGATTGTCTGTAACGTCGAACAGGTGCGCATCCTGCGAGGCCTCGGCGCTATCCAACCTGGAGTCAACAGGTGTAAGCTGATAGCGCCGAACGAGTTCGACACACTATATGAAGATTGCACCAACTCCAGGTAAGCACCTTTTTTAATACAAAAGTTCAAATCAAATTTATGTGTTGCAACAGCAACAACAATACAATTTTATACACATAAAGATGATGTTGTGTTGCATGGTGGCCACATGGTATTTAGATGCCATCTTTCTGTGACTCCATAAACAGTTTGAAAGTAAGTTATATATTTGTGTGTAATCAATAAATAAGTTGGTTTTTCGCTCGGATAAGTCCGAAATGTTCTTTCGATTTTACCGAAATGTATATGGTTATGACATTGCAGCGAGAAAGTACACGGAGACTCGGTAACACTCACAATACTTCGACATTAGTTGGGAATCGTTCAATAGTTTCCCCGAATCGGATGGTTAGCAAATATAAAATTACATTAATTATTGTTTCTTCACTTAAATAAAAGGTTCTCAGTCATGGTGAATAGTTTTGTTTATGACTTACAAACGTCTATGTCTGTGTCCATTTAAAATGACAGTGTCCTTTAGATTAATACTTATATGGTATATAATGAATATTCATACTGATCGATTAACCTCTAAACAAAGACAACTAATTATTTTCTCAACGTTCAACCTTGTCGTCAAGCCGGTTTTCAACATGACAATCCGACTTGGATCCAATTGTGATGTACGTCTATCATGATTCAAAACCGATTTAACGATCTAACGTGTTATTATGTCTAACATATATATTTGATGCAATATATCCGCATTACACCAATGATGACGTCACTTTCACATGCATTTATTATACTATAAATACACTAAACTATTTATTTAGAATCGACTAACCAAACGACAACCAGCATTCTACTTATTCATCTCCTGTGTGTAGTATTTTAGCATTCCCGTTTATGTATCCCCTATGGATATTATAACGGGTACGTTCCATTGGTTTTGAGCGCGCTTGCAATGTTTCCCTTAAGTCAACGAAGCGTACAGCGTAACTATTTTCTTCTTATGTTTTTATTAAGATATAATATGTAATATAGTTATATAGTTACTAGTTCTTGTTCACCTGAAATTGCCTTGACATATTTCCATATATAATATGTTCACTTCATAAATTATTCCGCTTTCGTTTTTACCGCTTCGATCTACGTTAAAGTCATTTTTAACATTTCGTTGTAACTGTCAGTGCTTTCGAGTCATTCCAATATAATTTGGCATTTAGATGACGCTTCCTTTGTTGACGTATTGCGATATTCGCATTGCGTATACAAATACGTTCGTGACAACTAATTCTACGAAGTTATCAATGATTTTAGTTTAGATGCAACTACGGCGTTTGAACAAAATGCATTTTTCATGTTCCTGTGGCGATGTCATTGTAGTTACGTTTTGTGTGTTTCTATAGCAGTAAATGTTTTATTGACGTAATATCTCAATCACTCACTTGTTGTTGTTTTGAATGTCAGGTTCCTGTAAGCGTTCTACTTTGACGTGTCACTCAAAGCACGTGTACCAGTTGCATTGAAAACAACCAATGCAATTCAAATAAGATGTTATTCGTATATAAAAAACGTAATGTAATTTACTAAATAATAATCAGACTGAGTTAATTATAGTCACTCACAATTATTAGAAGACAGTGTATATATATATATATATATATATATATTAATAGTTTATTATATGTTATTATTATTATTATTATTATTCGAAATAAAATGTGTTTTGGCACGGCAATGAAAGATTCGCTTCATATTATAAACACATCACTAACTAAGACATCGCTAACTGTTTTCAGTAATTTGCCAACTCAATATTATAATAAATATTACAGGAATCGGTCTGGAAAAACTCATGCATATACCCGAAAGGCACATCAGAGATATAACTATGTGCATTTTCAAAATTGTATGTGTCCCAAATCGGGTGATTCAAACTGCATTAATTAATTGTCTGTGTTTGGGCGCAGACTGGAGCAAACCGGAGTGCTATTTGGGCCTCAAAATGCGCTAAAACGCAATAATTTATAGCGTAAATATTCCTGGGATTATGTGGAATGATTTAATTATCCCACTAACGTGTCAAGTTTTTGAAAAAACTTTATTTACAACGGCAAAATCGAGGTCGGTGGACCTCGGTTTCATATAAATACTCCTCAATTTTCTCAGATAAACACGATGTTTTTCTATGCGTCTTTTTGGGTACATGCGGCAACAAAGTATGTAGCATTCCAGCGCACAACTCGTCATTAACGCGTTTCCGCTGTCCAAGGGAATCCCTGATATTAACTATAAAACTGCGTCATCAATTCAGACGTTGCGTAAACCGTGAATTAGGCGTATTGCGTGGAGGCCATGTGTGACACAGCTCCTACAGCGCACCGGGCTCATCTGTTCATCTGCACGTCAATTGCAGTCACGAACGAGTTGCCGATTTTCCTGTGCGTAACTTCCAACGGAATCGGAAATAATCCACTTACAATCTGTCGGAGAGATTCGACTCGTGAATAAATGAAGTGAGTGCCACAGCGTATGAAGGATAAGGAGATTAACTCGTGCAATGTCCACATCGATGATCCTTGCTATCTGTCGTCATTAACGTCATTTCGCAACTGCGTTTAAACCCACTTCATAGTTTCGAGAAAACGACGATGGAAATATAATTCCCGTATTTTTCCAAACAACCAAACGTAGATAACTCGACTATCGATTCGACCCAATCATGCATCATTGATGTCTGCAAATGTGTGATCTGTGCACAGCTAACCAGAAAAATCATTGTCAAACAGTCCCCATTGACCGCTGTAACGTCATAATCTACTATTGCGTTAGATATTATTCTTGAACCAATCTACTGGTGTTTCTGCTTTCAAACAAACGCATTCGATTTTAAATGATATTCCGCTTGAAGCGCAACGATTTTGACGTCAGTTACAATCATTTGTCAATCATTATATTTGATGTATCGTTTAATTGGATGAGCCGCAAATTACTTGAACAAAACGCATCAAGCAATAGACGCGGTATCCGGTTACGGTCTCAACCATCTGCGCATGGTTTAAGTGTATTTGAGTCATTATCGCGCAATGGTGTGTTTACCCTAAATTTCATAGGTTCTTCCATATTTAAATTATTTCGATTGGCTCATTTCTTTTTTATAGCGCAAGTAACTTAACCTATACAGCAAGCGTGCTATGCTAGCTCGTTTGCACTTATGCAGTTACTTACTTACGTATACGTACTTTCTTACTTACTTCTTCCTACCTTATAACTTGTGCTCGAAGACACACACCTACCACCTTTGAACAATGTGTTTTTCGGGTAAAATAATGAACACACTTTATTGATAACATTGATGATATTTTGACCGCGTCCAGTCAAAGTTCAACGAAAACCTGCCGTAATTATCGGGCCGGTGTCAGTAACAAGTTCGTGTTTCGTAACATAATCACTATGCAAAATTCCCGCAGCGACGGCATAAAAGATCGCATGAAGATGACAAATATTGACATACACCACACCGCATGGTGCGAGCGTGTATATTTTTATGCGTTGCAGCGTTCACTTTGTGAATGGGTAGTAGGAAAACGTGACGTGACGGAGACCAATTTTGACGTACGCCGCATGTGAATTCGTACACTAATGCGTGCCGTAGTAAACCGACGCACACGTACATCTGCAAACGTCAACTCTTGTTTATTTGCTAGCGCCTACTTGGATGCAGATTCACTGCGAATGGCGCAGGATTAATAATCGAGGCTAAAGTGGCATTACACCTGGAATCGTAAGCTGTGTTGTAACTCTGAAAGTCGTCCACCTACTTTGCGCTTTCATTTCTCTTTAGGATTTTATTCGGTGTTTTCATTGTTTTGTTCTGTGAGCTCCTCCTTTTTCCAATGTTGCATGACGTCGTTTTCAGCCACACCGGTTATTTAGATCAGTTAGATTTATTTATATTTCAAATTATGATACTGGTAGCAATAGTTTCTTCTTCTATCGGTCGTCATTTCTAGTTCTCGATAAGTAAATTACTTGATACAACCTTAAAGATAGATACCATCACGTGTATATTCAATTTCGACATGTTCTGCGTTCTGTTGAAAATGTCCACCAATTCCCGCTAATTCACATTCCGTCATCAATTCCAATTGTACCTTCGTCCGTCGGAAGTTCCTTCTGAATTCGAACACTTTCTCCACGATTCCCGTACCCATGCACTAACACCCGTGTTTTGTTAAATACGTGTTCTTTTAACGACTTTTCTTAAATGAACAGCACTGGTATTGTAGGTGAAAAGCAATCTATCATAATGTTAACAATAGATGTAGTTTATGTATGGGACGATGAAGTTTGATGGTAGAACGTCGAGCTAAATACCAACAACCGGAATTCGAATCCAACTGTTGCCGTTTCGAAACTTTGCTAATTTCATTCATCCCACTTTACGCCAGTTCATTCAGCTGTGTAAATGAATAACTACTAATGATGTGATTCGAATGACGGAATGACAAGTCCGAAAACTTTTCGTGCAGTAACTGCAGGATGGCTGCATACTTCAGCGTATTTTTTAAATAGCGCATTTTGAAATAGTGTTTATATAAACCCGTCTGTGTCGGCAAACAATAACGCATACTGAGCTACGAATGTTGGAAGAACGCCGACAAAAAATATAATGTATGTCATTTTATTTACAAAATGAAAATACATAACTAATTAATCCTACTGCTTAATGTAATTGGTATTGGCTAAATATCAGCCATGCCACCTGTCCTATATTGGAGACTTCATATTGTACTGCAATCGCCTACGCAATCATGAATAATATATAACACTACACAACTTCTGCAGTATCAATAGTACCCACTGGTCAAGGGCGTGAATGGACACGGGTGCATGTAGCGATGTCTCCGGGGAGTGACCACAATTGTCCTAAAAAAAAACGTAGAGGCACGGCCATTGCGCATATCTAATTGGAACAACTGTGTCGATTTCACGTTTTATCTGCGCGCCAGATGCCTCGCCGTGACGGGACGCTTTCATGTCGTTGACGCAGACGGATGATCGTGTCAACGTGATAAATAGATTTCGAAATCGCCTGGACGGATAATGACATCGCGACGGTGGTGAGTCGTAGTGGTCACGTGACGCGCACGGGGAGTAGACAGCAACAGCCCAAATGTCATGTAGTGGATACACGACGTAGCAGTTAATTTGTATTAGATAATGCGCTATCTTAGAGCACTAACGAGAACGCACTCTCTCTTACCGCCGAAGGAGACGCATCTATTATCTATGCGACCAATGGACATTGATGATAGACGGGTAATTAATCATTGCAGGCTTAATCATAAAAAGTGAAGTAGCTTTGTTGAATTCGCGAGCTCTCGGAGCACCTTAATGATATTAGTAGAAGGCCTATATTACGGACTTTTCGCGAGTTCTTCGCGCAACATAATAATCGCATCACTATTATGTTACGGACTTGCACAATCATACATATCAGAACTTCTTGGCGACTACCAAAGTCCGCGTTCCCTTCGATCAAAGTCCGTGCGCGGTTTGTTAACGGTGCTAAGTGTCAAGGATCGACACGCCCAAGATTTCGGGGGAACTTGTCTTCTCTAAAGCGACACATGTACGTAACATTGGAACAGTTCTCCTCAGAGTGTTGGGCAGAGCAACACTTCTGCTCTTTTAAGACATCGCACTTGATTAATATGTTCATCGCCATGTCAATTAAAGTTATACCTATGTCGATAAAATACAAACTTATGTAGGGCTAAGCGCTTGGAACATAATATTAAGGCTGAACTAGCGCTACATATAATACTCCACAATTATTATGACTACAAATGTTATTATTATGACTATAATAATAATTATTATTATTGTATCGTAGAATGCGGACGCGTTTCCGGAGATCGTCTTGGAGTTGTGGTCATTAGTTACCGGACGCGTGAAATTTTACGTCCCCCATTGATTGGCAAGCACCTGTCAGCATCACGCAGTGATTGACGTTTGACGTCGAATGACGGATTGCCGCCGATCGCCTGTATCCAAATAGCGGGTGTTTACCTATTCACGGCCAGCGAAGCTATAATCTGCGACCATTTCCTTTGTTCGCAAGTCAGCTGGTCTTTGTCGCCGGTGAAGAAGACACTCCAAAAGTTGATTCCTCCATGATGTATGCAACACCTGACGGACACCGTTACCGGGTCGATCTTTGAGACGCGTAACCCGAGCCTCCCTGGCTTTGGGCGTTTAGCAGCCCGAGGAGGTCGTTTGTCATTTTAATCCATCGCTTCGTTAAGGCGCCAGAATGCTGATTTATCACCTCGGTTTGTCACAAACGACGGCAGCGTCTGCTGCGTTTTCCTAATACGGCATCTTCCGTCGCCTGTCAATCGTCGTTATTTGATCACGCGTCGATGTTTTCGTGTCATTTGTCGTCATTTGTGTTTTACCGTCACCATGATCATTTGCCGTTTGTCGTCGTTACGTTTTTATGTTGCCGGATTATTGAACACCTGTTGAAACATAAATGAATAGATTTGTTAAGGACTTAAACTTGTAGTGTGGAGTGGAGAGAAAAGTGCATAAGGACTGAATACCGTGTAAAAACTTAAGAACATGGCTCATAAATAAACGTCGGGCAGTTAGTAATGCTTTGAGCAATGCGACTGCATCACTCAAACCTTGTCAGTTGAGTGTCTAATGACGTTGCGACAAGCAGGCTATCTATAACAAATAGTTGCGTCGCTTCCTCGCTGGCTGCATCAATGTCGACGCTATTACACATCGCACGCGTTGTTACTCCAAATGCCAAGCTCACATTTTGTTATAATACAGTTGTAATTAATAGAAAGTTCCAGCAAAAGGTTATTTCTTACGCAAGCTCAGGTCACTCAGTGTCAGCACACATGTTCTTCAGACGTTCTATAGATGCTACATCGAAAGTTCTATTACCTTGTGTGGCCTGAGTGTTGTGCATCGCAACACTCTGGCACGAGCCGTCAGCGTTAGTGGCAAGGTGGTGGGAGAAAAACAGATGGTCTAGAGGATCTGTACAGGCAACGGACAGAGAGAAAGGGAAGGAAGGTCTCCTCAGACCCCGAAAACACCCTGTTTCCATTCTATAAACTGCTTCCTTCAGGCCGCCGCTTTCAACTCCCTCACTTTAACATGAATCGCACTCGAAACTAATTTGTTCCCGATTCCGATCCCGATTTTCGAATCATTACAAATACTTAGAGCATTGCAATACATTTGCTTTAGGCATACACCGCGATTTATATGTATACTATGTTAATAGGTTTTATATTACTATTTAGTATCAAATATGCATATTCTAAACATTGTGCCGCCCAAATATGTTTTAAAGAACAACAACTTAAGAGAAATGACATTCTTTGTTAATGAATGCATTTCAACGTAAGATATTTAGTGCGAAATATTCAAATTATGCAGATAACAAGCTATATTAAACAAATTGTGTTTAAGAAATACATTTTGGCGGTCAAGATATTAATATATATATATATATATATATATATATATATATATATTTGCATGAATTTACGATGAAACTATCAGAATTTGTTCTTTTATATTGCGCTCCGTCATGACACGACAACAATTATTCGGCGAAGTTTTTCCCGCGGACTTTCTTTACTTGAAACAATGATACACAATACACATATGCAACTATTTACCGTGATCGTTAGTCCATGCGATTTCATTTACTGTGCTCGTGTTATCGTTGCTTGAAGCACGCATTAGTGGACACCGTTAAACACGATCAAGACTCGACTGTTGCAAGTTGTAATTCATTTAAAAATTGAGCCGGTTTTTTTGACGAGCGGAATTTCGATTCGTGTAATTGTACCGCGGATAAAGGCGTCTAAAATGTGTTTCAGATTGACTTGTGTAATGTCGGTAAATAAATTACACGTTACTTTGTAACCGCATCAGACGGCGAAGTTCAATGCAAATGCAGGTCTTTAGACTGTTGCAGTTTTTAATTTGTTCCACTAAATAAGGCCTCGCAAACGATAGCGTTCGACGACAGATTGTCATCGATTGATGGTTGACGCCTGGTTATGTGCATTGCTTTTATAGCTCTCATTCTTATTTTAATATTGTTAATTAACACACGGCATGTATATGCCCTAACGGTATTTCTCATGTTCCTATGCCCTAACGGTATTTCTCATGTTCCTATGCCCTAACGGTATTTCTCATGTTCCTATGCCCTAACGGTATTTCTCATGTTCCTATGCCCTAACGGTATTTCTCATGTTCCTATGCCATAACGGTATTCCCCATGTTCCTATGCCCTAACGGTATTTCTCATGTTCCTATGCCCTAACGGTATTCCTCATGTTCCTATGCCCTAACGGTATTTCTCATGTTCCTATGCCCTAACGGTATTTCTCATGTTCCTATGCCCTAACGGTATTTCTCATGTTCCTATGCCATAACGGTATTCCTCATGTTCCTATGCCCTAATGGTATTCCTTGTTTTCCTATGCCCTAACGGTATTCCTCATGTTCCTATGCCCTAACGGTATTCTTCATGTTCCTATGCCCTAACGGTATTCCTCGTGTTCCTATGCCCTAACGGTATTCCTCATGTTCAAATGCCCTAACGGTATACCTCATGTTCAAATGCCCTAACGGTATTCCTCATGTTCCTATGCCCTAATGGTATTCCTCATGTTCCTATGCCCTAACGGTATTCCTCATGTTCAAATGCCCTAACGGTATTCCTCATGTTCCTATGCCCTAACGGTATTCCTCATGTTCCTATGCCCTAACGATATTCCTCATGTTCCTACGCCCTAACGATATTCCTCCTGCCTTTACACAGTTTCTGTGATACCATGCCAACATAACGTATATACATAACATGTTCTCCGTCGTGGTTCTCTTGTACGCAGGCACTCAATATTGTAGTGTTTTATAACGTATACACAGTGAACCCTGACAATAAGGATCATGTCAACACTTCCACATATCTACCCGGTATTCCTAACGTCCTTGCAGCGGCTACATAATGCAGTGTAGGTTTCAACGGAGATTTCAAAACAGTTGTTCCTTTTTAACCGGATGTCTTTATACACAAAGCGTTTGTATATCACGAAGATACTGTAGTCTGTATACTGTATCACACTATGTTATGATAAAAGGGACAAGAAGTTGTTAATTGTAGCATGACAACTCGAAGTGGCATTTTCATTTGGACGTTTTCTATGAAAGCAAAGTACTCGACGTTTGATGAATGTCCACTTCTGTATTCCATTCATCGGCTGGCGTGCCTTCGTAGTACATCGATGTCCGACTGACAGCCACACACTCGTGTAGCGACAAGACATTATCACAAACTACAGTCTTTCACTTCGACACGTGTCCCGCGTGAGAACAACGCAGGACTTGTGATTCGTCGTCGCCGTTACAGAAACCAGCCACGCGTGTCCACGCGACGTCTCTCTGTCTCGCTGTCACTGTCGCCTTGTCGTCGCCACTGTTGCCAATGCGGTACAGCAGACGTTCTGTAAAGGTCGCCACATTTCGGTGTTTTTACTTATTCAACTCACGAGCAGGCCAAGTGAAAAATCGCTGAACCGTGACGAGTTTACGTTTCTTCTATCGGTTGCTGTAGCACACTTATATACATCACTCGGTGGATCGGCTGCTTAGATATCCAGCAAAAATACATCGTTGTCGTCCTTTCATATGGCGTCCTTTCGTATATTGAATGAATAGTCTTCGCGGGGTAAATGTCAAAATAATGTTTGAATGAACGGGTGTGTCAGGTGTGATGTGGGCTGAGCAGGCATAAGGACGGGGTGCAATGCTATACAAGAACGTATTATATGCTTAATCTTTACTTTCCACACACAACCAGTAGAGTATCTCGCATATAACATAACATTAATGGAGTACAAACCAGCTTAATATATAATTATTATTCTAATATATTATAATACATATATTATAATACATATTTATACAAATAAGCCATGTTTTGATATAACATATAATTGTATTAAATTTGATAGACAAGAACTATACAAACGTTGACTTCTAGTATAACATTTAGGCAAAGTTTATGATCACCGAAATTTTTCGTACGTACGTTTAGCTTGGAGAAACAGTTTGTTTTTATTTTTGCATGTATGAAAATTAAATAGACCCCGGTTTCGTGTTGTCTAACGACTGTTTGTATATACCCTATTCTGTTCGTTTGTCTCGTGTCTGTGAACCATACAGTAACTGGCCAATTTTAAGAACATGTTTGGCGGGAGTGCTTACGGAAAGAATAACAGAACATGGAATGAATTCCTGTACACTAGCAATTTGGGCAATGCTTAGACGTAAATTAATTCAAAATAAGCTTCATGAACGTAAAGCGGAGCCTGCGGTGTGCAGAAAAACATATCGTTTGTAAATACACGTTCGGTTGGCTGCGTCGGTCGTTAGGCCAAATGAATACCACAGTAGTAGTGCCTGCATTCGTTCGCGTACAAAATGAATTTCGCGAAATGAAACGAGACTTCGTTATTTCTGCTTGGTCGCTCAAAGAAAATAAACAGACGCCGGCGACAAGCCTCCGACCAGCGACATTTATCAAAGGGTCGAGCGTAAAAACATGTCGTCTCGCGATCGGCGTGACAAGTTGACAGTTCGCGTCGATTTCACGAGTGGATCGACCGGTTCACTTCCGGCGATTCGCGCATGTGTACAAAGGCGGCGCGGTTAAATGGCGCGAAAATGATCCCAGCACGCGACGAGGGATATTCTACCGGCTCCCTTGCAAGTTCTTCCCAGGATCAAAGGCGTGACGGGAAGGCGTTACGCCTCTATGGCAACGCCGGCTTCGGGCTGCGGCGACGCGATGCGACGCGATTATGCACACAGCGATCGTCGTTTTGTAAAAAGTTAGCGGACAACGAAAACGGCGTTCCGACGCGGCGTAGAACAAGCGGCGTCGACGGATGATCAAAGACGATGTTGTCAACATAAATCACGCACATTCCGGTAGTTTCGCGAAGAACAAAGAGGCGGCGGACTCGACTAGGATGTGTTCTCACCAATACAAGCTGTCAATGCGGGCACGCGACAGGTGGTGACGAGAAATTAACCTTTGTCTTGAGACCGATCACGTGAGATTCGCGACGACAAAGTCACAATCGGCGTGCGTGGATTTCGACGGGAAATGTAGCGGAAAATCCGTTGAGACATGTCTGATTGTCACGGAGTGAACTAGCCTTGTTTGTTGCTCTTGTCGATGTCCGTGAAGTCTGGGTGAGACTGGCGTTAATACCGGATTTCAATTGTTGTTCCATTTCCCGCACTGGTCCCATTTTAGTACATCCCACCGCCCATTCATCTCCCTCCCCAATCTCCCGCGCTCTTCCCCCATTGCCTCCAAATCGTGCAAAATTTCCTCCCCTCTCATATTCCCCATCTATCCTAGTTGCTTCCACTCTCTCCTGTCATTTCAAACCAGACAGACATATTCTCCGGTTATCGATCCGGATCGTATCAACGTTTGGCGTAACCGTGTACCGATGAACATCTGATTCTGTACAACAGAACTTCTCCAAAATGTACAACTTGTAAACACAACATTCAGAATGTAATACTACTAACAACTGCTGTTGCGTTTAATTGGCATTTATCGCAGAGCCACGCATTCATACCCACATATACTTTTGACGTTTTTGGTTCCCATGCGCCATCCCTCAAGTGGGACGAAGTACAACTGATTCAGCAAGCTTCCTCCTAATAATTACAATGATAACGGAACTGACAACATGGAAGAACAAAATTTGTTCTGTCGCGTATTCGGAAGTCTACCGCAGAGGCGACATCTGACGCCGTCGCCATTTCGAGAGTAAGCGGACCTTGACGGCAATAGACCAACTCGTGCCCTTGACGGGTCGGCCTCCCCGCCTTCGACTTGGGCGTCGGTGTCCGGTTGCACCGCCTCGGCTCGGCTAATGGCGACGTGAATGCGATTAATCCAGCTAACTGTCCGTCAGTGGCAACAATTCAATTTAGCATTGGTCGCAATTACGCGTTCTTCGAATTCGAACCGATAGCGTAGTTTCGTTTGGCGACGTTTGACGTTTATTGTAAACGTAACGCTACCACCGTTGTAGCTGGCTATGTGCGTAGACCCCAGTGGAATGCAAAATGTAAAATATGACATTTATTATGAAGACATTGCCTCAATCGTTTCTATAATTTGCCCCGCTAATGCGGGTCCTATGCATACGAGGTAACATATTCGATTGTGCATATTCATATTCTTGTTCCATGAAATATATTAAACAAATAATGCGTGGTTGGCGCTACGAGAGAGTTAGCGCTTGATAACAGCCACCTGGCCGATCCACGAACGGATTTTCAGATATACACCAATCCTGTCAAGTGTTATTCATAAAATTGTGTTATACCCCCGAGCTATTGCATTTGTTCTGAAATCGTATTTTATATATATATATATATATATATATAATACATATATATATATATATATATATACGTTTTTGAACGTCTGGTGCATGGACATCATCACGGGTTAATATTCCTGCTAACCGATAACCACAACTATTCCACGACAAAACTTATATTACGTTCAAGATATCAAATTATCAACTCAACGAGAATGACGTAATTCATAGTAGGCGGTCCTGGGAAACGACGTGTAATGCGATAGTAGGACCTAGGCCTATCCAACTACCTACCCCATACAATGGGAAGCATCAAAGCACACAAAAAACACTCGTAGCCTATTCCCACGGGAAGAATTATTCATGATAACTTCAGTGTTTTGTTCAGTCTGATGCCAAGGTCTACGTGGATTAGATAGAAACATAAATTCCTGATACGACATATCACAAATCAACGCTATTATAGCGAGCAAGGATGACTAGACCTACATATTAATCACAAGTTTGCTTTAAGATATATCCAAGGTGGTGAGTGAAACCCACGGGGTAAGTTAGACATTCTCACACCACCCGCTTTGTGACCGATGGAGTGATGAGCTGCATTCTTCTAAGAAATGAGCCGGAGCCTCGAACGTATTTGACCACACACGAGGTCGGGTCATTCATCAGCTTCCACGAAACTCACTCACTCACTCACTCACTCACTCACTCACTCACTCACTCACTCACTCACTCACTCACTCACTCACTCACTCACTCACTCACTCACTCACTCACTCACTCACTCACTCACTCACTCACTCACTCACTCACTCACTCACTCACTCACTCACTCACTCACTCACTCACTCACTCACTCACTCACTCACTCACTCACTCACTCACTCACTCACTCACTCACTCACTCACTCACTCACTCACTCACTCACTCACTCACTCACTCACTCACTCACTCACTCACTCACTCACTCACTCACTCACTCACTCACTCACTCACTCACTCACTCACTCACTCACTCACTCACTCACTCACTCACTCACTCACTCACTCACTCACTCACTCACTCACTCACTCACTCACTCACTCACTCACTCACTCACTCACTCACTCACTCACTCACTCACTCACTCACTCACTCACTCACTCACTCACTCACTCACTCACTCACTCACTCACTCACTCACTCACTCACTCACTCACTCACTCACTCACTCACTCACTCACTCACTCACTCACTCACTCACTCACTCACTCACTCACTCACTCACTCACTCACTCACTCACTCACTCACTCACTCACTCACTCACTCACTCACTCACTCACTCACTCACTCACTCACTCACTCACTCACTCACTCACTCACTCACTCACTCACTCACTCACTCACTCACTCACTCACTCACTCACTCACTCACTCACTCACTCACTCACTCACTCACTCACTCACTCACTCACTCACTCACTCACTCACTCACTCACTCACTCACTCACTCACTCACTCACTCACTCACTCACTCACTCACTCACTCACTCACTCACTCACTCACTCACTCACTCACCCACCCACCCACCCACCCACCCACCCACCCACCCACCCACCCACCCACCCACTCACTCACTCACTCACTCACTCACTCACCCACCCACCCACCCACTCACTCACTCAATCACTCATATAGTATTGGACTGCGTTGTCTTGCCGAGGTAACACTTCGTGGTATCACACTGGTTGGTTTCTCTAACTGCAGGTAAACATGACGTTATCTCAGTACGTGCTCTGTCTATTACCACACGCTAAACTGTAGCAAACAACACACTCAACTCCCTTCCAACGGACCGATACAAATCGCCCGTTTCACCCGACTTATCTCATCCCCTCCGCGGACGCTGCCATTGGGGGCGGCGGCACGTCCTATATACCCTGTTGTTCCGTCCACATCCCCGGGTTAGTACCCCTCGGGTGACAGTTAAACGGCGCTCAGTCATCTGGATGCAATATCGGGGCAGTTGGGGCGTCTCGTTGACAGCGATATAACAGTGGTCAGCGGTCGTGCCTGGTACACGCAGCGCAGATCCTGGCTTGCGTTAGTTGTTGACGTCCAGCCGTAAAACGTGTCACTCCGCCCGCGGCTGCAGGAATCCAGCCGTCAAGGCATGCCTTCTCGTAACCGCATCAGCACGATAACTTGTGCGTGGTAAATAGTAAATACAGTCGTTAAAACTCTTCCTCGATTTGTTTAGCCCATCGGGAATCAAATGTGTTGGTGTTCAAGTCTAGCGTGTAGCGTGTGAATAGTGTTATGTTATGCATAGTTTGTTTAATAGATTACACATTTCATAGTAATATCGGATAATCGGGTAAGTTCGTGTTATTGTACTCAGAGTCCGATTACTTTTGCATTTTGTCGACGTAGTTTGACCGGATCTGGTCAAACTATTTACTCGTCCTAAAACATTAAGTAACACATGTGGTTAAGCATCCTATAAAGGTTATGTCTTTCGCGAAATTCGTTTGAAATGAGACCAGAAAAATGACCGTTTTGAGGAGGGATCTTTAATTCATTCTGCTGAAATCTGCCGAAACCGGAACTGTGTGTTTAATAGCATTTCGTTATTTCTTTAAAGAAACAAACAACGTCAGAAATTTATATAACACGCATGATATTGCAATAAATGACTTACAGTGACACCGATGTTTTAAGTGGTAATTATAATAAGTAATGCTTCCAAATATAGGCCTACCATACATAATTCTCACAAGCCTAGGATCTATATAACAAGTGCAACGTAACATTGTTTCTGCATAATTGCCGCCAAACTGTGAAGGCGGTGGAACGAGCAGAGAGTTGTTCCCTGCAGGTGAACAACTTGACATGCGCCTTTGACATATGCCCATGCAGACGTGTACAGCCATGCCATAAATAAAACTAGTTATACTTTTTCCTGCAAATAACAGCACTCGGCGTTACATTTATGCTTGTAACATATTCTAATAATAAAGTAGTATTACTAAAATGTTTTATAGCACAACTCACATGTAGAAACAACGTTTACTTCTTGCACGGCCCTACTGAGCGCATGTACGGTTTGCTGTGATACGTCATCACCTTAGCGTATGGTTTTGGTATCACGATCTCACCAATGTATTGGAACTCTGACTGCCATCGCGGTATTCAACTAAGGCAGTACCGTAATGGCCACACGTCTTCGGACACCTAAAAATAGTAAATTTTCAGCTGTCCGAAAACTTGCAGTATACTAACACAGACTATTGTTTTGGTATTCGAAAACATACAGTCATCGTGTAAGATGCGTTCGGACACGTACACATAATTGGTGTCCGAAAGTGTACAGTGTCCGAATACGTACAGTCATTACGGGTGCAATGTTAACGAGTGTCTGATCAAACACAACTGTTGTTTTTGATTAGACACACAATCATGCGTACTGCTAATACAGATCATTAAGATTATCCGATATTGTTTGTCCCCGTAGACGGGAGAGAAGCCGGGTTAAATGGGAACGTTGCCCTATTATCGCCCCTGTCACCTGCCTGTGCCCTGTCTGGCGGTGGGGCTACATCCACACTCATCCCGATTGACCTCTCTTATTTATATGCGCATTATTTCACGCGTAAATGTCAAACGAGAGAGATAAATGCTTCTGTATATTATCTCCGGATCTGTGCAAATTACATTTCGCCAAATTCCGACTTAATAAAATCGTATTCGAATAGCCGTCCCCGCCATCGGCACTGCATTAAAAACGGCATAAATTCGCGCGCGGCCGCATTAACGCGGCCGGCGTGATTGTACTCCGAGATCTCGTAAATCAACACGCCGCAAACACGTGGCCGCGAAATGAAACCTAAGCCGTTTCCGTGTTTCCGCACGAATACCGATTTTATGTGCGCCGATTGAGTCGAGTCAGAGACGCGGTAATGGCGGGCAGGTGCGAACCGGATCAAGTACTTCGTCTCTTCCGTATGGGCAAGGTCGCCTCGGCATGGCGATATCACGCATCCGTATATCTATACAGTTGTTTGTGCGTGTGCGCGTGCGAGTGCGAGTGCGAGTGCGCGTGATTGTATGCATACGTGCATGCGTGCGTGCATGTGCTTGTGTGTGTGTGAGCGCGCGCATTCGCATGTGTTCGCGTTCGTGTATGCGCGAATATATATATATATTTATATATATACATATATATATATAATTTGATAATTATGCGCGAGTGAATATAATATTATAATTATATTAGGTCCTTTACCCACTCATAAACGCACCCGAACTCGCAATCGTCAGTGACGTAACTACGTCGACTGGTCTGACAGGCAGTGGCCGAAAATCTTTGACGATCTATAAATTACTAAATACACAAAAAATATACGCACTTAGCTAGAATGCGCCAATGCGCGGTAGTCCTATACGGTAGCCTCAACGTCTGTGGCTCTTTTTCTCTTTTTCACAACAGCCCGATAAAAACGTCACTGTAATATACCCGGCTATTATGAACGGCGGGCCGGGGTGAAAGGAAAGCGAGAGCTTCGGCAGCTTGAGCAATGGCGTGCCGTTTGATTTCGAGAAATTATTCAGCCGTCAACAAAGCAACCTGGCGGTGTTGAACGTAACTCGACCGCCGATTAATTTGAAGCCGCACGCCACGCGAACTGAATCGTCTCTTTCACTCGCTTCACCCCCCTTGTCCACTTCCCCGCACCCCGCAACGCTAGTTAATGTCCCTGTCAGACGCTGAAACGAACCCCTTTCGCCGACTTATCATCTTTGCGATCGGTCATCGTCAGTTTTAATTGAACTTCCATCCTTGACAAAGTAACACGTTTTCAGCAAACAGTCAATTAAACTTTTCGCCTGTGTGGAATAAGAGCTAACTTTTTTTGTGTATCCCGTGAATAAGAATTATTCAGAACAGTCTGTTTGGTAATATTCGCTTTGGCGCCGTGAAAAACACCTCGCAATGTCTATCTTTTGTTGATGTGCTACAATTTATCAACGTCAGTTACAACGACACGCCCCACATGCAATCCACGTTATTTGCAGTAACAAAAGTTATGTATTAGTTGAATTAAAAGTCCGTCCTGAATTTGAGTTAAATTTCCTTTCTAAATTCGAATTAAAGGTCCCTTCTCAATTCAAGTTAAAGGTATTTTCTCAATTCGAATTAAAGGTCCCTTCTCATTACGAGTTGAAGGTTCTTTCTCAATTTAGCATAGATCTCCAATACGACACAAAAGACGGACCACGGGGGGACTTGGGAGTGTTCCCACCTTTCTACCCTCATTGTCTCCTTGTCCCCCTACCCTTCTCCCTCTCTCCATCCCATTCCTCCTCCTCATGTCTCCTTCCCCAATCCATCCTCCTCTTTCCCGCCACTATTCCTCCCTAGTTGCTCCCTCTTATCCCTACTCCATTAACTCCTTTTTCATCCCGCTCTTCCCTCCTCTTTCCCATCCTACGCGTCCTCCTGCCATCTCACTCACTCACTCACTCACTCGCTCACTCGCTCACTCGCTCACTCGCTCACTCGCTCTCTCGCTCTCTCGCTCTCTCCCTCTCTCCCTCTCTCCCTCTCTCCCTCTCTCCCTCTCTCCCTCTCTCCCTCTCTCCCTCTCTCCCTCTCTCCCTCTCCCTCCCCCCCTCTCCCTCCCCCCCTCTCTCTCTCTCTCTCTCTCTCTAGCTCTCTCTCCTTCTCTCTCCCTCCTCCTCCTTCTCCTCTCTCCTCTCCTCCCCTCTCTCTCCTCTCCCCCCCCCCCCCTCAATCAGTATCTCTCCTTGATGTTAGCCAACCTTACCAGAACAACGATCCATGCAGTCGGTGATTGCGGCGAGAAATTGACCGATGCCTCAGTCCAATTGCAACGAAATCGACGGACAACGTAATCGGCGGCTGTCGTAAAGCTACATTCGGAAATGATAATTATAGTATAAATCAGGCGTACGACTAGTTTAATGCATTAGCGCTCGTCTCGTCCGCACGCGCTGAATTAATATCTCAACATCATACTCTACTTGTGATTTAGTGGCGCGAATGTACGAAATTAAAAAGCGCGATTTATGGGCGACATTGATTAAAAGAGGAAGATGATGTCTTTTGTTCGCTGGCAGGGGTTTGCGTGCGCACAAGTGCGGATGTACGTGTGGTTGTATTCGTACGCATCTCACGTATTTTTTGCAAAAAAATTAAACAAATTGATTTAAATGCACTTTTTATGCAGAATTTATTCCATTTATTGAAAACCGTGTCACGTATGTTTACTTTAATATGCGCTTCGCTTTGAATAAAGACGTGAAGGTGATTTTCTTAAACCGTAAGTTAAGGTCAATGTCATGAAAATCGGTTTGTTACACAAGTGTCCATTACAAATGGCTTGTGTGAAGACTAACGATATAACGTGGGGATGTTACCCTGCTTGGTTCCTAATGTTAAAGAACTGCTTGAATGTTGCCCCTTTCATAAACTATATCAGTGTATATTTATAACATATTCGTGAATGAAATTATTAGATGCGTTATTGAAATCTATGACAAGTACACCATTTCCCATTTTCTTGTATGGCGGACTGGTTGTCGCTGTTCGCTTACTGTAGTGTTACATTCGATGTTTATGAAACGCCAGTGCCAGTGTGATTAAAAAAATGCCTTTTAAGAAAACGCTAACTTGCAATAGACGGTAATTATGTCTCTATTAGAAGAATGTCCATTCCATCTAAATTTCTCGTGTTTGTGGTTACGGTGGTGGGGGTGGACGGCGTGGTATATACAGCCGCCCGCCACCGCTGTCTGCCAAAGAGATACGCCTACTCTATCAAATTAACGAGCGAATCTTAAAAGATGACATTTCGTCTGTGAGTAGGACGCTCACACCGCTGAGCGCAGAATAGCGTTCAGGGGCCGGTTTCACAAAGCATTCTTAAGTTACGCAATTACTTTGCGTCACGTATTTGTGTAAACTCCTTTGTTCGCTTATGTACTAGAAAAAAAACACGTCATAAGAATGTTCTTTGCCGTTTCGTGGGTAAAACTCATAGCACTACTTATATACACATGCGAATGCGCTAATTGTGAGTTATGTGATCGTTTTCGACGGCGCGATCCCGTTACATAACCAGAAAACACCGTTACCTTGCTTAGGCCGACCTTTTCTCTAAACAACCCCATTGTCACGTGCACACGCGCACACGACGTTGTAATGCGATGCGATGGCAATATTTTTTACCAAGGAACGCCAGTCGCAAATAAAGATGTCTCCAGCCGAGACTAATAAACAGTCGGCTTAGCAAATATTAACTCGAAACGCGCAACAACAAAAACATACAATACAATTGCCAAGCCCGAACTTTGCAATAAGACTCCGATCGATGGAAATTGTCTCGAGCGCGGGGTATATAGCGTGAGAATATATCGCTACGTTATTGCTGTTATTTACACGGAAATTAGCGCCGATTCTTGACCTGCGGTTATGCAGGTCAAAGTGGATGGCACTGCAAACTTTCGCGCCACTTGCGACGTGAAACAACTGCAAAGTTAATCCAGATAAATATTTGGCTTCGCTCTTTGTTGTCGTTGTCGTCGCAGACTTAACGTCGGTGTCTGCGACCAGAGACTGTGCTCGCCAAGCTGCATGATGGCGCGTCACGTTAAAGACGGGTAGTCTGTCCCGTTACCCAGAATCAGCCATGGTTGCAACTATTAATCGTTAGTTTGCTGAATTGGTTGTATTGAATTTGGGAACATTGCGTCCACGCTGAGCACCAAATAGTTTTGCGGTTAATTAAACCTGCATGCCATTATTATTTGAAAGTTTTGTTTACATTTCACGAAAGAATATGGCAAAGAAATCGCGAATGCCGATTCTAGCTTATTATTATGATGCAATACAGCGGGCAGTATACACGTTCAATATAGTTATTTTAGTCTTAACAACATTATATTAATTAACAAAACAAAAACGAGGAACATACAACCTCCTTTTAATTATTTGTATCACTTAGTTTTAATTATTTGCGGACCTGGGACGGCTCAAGTCAAAATTCGTTCAAAACTAAGTTCTTCAAAAACATCATCACTCGACGGGGCAGTCAAAATTGCGATTCTAAAAATCTAAACGTCAAATTACAGTACTTACTTTAGTCATTATAGATAACGTTATCTTTTTGTGTATCAAATGTGTTGGAAGTACGTCCATCGTTTCAAATAAACGTTATGTTATGTTATGTTATGTTTTGACAATACCCGCGCGGTCTGTTGTGGTAGTAAATCCGACAACAAAACTAATAACATACTTACCCTGACATGTGTTTGGTTAGGGTAACATAGGGTGTCTTAAAATAGTTTGATACGACACACATGACACCCCCTACGAGGCTTAAACGAGTCTCCATTCATGCTACCCGAATATCGTGTATTCTTAGCCTGGCCGGGTAATATGAATCCGTACTTTTTGCGCTGCCGTAGTGATGTTCTACTTAGACTTAGACAAGTCTTTTCTATGAAAACTCCTCTTTTTCCAAGGCAGGTGTCTGTTTGCATTTCGCTCGCAAACCGGCGGGGTCACTGCTTGCACGACATGTAAACTATTATTGTGATTCATTGTACGTAGGCTTCATACATGGAATTGTCCTTTTGTTGAATAAATCATTTAATCCTAAAAATAACCATAAGACAGAAGCATTTCACACATGTATGTGATACAATGTATTCCTAAATAGGATGTAATCAAGACTCGCTAAAAGTAGACCTATTTGTGAAGTTAGTTAAGATGGTTAACAATATTTACGCTGTCGGGATAATCCAGAATCTCGGTCACCTAATATTTCGAGCGTAGCAAATCACGCACGTGGTATGTGCACGTACTCCATGCGGGAAATGAGAAGAGCAATCGTTTGATATTATTTACAACAATAAATTAACACGTTGCCCGAAAACGTTGACGTCATACAATTTACAGATGTCAAAATAGGTAACACTGCTAACCTCTCGTTATGCTCATAGCACATATTTTATCAATGCAAGTACACAGTGGGTTATGATGTAGTTACTAGTTGTTGTGCAGACGCATGTACAGTGACCAAAATGTTATGTTCAGCGACAAGTGAACACATCATATATATATATATAACACAAAATATGTATGTTTATCATGCATCAACATGGCTATGGTCGTGGTACGGCCATATATGTATATATATATATATATATGTGTGTGTGTGTGTGTGTGTGTGTGTGTGTGTGTGTGTGTGTGTGTGTGTGTGTGTGTGTGTGTGTGTGTGTGTGTGTGTGTGTGTGTGTGTGTGTGTGTGTGTGTGTGTGTGTGTGTGTGTGTGTGTGTGTGTGTGTGTGTGTGTGTGTGTGTGTGTGTGTGTGTGTGTGTGGACATATATAAACATACATAACGCCCGGATAAATGAAAGCGCGACAGTCGTACCTGGTGCTAAATACATTCCCCTAGATACGCGCACGCGCAGAAACGTCACCCGGATATTACTTTACGCCCCGATAAATGTAAGCGCGACACCGTCTATCGAGAGAGTGGCCTTGGTAGTCGAGATCACCGCATTAGTGAGACTAATTTGCTTACTGTTATGGAAATAATTTCGTAACTGTCCTAGGATGACCTTAATTTCGAGTTGGGTATAATACCAAGGTGGCTATGAAGCGAGGTTTGCATCTATAATTATTGAACACACGTAAAAGGCACCGGAATAACCTGATAGAACAAAACTACAACTGTTGTACCTGGACCTATCAAATTTGGCAACAATTGCCGTCTTATGCACTTAAGCATCGACCTCATAGCCGTCGATACTCAATCCCTGTGTCAGCTATTAGGGCGAATCGGTCAAAGAAACACAGTTGTTGTCCAACCATTAGCTTCGTGTGTCGTGCTTGTGTTTGCACATTTAACGAATGGCTGTTGTGTTAAGAAATCAGTAAAAAAATACACAAGTTTCACTGTTTTCTTGATGACCCAAGCAGGTCTTTCACAGGTGAACTCATTCACCGATTTGCATCACTACGCGCAGGTTGATGAAAATAGGTCGGCTGTCGTCGTTCATACACAGCAGTACATGTATATAGGCTGTTGGTTCCTGATTTTATTTTTAAATGTAATGTCCTTACTACTAGAATAACTATCTTGAAGGTGTACAGGCCGCTAAATTGCAATTAATACGCCCGAAATAGTGTTCGTAATTTGGATATTGCACGCACAAAATGTGCAAATTGTAAACACAACATTCAATATATAAAAACCTTTTTTTGTCAGTATGGCGGCCGGGAGAAAGCGATGATAACCGCAAGCAAATCTTTTGCTCTTTGGTGCGTTTCCTCTGATAATGATCACCCCAGGTGATTCCGGGTAACGGAGTACACAATCTACACAGATAACGGAAGAAAATACTTATAGAGTCTAATTAAACATATAACATGTATTATTTTATTTGATTATTATATAATGTTACTTCGCCGTTGAGATGACTGGCTACAGGAGTACGCATAAAATAACCATTATTTAATTGTATATTTATAAATTATTACATATACTACGAAACAGGGAAGAATCAGCCTATTCATTTTAGTGGGAGGGGACGTCCACGTGAACGTCTTACGGACTACGTTGTATAGATCTTCGAATCGAGTAGGTGGTCGTATTTTGGCGTCTTCTCCATGTATACAAGACTACAAGTGTTGAGTTCAATTCAAAGCATCATGCACTCACTTGTTGCGTTCGTCCGCGTCTCTATTAATCGTTACTCACTCGCTGTCAATACCACGCTGAGCGGACTTACTGCGTTGTCGGAACAGCGGGGCGGGTGAGGGGTCACACCCTGTAAAAGTGACGCAGAACTGATTTGTTTGTTTGATATAGGGTAGGTTGGGGCATGCAGCCCCATGGGGTAAGAAGCTCCTGTATGTTCGTGGTTATGTCCCTATAGTGGGCGAATGCAATGCTGCCAATGTATCTAGTGACTATATTGCTCTAGTAGCAAACGCAGGCAAAAAGACATTATGAAAATATCTGCATTTTAAATTGGCCTGCATGTTTGATGTAATGTTTTGTGTTTGCAATGTTTTATTGAAACATGTGGATTACGCTTAACGTCTTGCAATTGTTGTTATGTTGATCTTTAATACATAGAGCTTCATTCGTTGTTATAAAAGGCAACAATAGGCCCATTTGTTCAATTTATTGTGTAGATAACTACAGTAACGAGATTTGTATGTTGGTAAGTCGGTTAACAACCATTTGTACCGCAACAGCAACAAGTCTGGAATGCGAGGAACCAAACTTGAATCACATAGTGTTGAGAACAATCTAAACTACAATGCGTTAAAATAATTTATGTTGAAACAATATCTGAAAGTGATGGTGACGACAATTTCGCTGAAGCGAAATCGGACTATTACCAAAGTGGCTTGTATAGTAAGATAAACACACAACATTTAATGATTAGTTATTGTGCATGGTGGCGTCGAAGTTTTAGTAAACCGCTGCTGTCATGTCATGCCATAGAATTCAACACTCCATCGGCGGAAATTGGACGTTTTCACACAATCTACTCCGCCGAACATTAATGCAGTTTTTCGTCAGGTATTAACGACACGAATCGGATTCAAATAACAGCCACAACGCCGAAGAGCAATCCCCGAGCGTACGTTATCAACTACAACCGCGTCCGCCATTATCGCCCGTTTCCTGTCGAAACCCGAAGTGTCCTAATACCACGACTCTAGGGGAATCCGGGCCACAACGCACGACAAGACTTTCCTCAAGGCACTGGTATTACAGCTAGATCGCCGTTTCTCGACTCGCCCTAAGCAGATTACGAGCTTTTAAAGATCTATTATTGATGGAATCACTGTCGAACCGCATTTGACATGGCCACTCGGCGCTTCGTAATCCACCGCGGATGGCGCAGGCCATATGCCATCTTTCAGACGATCTTACATGTAAAATTAATAGTCGCATTGACCAACACGTTGAATCCAAAAGTCCAGTAACAAACAATGTCTGACTAGGGTAGAGAGTATATGCGAGACATTACATTATTACTACTACTATGTTTTGTTATTGTGTTTGCCAATACTAATAATACAATTATTAGTTGATAATAATTATTATTATTATCTTATGAAACAAAAAGTTGTGATCGGGGTTGGTTGTCGCACAATTTGATTGTCACAGTGCCTCTAGTGTTTCCCCTACACAGCGAGACAATGCGGGATTGTCACTGCAGTGATCGTTTACAAGACATGAACTACCCATTTGTACTGTTTAATTTCACGACTACATATAGAGGCGTTAGCGACGTGTTCTCTATTTGTTCCATGTCGTATGCAGAAGTTTGAGATATTACTATATTTATTATAATAGCACCGGGTAGTATTTCGTTGTGATTAAAGATACTCTCATGTCGAATGGGACCGATAGTGAACACGAAATGTACAACAGCAAACCATTTGCACAACACGTGTCACTTCAAGAACGATACCTTTGTTGCAAGTCTTGGTGGAGGGGCAGATTTTCACAAAACAGAGGTGGTTATCACGTCACTAACTTTTGTGCATGATAGTTGTAAAATTTCGACTTTTTCGTTTCGATTGTACTACAGCAGCCGGTGCGGTGCCATGCAAATGAACGAAATACGCAGGCGAAAGAGAACACGTGTAACATTATACGAACCTTAACAGAGAACACATAACTACCGCCTACAATCCAAATTAAATGAGAAATCAGACGGTTATGGTGGGGCAATTTATGTGAGAAAAAAATTACGCATGCGTGCATGCGTAATTCAGCTGTGCCATGCGTTATCTCGTGCAAGATGTGTTCGGTAAACAACAAACAAACACATTCGTATTCATAAAAAACCACCTTTTCAAATGTCTAATTAAAATGTCCATGTTTTAAAATAAAAAATAATATAATTTTGATTATAATAATATTACAAATACGAGTCATCATGAAAGAAAACGTTGCTACGTTCAACAATTATGTTGTAACAATTTTTTTTGTAGACCCTAGTCATCATGTTTTTATATAATAAGCAAATGAACGAAATACGCAGGCGAATGAGAACACGTGTAACATTATACGAACCTTAACAGAGAACACATAACTACCGCCTACAATCCAAATTAAATGAGAAATCAGACGGTTATGGTGGCGCAATTTATGTGAAAAAAACACATCTGTCGTCGGCGCGAAAGAAAGAACATTTGATCATTCGTAACATAACAACAATTTGAAGGCACCGTAATTTAACTGCCAATGCGAACAATACACACGGACGCCAGCACGGCTTGCGAGGCCGCACTATATGAAATTCTAGTAGGCTACTTCAAACCCATTCAACGACCGAGTTCCATTCACGCCTGATTTGCGCGCGACGTTATTGGACTTATGGGGAAGGGCAACGGCAAATCCCCTTTAGCCTCCGTGGTGTATCGAGATCTGGCGTTCCCCCCGGGCTTGGCAAGTGCCATTAACTATCTCTTCATTCGCCCAATCACACTACATTAGCTGCGCCGCGCGCGAGTTCAAAGACACACCACCTGGCAAAAGCAACAATTGATTATGCCTCGAACACCGACTGAAATCGACAAAGGCGTCGCGAAATCGACAAAGCAGACGACAGATACCGACAAAGCGCGCGCCGCGCCGGAAGAAGAAGGTGGCGTTATTGCAAAATGGCGGCGACTGCGCGGGTGGCGTCTTTTGTGGCAGACGACAATTTCGCCTTGCGTTATGGCTGATTATGCAAGGCAATACGCGGCGCTTCAATGGTATTAGACGCCGAGCGCGCGTAAGTGGCGAGATCACTGATTAGAAGGGTTATACGCGAGGAGGTGATGCCTCCTCGGGCGATCTCTCTTTTGTAATCCTATCTAATGTTTCGTCAACTTTGCGGCGGCGTTTCGATTTTGAAAAGGACCGTTGGGTGGATATATTATACGGACGAGACTTCTATGACTATGATTATGAGGGCTAATTACAATTATCAACGAATATATAACGTAATTTTTTTCCAAAAGCAAGTATCACTATAATTATATATATATATATATATATATATATATATATATATATATATATATATTGTATAGGATTAGGTGAACATCTTTACACATCCCGTGCACTAGCGCACTTTTAGTCAGTGCCTCTTGATTTCAATTGCATAGGGTGCTCGCCAAACAGTGACTGCCTGCTCCGTTTGTCCCGACTAATGTCATTCATCGTTTACGGACAGCGCTCTGTGACGACGCTTGTGAATTCTAGCACTGCTACGCGATACCATCCATTTCGACTGGCGCGCGACGCGGCCAGCCGTGCCATGACATATCGCTGCAGCCGGCCGCTGTCACAGCGTGCCGAGCGCCGAAGTAATCGGACGCCCGAAGTGATAGTCGCACAATTACCATTCGATCATGTAATACTGTTGCAATGCGAAAGTCTACAGGCGTGACAACTGGCTGGCGCTTTCCGAGGCGCCAGCGTCTCCCTGTCGCGCGCACTTGTCGCGTACTTGTGAGCTAACTTGGGATGCCGTCATTTGCCGACCGAATGACAGGCGCAGACTTGTGTCTCCTTGGCATGCTTGTGCGACATGTTTTATACTACGCCGGTGTGGTTTATTTTCTGTCGCGCGAGAAGGCTATAAATAAAAACCACACGTACTAATACTGGCTGTAAAACATCCTCTCTTGTCGCTAAGACAAACCGGACTTTGATCAAACGTCGTGTACTCTAACAATTGTCGTTTGAACTCGTAGACGAATTGGTTTCCGTTACGTGAACATGTTCGGTTTCGGACCCAGCGCATGCTGATCAGTGACACGGTACGAAATAACAGAACGCAGCCCGCATAAATTAATCCAGCGGAAGTGAAGAATCGACGGGGCCGAACAGTAGCTTCATAGTTTATGGGGTATCTATTTGCTGGGCCCGAACACGCAGACTCCCTATACAAAAACTATACAGGTCGTAAAATATGCATAAATATTTCTGAATAAAACAATAACCACTTCGGCGAAAACAACATTGAACGCGCCAACATCATGTAGGAATATATAAGCGACATTACACAGTAAAGAGACTGACAACTAACAATTATAAGTTAATATTACGTAACTAATTTCTTCAAACGTTCGCCGTCCATATTTTCCTCAAGAAGAATAATAATGCGTCACATGCAGGTACTGTAAAAAACTGAATATAATATTTTAATTTCAGTTGTGATTAATAACTCGTAGCATGCATATATGCCTACCAGATGTTTAGTATTGTAAAAATCGCTTTTTAAATGCATTGCTAGTGATAGTGGAATTTTAATTTTGTTGTATTTTTTATTTATCACTGAAAACGATAAAGTGGATAGACCCCTTCCTTCCGGTATGAAAGGGCATGCATGCAGGCACCTTCAACTGCACCCCTTGAGACTCCCAAAACATTGCACCCCTTGAGGTTTTCATAGACCTCCATTGCATCCTCTTGAGATCTTGAGCGGAATTATTTTTCCCTTAATCGGAACTGTTTCCCCTCAGTGTGGGTTGGATGGAGTGTGGAGGTGCGTACCCATCGCACCTCCGTCCACAGGCCTGACATGTAAACATTACACTTTGTTTTCACGAATAACCATTATTTAAACAAAACGGTCGTTCTGAATGCATTTCCAATTCGCTAGCCCAGTGGCAGCCTACATATATCTCTACCTAAAAAGTTACATATTTTTGTATTCCGTCATTTCCTCGGGTGTCTTTTTATATTATAAGCCATTAATTTACGCAATACTCAACAGAGACACAAATGCATATATATTCTGTCAATTCCTTTTGAAATCGGACCATTTGAGTCGTTCTCACAAATCAGTGTCGTCTCTAGCTAATTAGTACTCCGCTTAGCCACCGAGCCGTCTCATTTTCGTAATTGGCAGGCTGAATCAATGTTATCACAGGTAAGCCCTGTGCCGCAAGCGGCCGGTCTATTGTTTGCCGTTTGCGCGCGTTTTCGATTTGAGCGGTTTTGGTGTGGAGACGCACGCGAGTCCTTTGTCTGCTAATTTGTTTGACGAGTCTCCGGCGAAGTTTACACAGGAGAAGGTGTCGGGCGTTTCGCGCTTTGTGATAAGGTAATGGAAATCGTTAGGAAGTACACGGCTCCAAAGGGCGACAACTTTATTGTCGGCCGCGTCGCTAATGTTGTTAGAACTGAGGCACCCGCGTTGCTACGACCGGGCAGTATTTACTATCTGGCCTGGCTTGAAGTTGAGGGGGCCGGGACTTTTGGGGTGAACTTGTACCGACTTACCCATTTCCCTTGTCACAAAACTAAGTTAACGGCCACGACGTCGACGCGACCAGATAAGGTACATTATGATTATGGCTTTATGCCTTGCCCCCTTTGTTCTTCGATGATGGTTTAATTTCAAGGAGTTTGCCTTTAGTTTAGCCTTTAGGCTAAAGTTTAGGCTAGCTTTGCGGCGTTGGTAGTTTGGGCGTTGCGTCCGTTTTGACAACAGGCTAACCCCCAACTACGAACTAAGGCTAACCTCTGGGCGCAAGCCAAGACAAGAGTATACCTGCCAACCTTGTCGGATTTTCTGGGAGTCTCTGATGAAGACAAAAATTACCCGGGTTGTCAAGAAAATCTACCTGATTTTCGTTGCCTTCAACACCCGGTCTTCTGATGTCCAATCTGACAGAACTGAACTGTTGAGACTCATCCAGTTTTCCAAAGTCCAATGAAGGTGAGATTCACTATAAATCTCAATTCTACCGGATTTTGAAACTAAAAAAAATGGTAGTATAAAGTTGGCAGGTATACAAGAGTTAAGTCAAACCTCAAGGCCTCTAACTACAACATGTTCAGTCCATCCCATCCATGGGGGGTTTGTCCGTGAGTGGGTATGTCTGTGCTTTCAACCGGCAACCCAGTATGACTGGTAAATTATCTAATATGGGGGTCAGGATAGAGGGCAGGTGTATAATATATATATATATATTCTTATTCTTAAATATATGTATATTCTTATTCTTAAATATTAGCATATCCAGTAATATTTTATATGTATATATATATATACAGTGTATATATATATGTATGTATATATATGGTTAAATATTCATGTTTACATTTACAGTTTATATTAAATGAATATATATATATATAAACGGTAGCCAATAGTTAGGCGTGTACAGCAGTTTTAATTAATAATATTAGTTTGAGTCTGTTGTAGTGTTGTAAATGAGATTGACTGTCTAACTAAGTGGCACTGCATGGGCATTGTTCTTGGTTATGGATATCACATCATGTAATACATGCAATTATTTGTGTTTTTGTGGCAAATGAGAATGGGCAGCATTGGCATGGTGTGATGTTTGTGAAGCTATCATTCGAGAGTGTAAAATTGATAGGGTTAGACCCATTTATACAACTACTACTACCACGCATTGCCTATCTTGGTCTCTTAGATGACTCCATGGCCACTGGTGCAAGATTTTCATTAAGAGTGAACACACTGTGCTTTGTAGATGCAAAGATTGGTAGAACCGTAATTGAAAAAGAAGCAAAAACATGAATGCTTGAATTATATTCCAGTTGTGGTTTTTGTAACAAGTTCACTGCCCCTTACACTTGTCTGTCTGGGGGATGGTCTTTGATTGAACACCGAGATTCAAGTCATCATTGTTCGCATCTTTTCGGTGTGTTTTTCTTTTCCACAGTCGCTTCCGAAACTGAACATCAAACAGATAGAATTGGTAGCTCCCCGTATTGGGAGAAAAAATTCCCACCAGTTATACTAAATTGTGTGTCACTAAAGCAGTTGATAAATGAATTGCTTGATTCTCTACTAAGAAATTTAGTTTTCGAGATCAAATACTTAGTAATTGGCCAAGTAACAATTGGGGACTGCCTATGAGAAGTTAATGAGGCTATCACAGTGGTTGCCAAAGCGGAAAATGTCTCTCAAGGGCTGCTAGTTGTGTAGAGTTTGTGCAACAAAACTGCCCATTGTACATGCAGCTGTTTAAGTTGCAATCTAACTTGGAAAATGAGTCTCGAGTATAACACGTTGAATTGTAACTTGTACTCATGGGCACTGTTTTTGGAATGTACGCGTAGTTATAGTCAAATAAGTCAAATTGATGGCTGAAGTTACTTAGCAGAGCATGTGTACTATTGCCTTTATTAAAAGGAGTGGTAGAAAACAATGTTTATTGGGTAGCTCATTGTGTTATTTTGCCTACGAGAGACAGAGCGAACACACATTTGGGCAACATTTAATTATATAAAGGTCGACTGAGTGTTGCTAGGATTTACTGCACAACTGCCAAATTATTCATAATTTATAAGCATTTAATATATTTAGTGAACTTGTTTTTGAGCAGTGCTAGTTAAGCCGTATATCACACCCAAGTCATTGCTAGAAATAAACACTTGAGTTCTGTTAAGGATGTTAAACATTTTACAAACGTTCCACTGTTTGGTCTTCGACTTAAAAGTAGAAGTTGGTGGCAGAGTAAGTGTAAATAGATATGTAAATAGGCGTGTGACTATCAGATAGAGCTCATCAATATTTGCTCATAAATTTCCTCTGCGGTCTACTGTCTATTGTGGTATTGTGGACTGACGATGTCATAAATAGAAGACACAGTAAGATGGCACTGTCTATAACACGGGTGCCATCTTCTAATATTGCTTGAAGCAATTAGGATGGGTGACAATGTTTTTAGTTTTACAAGTTATTAGTGAGAGGCATCAGAGTGCTTGTTGTCATGCTTGAAATATGTAGATAAATGGAAATTGTAACATGAGACTGCTTCGAAACCAAACCTATTAATGTGTAAATTGATACGAAGCCAGTTATGTAGGTAGATGCAGTGGTTTACTGGGCAGTGCATATTGCAGAATTAATTTATCAGTGAAATTAAATGGGTAATTTTTGAAGTTTGAATGCACAAAGGATAACAGTCTTGTGTCTGCTTGCTGTTTGCTTTTAGGTCACAAATATTACCTGGTTATCTTAATATTACACTATTTTTTATTACCGGGTATGACTCATAATAATACCTCTAAGTAAATATGTAATGTATATTTGGTTTATGTTTATTGTGCAGCTAAACAGGTTCAGATAGATCAGTCATTTACCAAATATTAGTCATTATCACATCTATGATGATCTTTATACAGTAAGAGTTTGTCATTAATTTAGAATGATTTTGATGTATTATTATGACTTTTAGTGTGACTTTTTACATTCATTTTATATTCATTTGAGTTACTTTTTAAAGGGATACTAAATAGATCATACGTAACTAGTTGATTGAATCATTAGGTTCTGAAGTTCAATTAAGTTCACTAGACTGGTGACTATAACGCATATATATATATATATATAGATATATATGTATATATTTTCTGTCAATTTTCATCAATGGTCAATTTTACTTTTATAAATATTCATTACTCATGATATATTCTGCAAATAGTGTTAATGAAGCCAGCCGTAAGCTGGTCTAGATACGTGTCACAACGAAAAGAATTAAAATTGTGAACATGTTTAAATATTTACATTTTAAAATTTAAGCAGGCTAAGAATTGTATGATACTGCAGATAACTTATGCTATGAATAATATAATAATTTACTAATATTTAATAATACACATATATATCTGGAGTAAGACTGTCTATTGGTTGATTACAATGACAACATTTTGTATTTTATGTATATAGCTAGAGGATTGTTAGCAATGAAAAACATATAATCTGATGCAGATGTTCCAGCCACTTAGTGTTATCTGACGAGTTACTGGTTAAACCTTTACATTTTATCACATTTGTCTCAATTCCACCTGTTGATCTAGTTCCCAAATGATCATTTAAGTCATGTCATTATGTAAGACCTGCCAGAGGATTTATCACTGGCACCTGTGGCTGGTTGTCTCTCTATACATCACCTCCTGGTTGTTTCCCCCATCCTTGATGGGTAGATTACATGATACCCCACCAGTGTTACCCCCATATCATGGTAGGATGCCTGCACCCCAATGCGCCTCAACCCCCATTAGATTCAACCAAATGTGCCTTGTGGAGTGAGAATTCACATGGCCCACACATAACAGCATCATTATTACTTTTATTTACCTCTCTGTCAGTGCAGGGTTACACTTAGGTGCAACAACAACAAGCCATTAAGACGTTTAAGCTGTGAATTTCAATCGTTCTAGCCAAGCGGCCGAGTTAAAATGGGCAATAATGTCCTGGACAGCTGCCTTTGATAAGCGCCCGTCATCAATATATCTTAGTGAATGTTTGATAAGTCTTTTTATGTGTGTTCTCAATTCTCCTTCCCGTGGTCCTGCTGTTGAAATGTTTCTCGGTAAATGGTGCCATGCTAGGTGTTGTGTTTGTCCACTGTCCTATGTTAAACGGTAGTGGTAGGGGGTTATTGCCGCCGGGGTTGTCTTGATGGGGGTACACAAGTCACCTCCAAACCTTTGTTGTCTAAGAATTCGTAAGACTGATGTTATGCACACTTTCTGGTCACTTCAGCTGAGGTGACTAATGTCTACAAATGCTCACCGACTGAGGCAGTTAAATTTGGTGTAATTGCTCGTTTATTTGAAAGGTGACAAGAAAGTGTTGTATAGAAGCACAGATTTAAGAAGAATGTGTTGTTTTGTATTGATTATTCTACCTATTTTCTATGGTTATAATGATAAGTACAGTACGTAGATTGATAAAATATTAAAAGTAGGCAGATAAAAAAGTAAGTCATGAATCATAAATAATATTGAAACAAATAGTACTGGATACAAATTTTTGTAATGTATGTGTACGTACGTTTTCATGAATAATTGACTCAAATTCACTCTTTCTTAACCACAATAATTAAAATAGTACAAATTTGTTTCTGAAATTTACAGATGTTTATGGTACACATGACAATATATCTTTAATATTTTATGTGTTCATATGAATGCATGCAAGATTGTGTACATTAGAACATCAGACTCTCAGTTGAGAGAACCCGGGTTTGTTTCATAGCTTGGGCATTTTGTTCATTCTACAATGCTTCAGTTCACTCAGGTACAAATGTGCATCTGGCTTCAAACAGCTGAATACTTCCCAGATAGTTCAAGATTTTGTTCAGTTAAACAGATCAGCAGGGAGCAAAGTGTACAGTGCTTTGAGCGCTCATAAGGACTGGATACTGTGCTATATAAGAAAACTTAATTTAAATTTCTTTTTTAATTTAACAATTCACCCATCTGTGTTCCAGTGCCCGGCCAGGGAGACCCCCGAAGAGAAGCTCCCTAGCAGCCCTCCCAGATGTGATGGAAAAACTGAAGAAATCTCGTCTCGATGCCTCCGACTATGCCTACTCACCAGCGAGGCTCATGGGTAAGTGGAGATTCTCTCATTATCGGTACCGGATTTAGGACAGGACATCCACAGTTTTTTATGTGGGCCTTTCTATGTAGGTTTTCAAATTTCAGAACATTTTTTTACCATATAATACTATAGATATAGAAGCAATATTCTATTATTTTCTAAAACAGATTTATTACGCACTGTACATATTTTGATAGAACTCGATACATTTTTTATTTGGCTACTATCATGAGAAACTAAATATGAATTTTTTTTATTTATAAAGTAATTTTCAAGATAGTATACATTATTTTTGAAGACGTTAAATCTAAACTGTTATCCATGAATTGTTTCCACTGATATGTCAAATCAAGATTTGCTGCTTAATTCTTAGTAAACTTTATATGATTAATTAGCTAAAACAAATTCAAATTAAACACATTTTTGGTCATGTTACTTTACCTTTGCCATTTCGCAAGAGTGACCTGCATAATAAATATTTATAAAGGGATTTTAATTGATATGTAGTTAAGAAATTAATATTTGTTAACTACATATTTATATTGATCAGTCATCTTCAATTTACCTGGTATACACGTTTTTATTTATTTATTATTTCATGACTGATATTTTTTATTTACAATTTTTTAAAATTTATATCTATTTTTATTTTGTATTTCATTGATGTTAACTTAATAGTGATCCGTTGAGTGTTTCAAATACAATTTGAAAAATGACAGTCAGTTTTCATTAAACCATTCTTTATTTCTATCCTATACGTGTTCCGACTCCAGTTCCAGGATGTTCACGGGAGCATACAATGTTTCTACTAGTGACCATTGAGAGGGATAATGAATTATTATTTGTACCACTGCAATGCTAAGACATTGCTACAAACAGTTATGTAAATAAATACAGTTGAAATTTTACTTGCACATTTAGAGTTGGGCTACAGATGTCTGCAACGTGATTAAAACAGCATTATGATTACAAACAGATGGCGTTCATTGGAAGACGACAAGTGTTTTTACGTAGACCATTTATCTCTAGTCATTCCAGGCCAAAGGATGTACCAGTGTATCAAGTTAATATTACATTCATTATGCAATTTTCCTTGACACATTTCCCAGTCTGCCTGCCAAAGTTAGCAACATATGGTACCTTTGATGTGTCGGTCATATTTCAATATAAACTGCTGTCATCAATGATTCATGAGCCGTTATATGTAATGGTGGGTGACTGGGCGATTACTTCAGATTTTATTTAAATGTGGAGTCAAAAGCATTTGTTACAAAGGTGTAATTTGTTTGTAGCGGGAAGATGTAGTTCTTGCTGATGGGAAAAAATAGTAAAGAGGTAGTTTTGTTAGAGAGTGCGGGATATTTATGGGGGTCATTAGATGAATTGTGATAGAATAAGGGGACGTGTGTACCCGTACCCAAGATGACAAATCTGTTGAATTTCCGATTTGTCACCATGTTGGATCTAGGCATTTAAATATCAAAATTTTTGTGGATTAAGTTCGGAACATGAAGGTAGTAGGTAATCCCATTAATTAAGGATGATTACATTAATGAAATTAATTTAATTTTGTACTTTTTTAAAGAAATTTCACATTCGCAAAATTTCAGTAAATGCCTTAATTCTTATACTGTAAAAAATCACGAAAACAAAACTTTTTAATAGTGCAAGTTATTATTCGGTATGAGGATGCATGCCTATAGTATTACTAATTTACCCGCTTGATAGAATAGATGGATAAACAAACACATCAACAGTGAAATAAACACTTCTAATTACTCAAACTGGTGTACTGTTCTCATGAATATGCACTTACTGGGATACTGAAGTGTGTATCTTTGCACATAGTTCCCAGCCAATTATTGGCTTTAAGTACGAATGTTTGTACCCAGTCAATTAAAGCAGTATCTGTCATCCTAATTTGTTTACCCCACTTTCATTCTTAGATTAATGATCTAATTTGTACTGTGTGAATATTTAAGTAATATAGGCTGTTGGTAATTAAATTTATTGTTCTCACGCATTAATTGCAGCATGGATGAATACTTCCCAGACAATTTGAGATGGTGTTTGATTGAACAGGTCTGCCAGGGAGTAACGTGTAAAGCGCTTTGAGCAGACCTAAGGACTGGATACTGTGCCATGTATATATAAGAAATTAACGTTTACTTTACTTTTACGTTACACTTTTTCACTCTATGATTCTGAACAATGGATGTGGTCGGCACAGAGTTGTAGTTAAAACTATTTTACTTAGGGAGCTTGTGCAAACAAATTATAAAAGGAATATCTAAAAACATAAAAACAGCATCTTATGTATGCACAAAGTAAATATACAACTTTGACATTGTGTTACATTGTAAAATGATGTTGCTGATGAACCAACTTGTAATAGTTTATTTTTAGAATATATATTTTGATGAGAAATAAATTTAATAGTACAATAACTGCACATTTCTATAGTTTTTCACATTTGTGCAAATTGTATATTTCACAGGATTTTTCATTGACTAAAATTATAGTTTTAAATAGGATTAAATCATATTTTGGAACAACGTAAAATTTCTTTTTTCCTATATTTTCCAATCAGTGAAAGACAACAGAAATAGACTGCGGATTATCAAATGCACATTCATCACACACGCACACATGCAAGCATGCAGAAATTGCTGTGATTCGCGATAATATCTTTTTACGATCGCATTATCATTCCACACAGAGATGTCCGAACTAGCTCATCATGCGATTTCATTTGTTTAAGTCGACACTTGTGTAAATGTGCCGCGTAAAAGGAGTCCATTATGGTTGGAGCGGATTACGCATAATCCGAACACATATCTTCTAATAACTGACTTTTACGACTCGTATCTGGCGGGGATTTCTGCAAGTGCTTTTGTTGCCGCCGTCGCTGCTGATGAAGTTAGCTGCTTCGTTACGAGCTGTTATAATCTCTTAATGCAGTCTCTGAGAGTCTCGTTCGATAGCGATCTCATTGTCACTATGGGCCCCATTAGACGGGGATGAGCTTCTTGCAGACCAGATGGCAGCACTTGTCATCCCTAGTGATAGACACGATTATTAGAATGAAATGAGTATTGTGAAGGGAAAGATTTTGAAATATATTCATCATAAATTGGATATTAAAGCTAAACTGTTTGCATCTCCTAAGATTGTGATTACATGAAGTTAAATATCTGCACGGCAAACACTACGCTATGCAATGCAAACATAAAACACTTTTATTAAATCAATTTTGAATGATACCTTGTAGATTAAAAAAGGTGACTACTGGTATAGCCATAGCAGTAATGTTCTTAAATTATTTAATAAGTATGAAGACATTGATGATATTATTTTATTATTTAGCAATATGAACTTAAGAATTAGGTGGCATTGATTACCTATAATATTTGATAAAAGAACTTAAAATACAGATTGGGCGGGCAAAGATTAAAAAGGTTGGGTTCACTAATTTTAATCAATGGCTTCCTTGTGCACCTGACATCTGAATCTTGCACCTCTTATGAAATCTTGTTAAATATGTTTAAAAGTTGTCATTCTACTTGTATAGGATATTTTTGTGATGTGAATTCATAAATAACCAGATTATCAGGAAAATTTCTTGGTTTTTCATTGTTTTTATGAGGTTTACTGTGAGTATAACAGTAACAATGATGACCAGTGTCTTTTAGTCCTAGTACAGTACATTATTCAAAGTTGATTGCAATGTATTAAATGTGATTGTTCTGTTGCCCTGGGCCTTTGACCGTTCCTGAAGGACCACTTGGATGATCATTAAAATTCTCTGGCAGTGTCCACTGCAGACAACGCAGACATAGTTGACCACTATTACCTCCATGCTGGTCAAGCAATGTCCATTGTACGGCCAGTGATCTCCACTGCCAATTTGTCAATGGAGGCAAACATCAAAGGCAGACCAGAAAGTATTCCGAGTGCATAATGGAGTTAGATAAGAGGTTGTACGCAAGGGGTGCCATTTTTAGATTTTAGAAAACTCTGAATGAAACGAGTCTGCACATTTCGATGACTCATTGGGCAGGTTTAGTGGACGGTCCTCAGGCTATGGCTATTAAGGGCAGCTGGAATGGTCATTCCAGTGTGGGTATTGCACATTTTGTATGGAGACGCCGGTCATTGTGTTTGCGACGGTCTGACATAATGTCATTGCATTACGCAGGATACAATCGGAGCTTTTAGAAGTGTGGACAGGCGGGATGATGGATCGAGAGAAGGGCGGAGTGGATGGATCAGACAGCTGTAAGAACAGACTGGTTGTTCTCACACTGTCTCTTGTGTTGGTTTAGCGTTGTCACAAGACGTATACAACGCATGCGCTAACGCAAACATTTCTTCAAACCTCCACCTGTTGCCGAACTCTACGATTCCCACCGATAAAAACAGATCCCGTCGAATAATAATGACTCTGCTATGAAACGTCAAATGTACACTTCCTCACTCCATCTGACATGACACATCACATTCATAATAAAGATAAAGGGTTGTGCGAAACCCGAGCCTGGTCTTTTCTCAAAACTGCGCCTACTGCTTTGAAATGAAATCTAGGGGAACCGATTTTTGCCAGTTGGCAATGATTAATAGTTTTCATATTGTATCGACTCGGATGAGTAACGGGAGTGAGGGTAGTGCCTCTTGGTGACATCCCTTCCTTCATGCTCTCCCGCTTTCATCTTCTTGTTTTCCCTGGTATGTGTGGGCACCCAGTATGGAGACGTCTCCAACTGGTGTCATCTTGATAACTCTATAATGTTCACCCAATTGATGGCAGTCATAGACCTACAGATTGATAAATGGCCTCCATATGGGACCCGAAATGATGACAACTCAACAACTGGTCCATTGCTCCGGGAAGATGGATTGTCTATGCTACATCTTTCATCTTCCGTGACGTTCCCTAAATTTGTGTCAGAGACTATCAAAAAAGGCGGTTTCTTGATGTCCCAAAGCCTGCACGAGACAAGTCAATTTTGTCTGGATGAAGTGTTAGTTTGTGTATTTAAGTGGTGACATTTGAGATGTAAACATTTATAAGTTGTGCTAACAGCAGTGGTCTGTTCTCATGTGAAAATTAGCTGAACTCCTTAAAGTGGGAGCTCACAGGTGCGAACACTATTTCCAGATATATGATCTTTTTAAATCCAGGCAGGGATGTTGAATAGTCACAAAAGTTACAAATTTCTGTAAGTTTTAAGACTTTTGCCCTTAAATGTGAATGTTAGTTTTATTTCATGCAGGACTGAGGAGTTTTGAGAGAGAGATATAGAGAGATGGAGAGGGAGAGGGGGGAGGGAAGGAGGGAGGAAGGGAGGGAGGGAGAGTGAAAGGGAGAGAGAGGGAGAGGGGGAGAGAGAGGGAGGGAGGGAGCAGGGAGAGAGGGAGATAGAGAGAGGGTGAGAGGGTGAGAGAGGAGGGTGGGAGGGAAAATAAGAGAGGGGGAGAGAGGAGCAGGAGAGGGGACGGGGGATAATGTGGGATGGGGACAAACAAATGTATGGTAAATTCGTTGAGATCTTAATATTACATCTTATAAATGTTTGTATGTTTTCAGAATTGGCAATAATTTTGACTATGTTCTCTAAATCCCACAACTAATTGATGAAGAATTTATTTAATTAGTTTTTTATGTAACATTCTGCTCGTCAAGCTATTACCACAACAAATTATTTTCACATTTATAAATTTATTTACTGCAGAAATGGTGTCCCATTTACCATGTATTTTTGTTATTTTTGTCCATGTTTGATTTTGCTGATAAATATTTCCTTACAACTAAAGGTCATGTCCCTTTTTCCGATGCACTAAAAATTATCGGCAGATATGTTAAAAAAAACTTGAAAAAACTTGCACCTTCTCATAAATTAAATAATCAGATTTTATTGCATATGCCCTCAGGTGCATAGCCCATCTTTTGAAGCTCATCAAGTGATTACTCATCCAATCTGATTGCAACATGTAACGGCCATGCCCACCAGAGAAATGCGATCGTTTCATCACCGGAATGGTCTATACACAATTACAGCTAATGAGACACATTTTCACATGTTTTCTGCCAGTTCGACGTTAAATCGTAAATAAATGATTAGATTTTAACTCGGTTTTGACACCAACATCGAATGCAGTTTCTTCTCTTTACTCCGTAAGTTGGTGTCCACGCCTCAGGCGGTGGCTTGTTTTCTGCAAAATGTCACAAGCGAAACCATTATTTTGACCTGTCTGGCATTAACCCATGCCACGTTTTCCAGCAGAAACCATTGATCATATCTCTAATATCGTTGCTGCTAGCGACTGTATTGAAGATGGTTGTGTGCTAAGCTACATTTCTTGCATATTATCCTTACCTGTGTATATCCTAACAAAATAAGATAACTACTTTAAAATGATCTAGACTGATATTCATTTATTAATAAAACATTTGTGATAGTAGAATAAATGCGCCGAAGGTATAATTCTAAATGGCATTTGATAAACCCAAACCATTGTTCATGATTTGAAAGTTTTGCCCACAAAATGGTCGAATTCAATATATATGTAATATCCAATATATATAAAGGCCTAAATAAAATATAGTTGCGTTTCCTATAACATTGATTTTTAAAATAGAGGTAGGTAGGAAAAACATTTATTTATAAAATAATTATTGCAAAACATAGGGTAGGCAGACCTATTGTAATATTTAATTTTACTGTCGTCAGACTATAAATATTTCCGGCAGTTTTATAAAAGGGCATATGTTATAACTTGAACTTCTGGGGTTAATATGAAATGGACACATTTGAATGAAACTAGGAGGTACTGTTTGTTGTATGTTTCTTAATGTGATAAAGAAAACAATGTCATCATGCTAAAAATACACTTGTTTTATTAATTGAATATGAAATATCAAGAATAACTATGGCTTCAAGTTAAACCATACAACTCACTGTTTACTGTAATAGGAGCAAAACAGGCTGTAACACGTTGCACATTTAAATGGTGTTTCATCAATGCGAGTTACAGTTACATTCGAACAAAAGCAACCGAATCCAATCCGTCATACCTTTTAAAATAAAATCACATGAGAAGCTGCAGTGTGCATCATTTATAAATACTGAAATCAAATCAAGCTTAAGGCTATCTACTAGTACTATGGGCAATTAAAGTAATGTCACAGCCAAAATTGACAATATATTAAAGAAATCGATCCCTCAGGCCATGGACAACGCAAGCTCAGTGTCACTAATTATTTTGGTTCAAACATTTTAGCTAGCGCCATATATGACGCCATCCAACAGAATTTGTTAGAACTATGAAACCCACACTATGTCACTTTGAGCAAGCATAACCTAGGCTGTTGTTATTTCTTCGAGTTTTGTGTTCGAAACCGGAATCTGTACACTTATGTGTGTTCTAACGATGTGACAAGTTTCCATTCCAAAAGGTCAATACTTGTTACTTTTCAGGACTTTTGCAATGATTATATGTATTTTTATCATGTTGAATGATTGTTGTAATAGTCTTTTGCCGGAATATAATATAATGTTAACAGAAAAGTTTTTGGTCAGATACAAGGGTCGAGGGTCGGCATCATAAAATATTTTCTTTTCTTGAAAAAATGCATAGGGTCACACGGAAATACTAGGGCCAGTGGGGTTACTGGAAACACAGGTATTATTTTATTTGGCCTAATAGTAATTACCACAAAGGCCTAACTGCAAGTTTGTGGATTGTTCTTTGGTGTTGCATGTTTTTTCACAATCAAGACTCGCAAACACAGCAAATGGGATGAAGTACAGAATTGAAGATCAACGAACTTGATTCGCGATGAGTCAAGAACGGTCCTTTGATGTTTTTGTCTTCAACTTAGGCGAGTCGTCCAGAATATTGATCACTGGAGAAGACAATTTTGCAAGCACACAACATTACGTGTACACTCAGACATGTGTAAGACTTATGTTAGGATAATGACAGGTTATTTTCCTGTCAGCAAAATTATATGATACTTGAATGCTGTGCTTGTAGCGAGGGAAATTCATTACGAGAAAGACTTATTTTGTTGCGTGTTTGCACATTCAGTGGCGCGGTTGTGGGGGTGCCATAATTTGAATAACACTGACCCCACTGTGAGCAATAAATGGGACTGATTGATTGATAGTTGATGTATATGTAATGGGGTTGTATTGCAAAGCCTATCAACACCTTGCGGGTGTCTTTTCTGTACAGGAGAGTGACTCGTCAAATAAGGATAAAATGAGACCTCCCTGAAGCTAGTAAAACATACAGCGGCGTACTCACAGAGCACCTGGTTCGACCGCTGTCGATTTACTCGACGGTTACTGCAAGATATAATGATGCAAAGTGATGATGGTTTGTGTATCAAATCTACACTGGTCATTAAAGGTTTCCCATTAAAGCTGTAACCGCCTGATTTATTGATACAAATTACTAAACTATTAAATTGAAATTGTGCAGGTTTTGTGTTATGTTTTGTGATGTCTGTAAAAAAAATGTGTGGAATATTGTACATAGTGACCTATCAATTTTTTTTATTAAAACTTCTTAATAATACTATACTCGGCTGTTGCCATAAACCAATTAATAATCTTCTAATTATTACTTAACAGTTTTAATACCAGTTGAGTTTTAGCGAGAGTTTGGAGACATTTTAACATTGTTTTGTTTTATAACCTCCAAAAAATTCCACTCTAGAATGCATCATACATTTTTTTTCTCAGCTGTATGCATTAGAAATTTAATGTAAATTAATACATGTAAATGTATCCATAGCCTCAGAATAAGCAATATTTAATGGGAGCTCGATTCAGTTTTATTAGAGGAAGCGGGCCCTTTGTGTGAACAAATAGTACTAAACATCAAAGGTGAACTGTGATTGAAAATGTTGACAAAGCCTTGTTCATTAGTATGCAAACGTGTAACTTTAAGGTTAATTTGACAGACGAGCTGCAGGATCTTAGACAGATATCCATTAAAAGAAAGTTGTAACAGATGACAGGTTTCATAAAAAAGTATTCCTTAACACTGTTTTTTATTAACTGAAAAGCACATAAAATTGTGGCGTAATAGTAATAAAAAGATATACCAGGAAGAGACCTAAAAAAAATATATATATAAATTGACTGGTTGCATCTGTTGATATATGTTCTGGAAACCTAAGATAACATATTATAATTTATAAATAAATTATTAAAACTCAATAAGCCAATTGTTCACTGGAGAGTGTTTCTTTGGAAGGCACTCTTGTTAAATGTGGTTAAATAAAAACATTCATTGAATGTGTGTTATATATTTTAAATTTTGTAGTGGATTGTATGGTTTTACTGGTGGTGTACAGGAAGAAAGCTCTTGAAAATGTTTATGGAAAACTTGCATTTAATGTTAATGAAAATTTGAAAAAAAATCAACACTGGCACAATAACATTATGCCATGATGAATGGTATACCTTTTATATTGCTCAAACCTTAAGCATATTGTGGTTTTTAATTAGTAATTACATTTGGGTGGGGTGTTGATGCGCAATGTTCAACTGCTTGTGACTTTTAGTGATGCAGTTGTGTTTGATACTTTTTAAAACCAGGGTGGAGTAGCATTTGTGATTACAATTTTATATTTATAAGTTTCATTAAAAATGATATATATCAAAAAAGTAAAGATGCGAAAAAAATATATAGCACAGTGGAACCTCACTATTAAGGTCAACTTTTGGACTGGACAAAATGACCTGAATAGCCAGGTGACTGTACTAGTAGGACTAATGTCTTGTATTTACTGTATGTAGAAATAATTTTGGGCTGATCTAGAGTGACCTTAATTGCGAGGTGGCCGTATTACTGAGGTGACTGTAATGCGAGGTTCCACTGCGTTGCTGCATATTATGTTATCACTGCCATGTTTATGAATCAGTTATAGAGGATTATAATTTATTATGAGTAATAACATGTTAAACCATGGTATATCATTAGTACAGTTGCAGTAAAAATAAATAATTACAACTTTGTTATAAATTATCAATATTCTGACTAATGTAAGTAATATATGTTAACTTATACTTGTTTGTACCATGTGGTTTGCAACAGTAACCACATCAATAACATTAATATTCTGACCATGACAAATGATAAAACTTTTCTTCAGGAATCAGGTAAGACAGTTCTAAATAATAATAATAATAATTTAATGTCATGACAGATTAATACTGTGCAGTATGGTACAATATGAACACTTCTACGATGTTGATGTATATTAATTTCTATTGTAAATAATTAGTTAAATATAAATGGCTAAATAATTATATCAATTTTAAATAAAAATATTTAAAAATTGAGGAGCAGTATCAAGGCTTGCCTCACCTTGGACTACAAGAAAAAAGAGGAGAGGAACTTTGATGAACAAAAACTCTTGACATTAATTTTTGTTTGCAGATTTTAAGAAGACAGCTCTGTTTGCAAATGGCTACCACCATTACCCAACCCATCTGACCCATCTTCCCTTTATGCCAATGGGCCATCCGGCCATGATGGGCCTAGCCATGGCTAATCACCTGGGCATTCGCCCAGAAATGAACATGTTACCCGATCGCCGGGCTAACGGAACTGATCTCAGCTCTCCAAGGTTAGTCGTGTATTCCAGAATGTAGGAAGTAATATCGTAGGAAAAAGTCACAACTTTAAGTAAATGTATAGGTTGTGTATTTTCAAAATAAGTTGAAATATTAAACATGGATTATTATTTGTTTTAATCATCCAGATTAATGACAATACAAAAACTCCAGTGAATAACTTCGATAAATTCAATCATAAATCTCACTTGTATTCAAATGTCAAACAAATTTGCAAAACATAAATTTTGGTTACCATTAAAAAATATGACTAACTACTTGACATAAGTTTAAGTTTCAAAGTACTTGTACTTGACATGATGTATTTGTACTTGTAGTTGATAAGTTCATGTTCCAGAGGACTTGTTCTTGATGTAATGTACTTGTCCTTATACTTGACATAATGTAAGGTTTCAAAGTACTAGATAAGTTCATGTTTCAAAGTACTTGTACTTGACCTAGAGTACTTGGAATTGTATCTGATCCAATATACTTGATCTGGAGTACTTAGATTATACCTGATCCAATGTACATCTACTTGACCTAGGATACTTTGAATTGTACCTGATCCAATATACTTGTACTTGACTTAGAGTACTTGTGACTGTACCTGATCCAATGTACTTGTACTTGACCTAGAGTACTTGGGACTGTACCTGATCCAATTTACTTGTACTTGACCTAGAGTACTTGGGACTGTACCTGATCCAATGTACTTGTACTTGACCTAGAGTACTTGGGACTGTACCTGATCCAATGTACTTCTACTTGACCTAGAGTACTTGGGACTGTACCTGATCCAATGTACTTGTACTTGACCTAGAGTACTTGGGACTGTACCTGATCCAATGTACTTCTACTTGACCTAGAGTACTTTGGATTGTACCTGAATCAATGTACTTGATCCGACTGTGCAGTGAGGTGGTTGTTGGTTGCAGGAAGTCAGTGGAAGAAGAGATGCGGACAGAACACAACAACAACATGCCACTGAACCTCGAGAAACCCATCAACCTGGAGATGCACAAGAACGACAATCGACGACACAGCATCACCGACAGAGATTCAGGTATATGTCATTCTGTGCATCGTCGGTGTCATTGTTGCGCCATTTTCTTGTGTCATCAATGTTGTGTTGGGAATCGTTTTGACTTTCATAATTGATCAACTGTTTGGCTAAGCCGATCAATGATCGGTCGTATGATTGGTTTGTGGGCAGCTGTTCTGAGAAGTTTGATCACTAGGTGGCAGTAGCAGGGCGACCCACTGTTCGCAGTTGTCGAAAACATACCGCTGTTTGACGAACATGTTCGCAACTGTCATAATAATCACCACAATAATGTGTTTACATTAAAGTGTTTGCTTCTAAGCAGTTTTGAACGATGTCAGTGGTGTTTTTTTCATGAAACTTAAATTGGGTTTGGTCAGTCAGTAATCGCATATTTCAATAAAAACCAATTGAATGTAATTAAACTAATTAAACAAAACAAATTTTTATATAATCAAAATGATCATCGATCACACAAGATTGTAGTAAATTAATTTATTAGAAGCATGAATCAACGAAAAATCTACAAAATTGAATAATTGGAACAGCACTATTTACTAGTTGACATGTTGGATGTCGTATGAATGTGTCACTATCACAAACCTGAGCTTGTAAACATAATATCATCTTGAAAGTGTCACTTAATGTCACTAGTCTGTCTTTGAAAATACAGTTAAAGTCAGAAGGCAGTGCTCAGAAATTTGTTTCTCTAATGATATTTTGACCCTCTACGTTGCCTTAGTTTACTGAATGAGTACCGAGACTGGTAGATATATGTGAACGAATAGGCTTCTGAAATATTTGTACAAAACGGGTTGAAATACTTGCATAAATAAATGCATCACTGCAGACGTACAGCTAGCTTAAGTCGTCAAATCAACTTATGACTTTACCACAATGTATCTCGAAACATTGTTGGTATCTTGGCACTCTTGGGAAATGTAGCAAATATGGGTAAACGTATTGTTTGATGATGATAAAGACACCAGCGTCATGTTGTATTGCAGTCATAAATCAAACTGGTCATGTGACTGCGACAATGTCGAAAACAGGTAATGACTTCTGCGGTGAATATTTCACCGCCATGAGTCAAACCGCCCTTTTTAAGAATACAAACCCTTACCTTCATGTGTCCCGGGGTAATATATTCAAATTGTTTTTAATCTTTCTTCCTCTCCTAGCAGCGCCGACGATTTCACATGACATTTAGTAAAGTTTAAGTACTATTTCTGTACCTTAACAATGTTGCACTTCATCTTTTAACCTTGATTGCAGCTGTGTATTTGCCACAAGAAATTATGTGAAATGGGAGTTTGACAGACCAATAAATCATCAGATGCAAAACATTATTTACCACCTTCAATGGCTAAGATTTATCGGTCTGTCTTTAACTGCTGTAAAGTGGTCTCTGGATATGTTTTAAAAGAACCACATCTTGTTTCATCGCCAAATCGTATTAAAAAGATGAAAGATTTATCTGGTGACACATTACATATTATTTGTATTGTATCACAATGTTATAAATACTAATGAACACAGAGCTGCAGTGTTCAGTGAAACAGTCATTATGAAGACAATTGTTGGATGTTCTCTTTAAAAACAACCAGTCCACAAAGTTCTACTATCCAGATCGAAATGAAACTTCACCAAATTATTGATTATATGTTAATTTCAACAAACAAATTGGGGGTTGAAGTCCAAGCTTAAAAACTATATTTTTTGTAATTTGAAAAAGCTATTTTTCAATGTCGCTAAAGTTGATTTCTTGGCAGTGCTGCATCAAATAAGAAAAACAGGTTGAGGTTGTGTTAGCATTTTTAAGCTATGACAATTCAAAATGGTAAATATCAATAATAATAAAAGTCTTGATGCACTTGAGCACGCGGAGAGATTGTTTTTTAAGTGGAATTTCCAAATTAATTTTGTCATTCTGTCTACGTTTATGTCGTTACTTTCCCACAGTGGTCAGTGCCGGGAGCGAGGTTTTTGTCAATGGTCAGCTGGATCTGTCAACAAAATCTGCAATGCATTCTGGGATGGATGACGACCTGGATGATGGTTCTGATGGTTCTGACGATGATGATATCGACAGTAAGTCCGGTGAGTAGGGGTCATTTGTTGCATTCCACTTTAACGCTGCACTGTCTAGAGCATCAGACTCGACTGAGAGAACCTGGGTTCTAATCCTGTTCTGCAAATTCATTCACTCTACGTTGCTCCAGTTCACTCAGCTGTATAATGTGTACCTGAGTATAGACAGTGGTGGATACTTGTGTGTAAACAGTCTTTGCGCATTAATTGCAGCTTGGTGGAATGCTTTCCAGAGAAGTCAAGATGGTGTTCAATTGAACAGGTCTGCTAAGGAGTAGAGTAAAGTGCTTTGAGCAGTTTTAATCCTGCGACCGGCTAACGAAAATGCTTTGTAGTGTACTGCTACAATAAAATAATAACTTTGCTAATATGTATCATAAAAATATGAATGAGGTATCGTTTTAATGCTAAAGGAATGCTTTTTTGTAGTAAAAATATAAAATCTATATAACATTCAATAATCATGGGGATATTATTATGTGAACTTCATCCACAAATTTTGATAAAAAAATAGTATTTTATTCTGTTATGAGATAATTACTGAGTGGATATATGCCCTACATTAATGGTTCAGTGAGACAAATGTAGCCACACATATTAGCTACCAAATAAAAAACATTTTTACGATTTTTCTGATATAAAAATAGGCAAATTCTAGCAGCCCGATCACTGCCGCTTTCACTACCAGCACCCACCCTCAGCTTGCCCAGACAAACATCGCACTGCCAAATTGAATTTTCACCTGAAAAATCATCCATAGTTGTTCTAACTATCTGAACTGGTATAATAACCTTATTCATGAATACTGTCAGGCATTTTGTCTCCTACTTCATCTCCTCCATTCTTCACTTGTCCGTTCTCTTCACTCCTGCAATTCTTCTCACCAAGGTATTTTTGCAAAATTGCACTTCTTTGCAACACTGATAACTTGAGAATAGTTTACAGGAGTCAAACTGCAAATTTACACACATAGGGACACTGATTTTCCGTTTCAAGAAAAGGCAAATTCCGTTTCAAACGACATATTTTCCGTTTCAGAAAAAGGCAAATTACGTTTCAAATGACATATTTTCTGTTTCAGAAGAAAACTAATTCCATTTCAAATGACAAATTTTACGTGGCAAATTATGCATTTCCCATTTAAGGGGAGGCTTGGGTCTAAACGTATGTTATTTTATAACTTCATTGTTACCTACTCTACAGAGCTGAAACTTTCACACATTGATAGTCCACCTAACGGAAAGGCTTGGAATTTTTTTCTAAATTTTACGGGGGATTTTCCCAAGGTACAGCAGCCATCTTGGATTTAATGCATGCGTTGAAATATCTTGGTAACTACTGGACTTACATTACTCAAATTTGGTGTCTACCGGTAGTTACTCCATATAACCCTAAGTGTAACCAGCAAGCTATATTTGGTATTTTAAAATGTTATCAAAAAAATATGTATTTGTTCGCGACATTTTTTTACTAGTGACTCATTTTATTAAAAAACATGCCTTGCTTTTGAAAAAGTAGCTTGCTGGCTACCAGGGGCATAATGTCAAAATACATTGTAGCAAGTTTCAAGCAAATCTGTCAAATGGTTACTCAGATAAATAAACAAGAAGATGGCTGGTGTGAGTGAAATCATGTTTATGAGAAAATCGCGTTCAAAGTTTACTTACACTTGTACACATTTTTCAACATCTAAAAAGCAACCTAAGTGATTGAAACTTTGTACACATGTTACTCAATGTATAATCTATCAAATGGCATAGTTCAAAGTGATTTGAACAGCATAGTAATATGTCAAACAAAGCAATGTAGCAAAAACATTACAGAACAGGAAACCGTATTTGTAAAATAGTACATCATTCCAACATTTATACAGATAAAGTTCACAGGAGCACAGATAAAGTTCACTGGAGCACAGATAAAGTTCACTGGAGCACAAATCTAGTTCACTGGAGCTGAGATAAAGTTCATTGTAACCTAAATAAAGTTCACTGAAGAAGAGAAGAAGAGCACGGCAGGTTCGCGACAGCAACATAGCGCATCATACAAGTACAGTCGGCAGATCTGCACAAGTATCTCCTTATCCGGGAAGTGCGAGACCCCCGTCTCATCCAGAAGATCCGTGTAGCCAAACTTTCGCTCAGTCACAGACAGTCTGAGACGGATCGGGTGACACTGACAGCCAAGTTGATGCTAAGAAACAAGTACACAATACCAATGTATTTCATGAACACAAGTATTACTAACAATAAAAGCCCCTCCCCAGTACTATAATTCTGTGACTAGTTTATGTTGCGCCTTTTGTTTATTTTATTAGTACTGAATTATATACAGTGTACAGTGTCATAAAGGGACATACCAACTTATTTTAACCAAGGCAAGTTGTACTAATATAAACCATAATTCCATAGAATAATGTACAAAGTATAACTGTCATCCCTAAAACAACATAATCTGAGCATGTATATAATTATCACTATTATTTTATGTCAACTATAATGGTTCTGGCGTGCCTGGATCAGTGGATAGCCCCTGGACGGCTGAACATCAACAAGACCACGAATATAAAATTATAGGCAAACGTCAAATAATTTCTTGATACAGGGTTCAAAGACTAACTGTGGAGACAACATGAATATATATATATGTATTATTTACACTGTCAGTGTTATCGAGAACATATAGAACACAGAAATTGTCCTTACTCTGGAGTATGTGTGCTATTGACACAGTCACTGCTCTGGAGTCTGGACCTCTCATCGTGGTCGGACCCGAAGACGTCGTCGTCACATATTCAACAATAAATTGAACTTGCATAGTCTTTCTTTCACGTGCTAACTGCAGATGCGCAATATTGCGTCGCTTCGTCGCACGGAAACCACTCACTCACTTTCAACCAAGCGGCATATTGTCGTTTTAGAAAGCTAAAGAAACGTGGAGAATAAAATGTCAATCCTGTCGAATGTAGCTGGTATTACAAGCTGACATCATAGGTAGGACGTATTACAACCAATCAGAACATTTGACTTGACGGAATCAGAGGATTCCGTCATCACGTGATGCAGCCTGACCAATCGTTGTAGGGTTACCCATTCCTTTGTCCCCGAAGCGGCATGAGAGGCGGTCGTTTAAAGGCTGGGTTATTCAGGCAGCAGCGGTGCCATCTTAAAATAGTTTATATCATCATGCAGAGCGAAAACAGGGCTTTCCCGTGATATGCGTCATGATGGAATGGCAGTATTTTTTGCGATGCAATCGATCGCGGAAAATTGCATAATGTTCGATTATTCACGCTTCGTTTGACAAAAACAAAGACTTAGCAATGATAGGCATCACACAAAATGCATGTTTTGTGACATAAACAGGTTTATTTCGGTAGTATAACGTATATGAATGGGAAGTTGAGTAATTTTTATACATAAAAATGTCAATAACTCAAAACTCATTTTATTTTCAAAAATCCATAAATTTCGACCCGAGCCTCCCCTTAAAAATAATGCATTCTGTGAAATATATAAAATATCACATTGTTATGATTTCTGCATCAATACTGTTTTACTGTGTGGTTAACTTTTCTAACTACATTTATTTGTGCAATATTTGCAACACAGTAACAACCGTACATAATAAATTTAGATAATAAAATCATTCCTGTCACACAATAACGCATTTGTTAGAATTACGAAACACGGACTATATCATTTTGAGCCTGCGTAACCTAGGCTGTTGTTATTCCTTTGAGTTTTGTGTTCGAAACCGGAATCTGTACACTTATGCGTGTTTTAACAATTTGACAACTACATTTAATTAGCAACATGTCTTCGATGCGCTTAGCGGACAGCCAGACAATGATCACGAAATGGTTTATCTTAACGCCTTCTGCCTGCATCCATGTTTATGTCGGTTGACCCGAGATAGCAGTGGCGCCATGACACTTTTGTAATGATTTGCATTACGCGTTTCACCAAAATAAACGAATACTGCTGCATAGTAATCATGTTTGTTTCAAAATATCAATACTAAAGTCAGTGTTGTTTACGATGTTGGTGATTTTGTTCTTTCAGCATTTACGGAGTTTCCGAAAACATAAATCCTGTTTCAAAATGTTGATTACATGGAATTCCATTCATCTTGCACGATTGCTGAATTTCCGTTCCAACAGATCAGTTCCGTTTCAAAACCCAAATTCTGCGAATTACTTCCATTTTCCACGATTGTGGAAAATCAGTGTCCGTATACATAGATTGAATTTGTGATTTTTTTGGAATTCTGGCAAAATCCAAAAAATCAAGTCATCCAGATATTTAGGGATTCTTCCCCAAACAAAATCACCTGTCGCTGATCACACAGCATGTACATTAATAATATGATAATAGTTATTCTTTAACCATAACAACTCATTAGGAATTATTAAAAAGGTTTATAAAAGAATGCATACTTTCGTTACTGTTTTATTTTGACTAATCGCACAGTTTGTCTGAAAATGTTGCCACTTTAATAAATCTATTTTGTTGCTAAATATTTTTGAAATGAGATGAACGAAAAAATAAAATAGAGGAGGTACCTTTTGTCTGTTAACATTTTGGGTGGTCAACGGTCACAATGAAGCCCACTGACTAGTGGAGGGTCTTGACCAGGGTCAAGTCAGTGTGACAAGTTTAATTGCAGGGGAAGGTAATCATGGCTAGGTCTGGACACATAACAGATAATACAACCAGTCATTTGAGCTAGTAAACTGCAGCCAAACTGTCCTATAAACAACTGTCCAGTTGTCAGGACCTTACAGGTTTATGTGTGTCCAGTATAGGTCTCATACTGTGGAGGTCAGATGGGAAGGTGGCTTTGTCCATTGGTCAGTTGTTACCCTAAATGTGTTGGATTCAAACACACTGGACACTCAACAAAATGAAATGTGTAAAATCATTAAATATAATGTTTGGAAGCCTTAATTATGGTCTTTTGGAACTTGCAACATGATCTTTGGGGACCTGAAATACATTTGGGGAACTGAAATGTGGTTTTTGCAGACCTGAAATACATTCTTTGTGGACCTGAAATATGGTATTTGTTGACCAGAAATATGATCTTTGTGATCTGAAAAAATGGTCTTTGGGATCTGAAATATTGTTACCTAATGGGGACTGAAATATGGTCTTTAGGGACCTCAAATGTGGTCTTTGGGGACTTGAAATATGGTCTTTGGGAACCTGAAATATGATTTTTGGGGGCCTTTTGTTGCTCATAAAAAAATCATGTCACTGACAAATTGAGTAGGTTGAAGTCAGAATGTTAGCCCGGCAATTGGCTTTGGCAAGTTACCAGATGTAATGAAAAACTAAATTCTTTCGACCATTTAAATGAATCTGTACATTTGGTTTACTAAATTAACTATGATATTTAGAATAATATTTAGAATATTCACACAATACAAGTTTGGACATCAAAGAACCAGATTCATGATGGGTTAAACCTGTGAAGAAACAGTTTTAATTTTATTTTCTATTAAAAAATTCTGAGGATATTTGAAGTTTTAAGCTGTTCACACAATGCATGTCTGGACGTCAAAGAACCATATTTGTGATGGGCTGAACCAGCCCAGGAAGCAGATTTTAAAACAAACACTAATGTTTTTATTGTCAGTGGTGGTAAGAGGACATTAACCCTCTACCTGGGTGGTATCAGCTGCAATTAATGCTAAACAGGGCACCTCCCTACCCTGATCCCTTGGGGTTACAGATGTAATTGAAACAAGGGTGAAGTCCCTGGCCTAATGCCAGGGTGGTATGTCCATCAAAGGCTCAGGCTTGACCTAGAGCCAGTGAAAATTTACCATCTCCTTTATGCCATTCTGTGTCTCCTAATTTGGGTGTTTGTTTGCATTTCAACAAGTTTTGTAATTCAGTCCTGTTTATAAGGGGCAGTTATAAACATTTAAAGCTATTTTTAAATGTAATATAATAAGTGATGTATTTTGCTCAACTGTTTTTATAGTAGGTATTATCTTTATATTTTCTTGCAACAGTTATATAATAGTTTTTAACAAGTAAAAACAGATCTAGGTAACGTAACCCTGCAAATGTGACTAATTATCAACAGTTTAAACTTGTTTTTTTCAGTGTGACATTTTAAATATTTGGATGTTTACATCTGGAATATGGTCACAATATAAACAATAAAAACGAGATGAAATAAACATAAACTTGTAAGGGAAAACTTAAATTGTCATTAATTTTATTCTCAAATAAAGAACTATCAAATATGTTCATTTTTGTATTTACAGTAAAATATTTGTTTTCAAAAACCTGCTGTTACATTCTAAATAATGGAAATCTGGAATTTATGAAAACGTTTGAAACACTGAAAGGCATTTCATGGCTATCTAACACTTTATATTGTAAGATATAATATGACCTTTAAAATGGTAAAAATCTTTATAAGCAATCAAAATCCAATAACACCACTGACTGTGTGTGGGTAGAAGTTATAAATATACTAACTATTACGTATTATGTTGGTATTTATTATTACTTCTTCCCCCTCTTAGTTTCCTCACATAACTCTCAGGTCAGAAATCGAGAAAAAAAAACGACAGTAATTCTGATTGTACGGCCAGAAATAATTGAACAGAAGCGAAATAGACTTCGCCATTGCCGTGCGTCTGCCATGGGTTTCCTGGTGTCTCGATACGGATGTTATTCCACGGAAATTCGTGAAAGACACAAGTGTAAAAGTGCCACATAAACCATGCAGCGAATGGACCGGAGTTATAACATCGTCTTGGCCACGACTCTCACTTCCCGAGTCCATTCCAACTTCCACAAAGGTGCCGATAAATAGCTTCAAATGGAAAATAAATGTCAATTTTAAAGTGTCCAGCAGAAGTGACCGGTGTCTGTGACGGCTAATCTTTTCATCGAACCCGTCGCCAAACACAACAGGTAATGAACGTAAATCGCTGCCGAGAGTCGCCGAATGTTTGAGCACCGGAGGTGAAAATAGTCCGTTATGTCGCCACATGCTTTGTCCGCGACAAATAATAATCGTCGATTTTGTTTCCGTATGTTTCATGAATTGTCCGGAGAGTCCATTTTTCAATTAGGTTGTCGTGAGTCCGCCTACTTGACTTGGTTTTATGGTAATCGCTGAGTCGTTGTTACGCCGTAATGGGCCCACCGAACCGGGCTGATGGGTGTTAATTGTGTGGGAGGGTGGCACGTGGAAGGCTGTTTGTGCGTTCGATGTGATTCGCGGTGAAGTGGATTCAATGGGCAGAGAAAAACAGAACGATAAATTGCAATCTATGAGACTGCATTGTCAGCGGAGTTAGTTGGGAGCAGCGATTATGCAGAGTTTTCAAAACCTTTTTATTAGTAGCAAGATATATTATTGTTGTCCGTGATGAATGTGATTTTGTAAATATCGTGCGCCATATGTGTATTCAATTGTTTCCTTTTTTGCCTGTTGCAAACACTATCCTCTACCAAAAACAAATTATTATTACTGTTAAACTGATTTATTTAAGCAATTATCTACCACGTATGACATCTAGAAAAAACCTTTTAACTAAGAATCTGTATTTAAAAATTTATAGAAAAGGAAAATACATATGTGTCATGACTGTTTGTATTCATGGTTTGACATAAATATATGTTTATCAATAAACAGTGTATGTGAGACATTAATTATAGTTTTTATGCTATACTCTAAAATAAATCTGTTATTTTTTCAAAACTACAACTTCAACTCAGATATATTTTTTACACTAAGACTTGGCAATGTTATATCATAATTCGCTACATTGTATTCGACCTTCCGTCATGATTTCTAGTTTGTCACTCCAGAGAAACGACAGTACTGGTGCTGCCACCTCTACTGAACCACTCACGAGTCTTTATATAACTGTCGCGAGAAATAACAACCTTTCTTGTCAGAGACACTGTTTCGGCGGCTGCCGTTTGAAAATGACAGTATCGTGGACATCTCCATTATTAGAGATTCACTTCTTCCACCACGATGATAGATGATGCTTGTCACCCGTACCCTTTTGATATATTAGCTAATCAAAGACGATTCACAGCACTATTTATCTATGACAAATCTTGTAGTGCAGCGTCCGTATGTATTTATACATATACCCGTTTGAATGTGCAACTGTTGAGTTTTAATGCGGTCGCACTGGCAAACGTCACATGTTGAATGGTAATTGTGTCTGGTTTCCCGCCCGCCCTGACATATTCATTCGTCTAGATCAATTATGTCAGCGACCCAAAAGTGTTCTGTTATTCGCTGCTGGCTGCTTCGAAAAATAGCGTTGTTTACAAAGTTTGTTAGTGGTTTTGCTTGATTACTTACTTATTTTTATCTAACATAAACTTCACATATTGTACATACAAAGGGATAGACATGTTTTAAAAGAAACATCAAGAAATATCAAGAAACGTTTTACTAATATATTTAAATTTTACTAATAATGCAAAATGTTGACATTTATCATAGTTTACTGTCACCAGTTTATATGGGGTGGGGTAGAGGAGGGAGTTTGGGTAATAAAAAATTATTAAACTTTCTTATGACACTCGTACCCAGAGTACAGCTCTGTTCAAGGGTGTTGACAATGTGTTTAAAATACTAATACTTGCATAATAATTAATAGAGCTACTAAAAATGTCAGTAATAAAATAAAACATCTACAAAAAACGGCCTAAACAGTAACAATTTGACATTGTTATGAGAGTCCTTGAACAAATTTTACAAGATTCACCCCAACCGACCATAATCCCCCAAGACACATCCCCACAATCCCTGTTTTCCCAAACTGTATCCATGCATGTTGCCTCCTGTTCCAGATGACTGTGACATCCCAAGGCCGCTCACAATCGCCACTTCGATGCACCATTTCCCAGGCAATGGAGGGAAACCATTGGGGGAAAAGTCGGGTTTGCACAAAACCTCTCCCTTCCCCTCCCAGTTGTTGGGAACGACTGCAGCAGATGCAGCTGGGATCTCATCCATCGATAACCTCCTCATGAACATTCAAGGACTTCTGAAGGTCGCGATGGAGAATGCTCGTCATCATGAACAACAAACAAACTACGAGAAAGGTATGTTCACAATGCTGTAGTATTTACCCGGTACTTATTTTGGGCCACCTTTTGGGGGTCAGATGTTGAAGATCTGAATCGTGTGTGACAGATCCATATTCTTAACTTTCGTTCAGTTTGTTTTTATTCAAATTACGTATATAAAAATTAATCTCGTTATCGGCCATCATGTTTTTGTGATAATATTTATGACCTTGACCTGGCAGTTGTCAGTATGACATTGAGATAATCCTATATTGTATTATGTGAATATTTGCATTGCGGGCCTGTTAAAAAAAAATTTGAAAGCATAACAATGATTTAATTCTTTTTATTAAACAAAGTGAAGATCAGTGTTTCAGTGAAAAATAACTTAAGTTGTTTGAATTAGCCATTAATTTATAGGTGAAAATACACAAAAACAAATGTATTTATTAAGATTTCAGAATAAACATATTAATTATATATCACTTTAATCCACAACCCTGTACAAAAAGGAAGTTTTCTTCCACAAAGACACATTGCATAATTACTGGAAGCACGCTGTGAGTATTTGATGGACAGAAACTCACTGAGAAATTGATAATGCAACAGCAATATAATGGAGGCTCCTGCCTTGCTTACAGTTAGTAAGTGATGAACTAATGATAGTTACGATGCAAACTGACAGCGCATCGAGAAATGCGTGTTGGCGTTTGCAATATGCACGCGGACATGCAAAGTGACAGGTGCACAGGGCACGCACGTTTCCTGCAACGCGAGTTGTATTACGCATGACGGAAACTGAGAAAAACAAGGAAATGAACATTGACAAGTACTGCTCTGAGAACTGTGGTTCTGAATGTTCGGAGCTGAGGTTGATCTACCCTGAAGCGTTGTCTCAGTCATTGCTTTGAGTGACCAGTAGGAGTGACCAATAATTGGCCATAGAACAATGAGTGCTTAGACATTTGGGAGAGATGGACAACATCCTGATAATGACCAGTGTCATTTCTTAATGACTGGTGTCATTAGCCTGCTAAAAGGGGCAGGATACAAAGGGACCTTGTCTGTTTAATGGAATCAGCCAGGGTGATAATTCATTATTTAGTTAAACAGTTATTAACAGGCAGTTTGCTGATTTGGTGGTCTTGAAAATAGGAGCCATGCTGGTCATCAAAGAGCTAAGCAGTGAAACTGCTTCTGTTGTATTCCCAATACCGTTGTTATATAATCTGTTGTTTTATTTATATAAATACATTTATGGAAGAAAAAAATCATGCTTGGGATTATTAAACATAATATCTTGGGCATTGTTTGTTCAACATAATTTACTCTAGTCTGAATAATATTATATTAATTAGTATTTAAATAAACGATGAATGGCCCAGCTCCCTTTAAATATGTAGTACTGAATCGGGAAAAGACCTTTTTGGGTCTAATTCGTTGTTAGTGGTGTTTTACATGCATAGACTATTGTTTTATACATGGTTACTTATGTTATTCAGTGTAACAGCCTGCGATAATGTTACCTGAAAAAAACAGGCTAAGGGGATTTTTTCGAGAAAGGTCTTAAATTTGATTTCACCAAACTAGGCCTAGACATCATCTGCTATAACTGCAAAAGTGCAATGGTTTGTGTATTGCTGAGAGTTATCCAATTTTAGTCAAATGGTCCAGTTTGATCAGTAAATAAATAAATGGCTCTTTAGAGTGTTTTTTAAATTTTGTACTGAATTTGTCTTAGAAAGTGTCACTCAGGGACGACATCTATTCTATTAGTTGACTATTAGCAGGCATTCGCAGAATCAGTTGTACTTTGTCCCAGTTTTGGCAAGAGCGTGGGAATAAGGCAACTGCAAAGTAATAAAGGCTAATGGAGGCTGTTTACAAATGGAGTGATTTGTTTACAATTTTCCTGGCACAACTTTTAAAATTACAAACATTGTTTCAGACTTACTAAATGCAATTTGGTAAGCAGTGTATATATTTACTCTAATATTAAGACTAATAAAATACAGAAGTACTAATAAATGTGGAACGGACATTGTACATTTGAATAACTGTGGTGCCCTTTTTTCTAACTATGTCATTCTTGTGTGCATGTGTGCGCACACTAATCGACGGATGCCCATTCTGCCAGCAGATGGCGTTTGCTAGTCATTGCATGTGTTTCTAGGCAAATCATCAGTTTCGCGAAAGGAAAACACTGCCCGTCGCCCGAGGCGTAGACAGTAACATTGTCAGCCGCCCGAAATTCAATTACGCACATCATAAAGCCGAGAAATAAACACATTTAGCCACGTTGGCCACATCAATGATTCAGCAGAACAACATGGACGCATTTATTTATTTAAAACATCCTTCTGTCTCCAGCCTGCCAAATTACGACAATGATTAATCATCTCGCAACAGTTATTGGAATGAATGAACAATGTCATCGTCATTGACTGCTTGTCTCGCAAGTATCGTTAATGAAAACAAAACTCCCCGACTCGTTTCGACGTGTTCGACTATCGCATCGAATTAGTCCATTGCGAATCGGCCACTTGAGAATGATACAATGCATGAGGGGACGTTAGGTAATGATTAAACAGCTTAATCCCACTGCGAATGGGAGGTATTCGCAGCAGTTGTGATCGTAGGGCAGATGTTATTTCAAACGTAAAACATGTGAATGGAGATCGATGTCGTTTTTGTTAGTGGTTTGTAGTTGGTTGTTTGTGTTGAATATAAAGTGATAAGTTCTGTTATGTATATAAGTCATGTGCTATTTTTAGCTTGATTTATGTAATGTGTTTTTATTAAAATATTTATACATTTATCTGGTTAAACAAAAATGTCCATATTAACTGATATACCAGTAAGGCTTATGTTAAAATACTACAACTTAAATACACTACTTTTATGTGCTTATTTAGCAACATTTAGTAGCCAAATTCTCACAGTAATGTGTTTCATTCGTAGCATATCCAGTATTAACAGGCATACTTTTTTTATTCATGCATGTGCATAAATACATGGCATATATATCTATGAGAAAATACCTCAGGTGAAGTGCTCAGGCAAGGTAAAATCATTCCTTTTATATTAAAAAAAAAGTAGAAAAAAATACACCAATAAGTTTAAGTTCAACAACATAAGAAACGGTGACAAAATTACTCCGCAGACAACCTGAATTTACTCTGAGAAGGTAATACAGTCTGTGGTCAAGTGTTTGTCCGTGGAAGCGCGATCATTTGATCACTATTCACGCGACCATTTGGAATGCGATTGAGATCACGCAGCTGGAAAATCCGTGTTGGTCAAAGAAATTGTCTGCGTCCAAGATCACATCATTTCACTTCTAGATGGACATGAGTCTTTCAACTGACCGACCGGATGTCCTTCTAAATGTGGTTAGATGAGATGGAATGGCAGCCGTGAAGACGCAGCCTCCTGCGTTAATTCACCAGCGTCACATATCAGGACCAATGAGAAGGGGATTCGACCAGCGTTGATGCGAATAAAATGTCCTAATCCATATTAAGTGAGACAGCCGCATGTTTGGTTCTCCTGTCTTCAAAACTGTTGGTCCTTTCTAATCAACTAGTTAGTTTGTCCTGTAACATAAGGGGAGATGTCAAAAGGCAGTGCGGTTATTAGAAACTGATCTATAGCCGATATTGGTCACCTATATTGGTAGAGCCCTTGAAAGGCAACAATCTTGTTAGTACCTAGCTGACTGTTTTGTATTTGTTTTGTTATGTTTCATCAAATCAGTAGTATAAAATTTGGAAATATTGTAAAAACAAATTGATTGTTTTCACTGCATATATATTTACTTAGTTGAGAATTCTTTTCATGTTAATTCTGTGGCAATTACATTACACGGCAGGTTCACTATGGGCCAGAATGTAAGATAAAGGTGGTGTAATTTTAGATCTGTATACTACAGCAGTGTTTTTTGAGTTTGAATAAAGATATACTTTGAATAAAGATAATACTATATCCATCCTAATATAAAGTCAAAGAAAACATTAGAAAGAAGGAGAAAACATTTCTTTTTCTTACTGGTTGAGGCAGGTATGTCGGGGGGGGGGGGGGGGGGGGGGGGACTGGCAGATATGTGAGATCACCCCCTTGTGACACCCCTAAAGAAACCGGATTTGACAAGAGCTCTCCTAGCATGAATGAGATTACTCACACACACACACAATTCCAGTGACATTCCCTGGATCAAATGACCACTGGTTCGAGGCAGGGCCTAACGAGACTAGAGTTGATGGACACCGACCAGATTTCATCCCTGACTTGAGATAATAGATTGCCTGGTTGAAATGGATGACCCTTCATAGGACCTCTCCATCTCTCCTCTCTCACATCAAAGGAGCTCTCAGGCCTGCCTCAAATTGACATTTTATATAATTGCCATTTTAACTGCTCCACAAATGCTCAACCCGTGTGCCTCTCCTCTGATGCAATTCCCAGAATGTAAATAGCACGCACTGCTGTTTTTCCCCCTCGGTTTTAATGTGATCTGACTGCTTAGTTTCCAATTTGGAAGTTGTGAAGCCCTCGGTGTAATAGAGTTACACCGAATCTCTCTTTACACCGAATCAAATTGATTTTGGTCAACGCCATCTCGTTGTTTCCAATTGCTCTGATTTCTGTTGATTTTCGTCTTAGACACTGTGAAGTCCGTAAATTTTTCATATATTTTAAACAATTCTGTCAAACATAGACGTGGTGACAGTTGACCGTAATGAGCGTTACAGTAATTTGTCAATCAAGTAGTAGACTTTTGTACTCTTTTGACTCATGTCTATTTAACCTCAGGGTAAAATTAAAGTGTTCATATTTTTTGGTTAAAACCTTTGGTATTCAATGTTTTACTTGTTATATTAAGTTTTAATGTTGTGGATTGTGATTTGTCCATTATTACAACTTAGATGGTAGGTACCTTTGGCTGATTGATTGTGAAGAGCTGTAATATTGCTTTTATTATATATCATATGTTTTGATGATAGACGACTGTTTATATACCTTCATATTGTGTTCCTCTTTCATAATATTCTGTGTTGATTTCAATCTAACAATCATTGCCCATATTATCATTATCTTTTTATATGTCTTGACGTGCCATGAAAAATCTTGGCACTGCTGTATGAAAATAAACATACTATTAATTTTGTTTTACAGCTGAGTTAAAAATGGAGATAATGCGAGAAAGGGACGCAAGGCAGAATCTCGAGAAACAACTACTGACTGAACATAAGAACAAAGGTGGGTGTAACAGATGTGATTGACAGGTGTCAATCATGTCTGGTTATACTGGTGAATGACTGATGTCATTCATTGTTCAAAATAACAGGTACATAATATATATGTTTATTCACCACTGTGATAGTAAACTGTTTCAAATCTGAGTAATAATTTTAAATGATAAAATATGACTGTTAGACCTTCTTTCTTTAGTTTTATGATTCCTACAACAGTTTTTAATATTAAAAAGATAGTAAAAATACTGAACATTTTTAATAAACATAAAGTATGACTCTTCCATGGAAAATATAATATTTCAATTTATAAAAGCAATCCCAGAAGCTAATGGAATATTAAATTAAAAGCAACAGAACGTGTGTAAGATCTACCAGAATTCACTACAGCTGAGCCAGTTTCAAGCTGCATTCAGGGACCTTCCCTTTCAATTACAGTTGAACCTCGCTCTGTAATACAGCCACCTCACAATTAAGGTCACTAAGAGAATGCCAAACTTGTTTCATATACAGTAAAATATAGAAAATAGTTCTGCTGATACGGGCACCTCATTATTCAGATCACTTGCCCAGTCCCAAGGGTGGCCTTAATAGTCAGGTTCCACTGTACTTTTCATGTGTGCATATATCTGCGACTTTAACAATTCAATTCCATGTATACTTTTATTTGTACTGTCTTTAGTTAAATTTATTATTTATTTATTTAACTAAATATATATGTAATATATAAATATATACATTTATATATATAATTAAATAACTAAATATATATTTATATATATAATCATATAATCGTTTAAACTATTAATTATTTGTACCTATTATACAATGGCACAGAGCACTAGGTAATCACGACACACTATATTTACAATGTATTTTATTATTATTTGAAATGTTATTATTATATGCCCCCCCCCCCGTTCAGCAATTCTTCAGAAGAAACTGAAGAAGGAGAGGAGGGCCAGGAGGAGGCTGCAGGACCAGATAGGGGTCGTCTCAGAACACCCGACTTTCACGGGAACCGGCAACGCCGATCTCATCAGCCAGGCACATAACAACATGCGCTTGCTCAGTGGTAGGTGCACAAGCTTTTAAATTTATTTTTTAATTTAAATATAATTTTTTTATTTAATTTTACATTAATTAATGTAATCGATGTTGATAATTTTTTTATTAAAAGGGGACTCCCGTGTTAATGACATGATGTCTTAACCTTCATATTTACGTGAATTATTTTAATTTGTACATTCTGTCTGTCTGAGGAGTATGCTTGTTGCTGAAAGAATGTAATATACCATGAAGATTGTTAGATTCTTGGAGAATTATATATCTGTTATGTTTTGTTTTATTATTTATATAGGAGCATATTTAGCATATAAAACACATTTAGTGCTTACAAAACTGTTTAGTAATGCTATATCTATTACCCTAATACAGTATTTTTGGTTCACTTGGTTGTAGCATATGCAAAATGTAATATAAAATGTTCCTGATTCAGGTCTATAAAAGATGTGTTTATGAACAGTGATTTAAAAAAAAAATCACTTTTGGTTAAGGTTATTGTGTTACTAACTAATTCTACCATAATTTTAATTTCTTGGCTTATATCTCCTCATTTAACAAATTCCTGTTGCACATATTTGTAGATAATGAAGAGACTGGAGATGCATATCTTGTGTACGTTGTATATGTTGACCGGGAAACACCAGTTTCATATTCTTGTCTGGCATGCAGAATAAAAATTGGATTCTACTTTATTACCAATATAGCACTGAATAAACAGATGTGAAGTTAGATAAATGTCATTTGTAAGAATATGTGCAAGAATTTCCTAAGGAAATGTAGATGGTTATGAAACAACCTTCTCATGCTAACTACACAGTAAACGTATTCTAGTTCTGCCACTTAGCGACCATTGGTACAACAATTTTGTCAATGTCGCACATCACATGACGTCAGTAATTTTATTACTGCATTTAATATATTACATCTAGGAAGAAACATCTATCAAAAGAAGCTATACGAAAGATTGCTTACAAACAAATTATGTGAAGAGTTTACAGAAACACTGGAAATATAGAAGACTACAACAACTACAAAAAGACACTTAACCAGCTACAAACAAAATTAGAAAATGTAAACAAACGTTTGAGGACAAATTGGCGAATGATATACGTCTATTAGAATGTAGGTTGACAACACTAGAAACTAGGAGACTAAGAGGAGACCAAATAATAATTTTTAAGATACTGAATGGTTATGAGGATATTGATAGAAATATTTTCTTCAAACTGAAAGAAGGCAGTATAACCAGAGGGCACAATGCAGCATTAGTCAAGGAACAGTGTAGGTTGGATATGAGAAAGTACTCATTCTCTCAGAGGACAATAAATGATTGGAAAACATGATCTGATGATTGTGTTAATGCAAGCAGTGTGAATATGTTCAAAAATAAAATTGACGTATCTGGCAAGGGCGGGTTATACGTAGGTGGAAAATTGTTGGACTCGATAAGCCAAAGGCTTCCTTGTCCGCATGTCGTCTGGAGCTTATAGCTCTGCTGCTTTGTTGGTAGGTTGATGTCCATGACAAAATCGGTTCCCCATATGTCTTGCTTTTTGTTATCCAGAGTCTGTTTCCCAAGAAGTGGACATGGAGAGGCGAATGTCACCAGACACAGAGAGAAAACTCCAAGGTGCGACATACTGTGGCAGTTCACACAGAGCATGTCTACCTCATTCAGTGTCTGGGCCTGAAATCAACTGCCCCTAATAGTGTGCCAATGTGCCAGTGTTTGGTAGTTCAATGTGGCATTAAAAATCAAATTTTTTCAACAATATTTTAAGATTCTATAGTATGTTCACCATTGCCATAATTAATTATTATACATATATTTATCTTAATTTATTTATTATTTTTATCAATACTGTTATTATTATTCTCAATAATTTTTATATATGTATAGTTGATTTTCTTTAGTAGTAATAATTACATATTTTGCACATTAGTAATTTAAAATTGTTTGGTTTATCTTAGTCATTAATTTATTTGTAATGCATATACTCTGCACCACTTTACAGTGCCCCAAAACAAAGGGACGCTATATAAAAAGTATTTATTATTAGTGTAGCTCTCACAGATTTTTTTAGGACCATTCCATGTCAACAATTGACTACATGTAGAACATTTCTTCACATACATATACATAATACTTTAGTTACAACAAACTTGCAGTTTATTAAGCCATGTTGTCTATTATTATAATCTTTATTTGCACTAAAAAATCAAAATACATGACGATTGTCTTCGTAAATGTAATAATTAGTCACGCTTAAGAGCTCAGTTAGTGACTTTGTTATTTGTTTCACCAAACTTATCTTATTTAATACATCTTTGTATTTTGTGTAGGAATGTGTGAAATCCTTTTTTGGAAAACATGTTTAAAATGGTGTAAAGTCATTATTATTTGTGGTGTACCAAGTAAAAACAATTATTATATTGGAAGTAGTAGGATCTTCGTTTATTACAGAATACTTCGAAATGACCAATTTATCTTCTCTTACATAGGAGAGAGTCACGGTGTTTCGGGGATACAGAACCTCATGGAAACGTTTCTGTCGTCGGCGGCTGCAGTGGCGCCACCAGGCGGACCAACATCGTCTTCATGCAACGGTGCTACCGCCAACGGCTATCTGCACTCGCCTGTCATAAAGCAGGCAGAGGCGGTGTAGACGCGTTGGCGGCCACTCGCGTGGCTGGACTGTGTTTCATGTATAGTGTGCGGATGAAGAATCAGACATGTTGTCGTCATCTATCATATATCTGAGTTGAGATGAAACGCTGTGTTTAGATACAACCTGGAAGTTTGCTATTTAACTTGATGTAGACGGCAGAGAATAGAATGGAATGCCTTCTTCGGATGACAGAACAGTTTATGGTTATTGAACGCTCGTTTTGGGAGAAGCAGAACCGACATTGATATATTGCTTTTGTATGTTCATTCGTATTTACTGGCATCGTGGGTTGCAATGTTCAAATTACCACTCCAGTGATTTGAAATCTACAGTCACGTTATTATTTAAGACATGCATTGTGGTGACAATTATAAGTGATATTATAAGTTTATAAGATGAGATTAAGTTAACCAGAATATTCCTTGCCGTTCTTGACCGTTTCTTTCTTCACCACAAACCAGAAGTATGAAAGCAGAAATTTATTTTTGAAAATATACAGGTTTAGTTAATACATTTAGTGGGACTACCAGTGGTGTCCCGTGGGGGCGTAACATGTAGATATTAGTGTCATTCAAGTAATTTATCGTCGAGTAATCTGTGAGACGTGTACCGTTGTCATTATATTGCGCTGGTGACGCCGTTACGTGAAGCCACCACATCATTGTATCAGTGTATGGTGATGATGCGGGAACTCTCAAAACAGAAGCTGTTCAACGTATTGAACATGTTTCTTGTTGGCCTAGCCTAAGATTAATTTACCCGTAAAGACTTACAACCTTCACAACAAGATGGCTGCTTGTGTACAACTGGTGTTCCGTTCGGATGCTCCTACTTCCTAGTTGTACAATGTGGATACAAGGAACCGAGGCAGCACTCAACGGAGACCAAGTGAAGATCAAGTTTCCGCAGATATACAATGACGTCATCTGGCTAGGGCGTTAGTTGTAATTTTGATACCATTTTGTCAAGAAGGGCGAAAGCCTATACAAGTAAAATTCTTATTGTTTATGTTAATAAGAAATGTACTAATTTTAATAAAATAGACTATACTGAAGAATAACCAGTCATTTGGATAGCTGAGAATTCTGCACAATTAATCTATATGCACTTCTTGGAGTTGCGCAAACTGTGTGGTCGTTTACGTGGAATATTAGTGTGGGCACAGTGATTTCCAACATAATATGAATTTTACCTTTTATACGATATGTTATACATAGTGTCTGCCGATGTCATATTGTAAATTTGTAAAAGCAATATTTCCCAGAGGGAGATTTGTGCACTACAGCACGTATAAGTAGATTGGTTAGGTAGTCACTCCTTTTGACAACATTTTTGTCTCGTTCAGTCATAATATATGTTGACTTTTAATATATAAAGTTTATTTTCTTGCCAATATATGTCATGTTCACAAACATGTGAAAATCTACAAATCAGTCAAGGTGGACATTTCATATTAATTATTTAAAAATAGAATCATACTTGCTATAGTCAGTGATAACGTGATGAATATTTAATTCCACATTTGAGTAAATATTACATAAATGTGTGCGTTTGTACTTTCATGGAGTATGTTCACGCCTAGTGTACAATACTCTTCCGGCTTCTTACGCCATCACGCTTGTATCGTAGGAGATCGTATTGTCTACGACTCGTAACTGTGAATTATGTTGTTATTTCGTCTCGCGTATTAACCAGTCAGTTAATGTCTTTGTTATATATGTTTCACACACTTAACCATCTTTTAATGCGTCTTTGTTATATGTGTAAACATATGAAAACCTTGGATAATCTGTTTACTACGTTGTAGGGTCGTCATTACTGGTCGTGTAGAAATTACGAAATGTTCTTTCTTTTATATTGTACGTGATAGACTCCTCGTTTATGTAAATATGATGTTCGTATATGAAAATAAAAGTACTTAAGCCATGCATTTTCGTTTTGCAAATATCTTTATTAATATAAATATCGATACATCACAGTGCTGATAGGTTTTCTTCGTGTTCTTTAGAGAACTGTATACAGCGGTGGTTTATGGGTGAAGACAGCCATAAGCGTTGAGGCATTTGACGTAATATAATATCCAAGAACGTTATTGTGCGTTTAAAACATTGCATTAAGACGTACATTATAGTTTAGGTACACATTGTATTGTCAGTAATAAAATATGTAAGATAAATTGTCATTAATAAAATTAGTAAAAAAAACGCATCACACAATAATTTATATACGAGCGATTGGAAATAGCGCCAGTATAGACAACTAGTATATCAACGAACAGCAAAGAACATTTATTAACGCATCAAACAGTGCGCGTAAACATGCCGGAGAGCGAGACCAGTAACGTGACTCGCGTGAGCCGCAATCCCACAGATCTACATATATGGATATGACGATAGACTGGCGTAGATTACTTAAAACACTATTTAGTATTAAAATATCAGAGTGTTAACATGTTTAATTGTAAAAGCTGGGTCATGAACCTATGACACCTAAATACGCAACCGGGCAGGTCCATCGTGGACTGTGCACCGACGACGTATCCAGTGCCCACAAAGTGCGTTTATAAATATCCCCTTGGATTTCCGCATGCAGGCCAAGTCTATCGCAATTCGTCTACATTGATACGGTGTAGTTAAATATTAGACATTGAATAGACGTACGCATCCACAGCCTTATCGCTGATGTTAGGGAGGGAGGGAGGGAGGGAGGGAGGGAGGGAGGGAGGGAGGGAGGGAGGGAGAGCGAGACATAGAGACAGAGCGAGCGAGAACGGGAACGCGCAAGTGCGAATAAGTGGTGACATAAGTGTAGCGCACCAACAATAGAATCCTCGCGTCAGTTCAGGCCAGGTGACAAAAAATTGCAACAGACGTTCCAATCGCCGAGCATGGCTAAAACTCCGTAACAACAGTTTTTTTTATATATTTCAAATGTATGTACGTTACTAAGTGTTGTCTGTTTGCAAGGATTCTTCCAAACAACTATTGTGGCCTTGTTGCATCTGGCTGACAACTTCAACAGTGAAGTTTGGTCCAACTGTGTTGTGCACATATTTAAGGCTATTGCTGCTGACCTGCCTTTAGCATATCAAATCACAGACACCGAAACTGACGAGACCTCGCCATGCAGTGAAATGAATGAAATAAAATATTATAACTAATGTCAATGAGCAGAGAATAATAACACACACTGATTTTTAATACTGGGTACTAGATAGATGCGAGCTTCATCAATATGGATATGCGGTTATATAATAAGATGGCGCCGTGATAGCAGCGGAACCTAATATCGTCACAGATCTACAAGTATTTAAGATAGTATCGATATTTATGAATAGACATGTGTTTTTTTAAAGTAATGTACTAGTCTGTTGACATTGATGGACACATGAACTGTTTCCAGTTAGCTTAAAGAAAGGTGTGTTTATTATTGTTGGGCAATGGCTTTCCTGTTTTCCAAAGCTAGATCTAGGTAGTTAAGCTACGTGTCATTCTTGAAGGTAACAATGAGAAAGCCTATTCTTCCTCGTCAAAAGCTTTCTCTTGACCACCACTTCTCCCACTTGACCACCACTTCTCCCACTTGACCACCAGATACCTAGTAATTAAAAATGACAATATTAGCTGCATCAACAGTTTTTTGACAATTAAAATTACTAAAACCTAACTTGTCGATTTCCCTTGCCTATGTGAGGCTACGTCAACGCCACCATTAAGGGTTTGTATGTCATCGCCTTACTGACTTCATAGTGACTGCATGCTTCTCTTAGTTTCGCCCCATGGGGGTAGTTAAAATTTATAAATTGTTACAAGTGAATGATTACATAAACTATAAGCTTTGCCATGACACCGGCTTTCTCGTCGGCCCTATACCAGTGGCATCAGCTTCGTAGAAAGATTGCTTTCGTCTAGTAACTTCATCCTGTGGCATCAAAGTATTAATAAATTGTTAAATGTTAGTGATGACAATTTATTTGCCAAGGGGTACAACGTTATCAGGACTTTCAGCGACCACTGTCTTCAAAGGAATTTTTGGTTTGCCAATTTGACGTGGAAGCGTACGTGTATACGGCTAGCTACGCCCCTGAAAGCATGCTTGCCATCAAGTACAACGATGAAAGATATCCAAGAAACTTTGATCATATATAAACAATCTAAGAGAAGACTCCTATACCACCATTGAAAGACCATCACGAACATTTGGTTTCCTTTAATAAGCGGAACGCTGATATATTGTCAAAGCAGTACCAAGCTGTTTTCACTAAGGAAGACCTTGTCAGCAAACTCGGCATGCCAGCCATGCCTCAATCGCCATATTTAACAAGATTTAACAAGATTGCCACCCAGAGAATTAACTCTAAATGGCAGGTGGACAAGAAAGCCCTTTGGTTTATCGAGAGACCAACCCTTTTATCGACGTGTATCCCGCCCTTCTGAGGTATGTGTCGATTTTATTTTTAAACATATTTACGCTGCTAACACCCACACGATCAGTAGATAATCTGCTCCATTCATTTATAGTCCTTTGTGAAAATTAGAACTTTCTTATATATAATCTACACTGCTCCTTTACTAATGTAATTTCAAGTCCTCTAGGCCTTCTATTTTTCTTAACTGAGAAAAAATAATTTCTATCAATATTTTCATAACCATTAAATATTTTAAACACTTCTATCTTATCTCCTCTCATTCTCCTGGTCCCTAGTGTTGTTAAACCACATTCTTTTAGGCGTATTTCATAACTAAGATCCCTCAGTCTTAAACTTTTGGTATAATTTTAGTCGATCTCCTCTGTAATCTTTCTAGCATATATATGTCCTTCTTGTAATATGGCCTCCACGCTTATATACACTATTCTAAATGAGGCCTAACTATTGTTTTGCACAGCGGTAATATTGGTTCTTTTTCCTTACACGCTATATTTCGCCTAATTTATCCTATAATTTGATTTCCCTTTGAAGCTGCAATTCCGCTCTGCTCTGAAACTTTCATATCAGCACTAATTGTTAACCCTAAATCCTTTTTTTTTACAGTAGCACTTAGTACAGTACCCCAATTGTATATTGTGCATCTTCGTTCCCATGTCCTCTGTAGAGGCATTTACATTTCCCAAAACTAAAAAACATTTGCCACTTTTCAGACCATTTGATCCACCTGTCAAGATCATCTTGTAAATGCTGTCTATCTCCATCACTTGTAATCCTTTTAAACACTTTTGTATCATCCGCAAATTTTAACACCTTGCTTGTTATATCATCGTACAAATCGTTGATATATATTAAGAATAATATATGTCCCAGTACTGATACCTGTGGTACCCCACTCAAAGCTGATTGCCAGTTTGAAGCCTCCCCATCAACTACTACCCGTTGTCTTCTGTCAATCAGCCATAGTAGTAAGAGGGGCAATCTGGATCGGTATCCTAAGGAGTTTAAGAGGAGTTTGAGAGTGATACTGAGTGATATTAGGGAGGTTTCGAAAGCCGCCCCCCTGAGTGAAGTGAGTAGTCACGTGACCGTATGTATAACGAGAGGCGCCACCTGGTGGGTACGTTAGAGATGACGCCCCCTGACGGGAAGCGTAGAGAGGGTGTGATTATGTATGTATGAATGTTCGTGTATGAAAGAACTAACGAAACACAAGAGTATACGAGTGCACACGTATTTTATTGATGAAAGATACAAGCGTATAACATGAAACCGTGTTTTATTAAGCGAAGCGTACGAGTATCAAGACTTGTGGGTGAGTGAACACCACGACAGAGGTCATGAGCTTAGGGGTCAATACGACCACGCCAGTGGCTCGTGGGATGATGATGGTACGACTTACGGGTGAACGAACACCGCGCTAGAGGTCGTGAGCTTATGGATGTGAATGATGATATATGTTCGTTAATGAAACACGGTTATTGCAGTTGTTTAAGCCAATCGAATACACGGCAATCGTTTGCTATCAGATCAGTGCCGAAACCTTTTACGAAATCCTTCATGACAACTCCACGACATCGAAACATGAGATAAGCAACACAGTATTGTCCACAAACATTAGACACGGGACTCTGTAGTCTCTTAGAATTATGAGTCCACGTTACACAATGTTTATTCAAGAAGCGACAAAACTCGACGTGCTGCGGCGGCAGACCGTACGAGCAGAAGTATTCACCGCAACCGTCGGCGTCTACGTAGATCGCTATCCAATGTTCACCGGGTTTACCCGAGTCGTGTGTGTTGCACACGAAGGCGACGGAGTAAGCGTCTATCCGGAGTTCGAGGAGTACGTCTTTGGGTACGATTCCGCGCATGACGACACGGGCGTGCGTATCGCGGGTGAGTAGGCGGACGAGCTGTAGGGTTTCCATCAGTTGTCGTAGATGACATTACGACTCCTGTCGATCTCCAGCACCTTCTCGAATTCGGCGTAGGCGACGACGTTCACAGTGGTTGTCAGCGCGTCGTGGAAATGAATCTCGATGCGCACGTTGCCCTTATGTACCAGATGGAAGCAGCAGTCGTCGCACGCATCGGGGGTGAGGTCCACGGCGAAGAAGGTGTAGCCGTGTCGAAAGTCGTAACGAGTCAAGCCGTTGCCTTCGTCCTGCCACGCCTTGCCCGTCGAGGTGAACAGGTTATGGTAGCACCTGGCAAAGAGATCGTTCTCGAAGTCGGGCTGGAAAGGTTTGGCGGGTATCTGTCGTCCGTCGATGTACACGGCGAGGAAGTTGATGTTGTTGTTTTTAGCGTGAAAGGGATTTCTGTCGTAGCGTCCGTTGTAGGCGTCGTTATCGATGCAGCACAGCACGAGACGTTTCGGAAGAACACCAAGAAAGAGGTTCTCGTGCGTGTGTGACCGGGCACCTGTGGGAACGGAGTAGACCTTGCATTCGACGGGTCGCAGCGGATACTTGGCGGTGGCCTTTCCGAGGGCTTTGATGTGCGCCATCTGTACGCCTGGGTTTAGGGTGACTTTCCTGACGAACAGTGTAGCGTTGACGATCTGTATCTTGTAGCCGGGGTTACCTCCGCCAGCTATGAGTGCGAACGCATCCTTACTGCGCACCACACGTATCTTGGCCTCGACACCGTTGATGAGGAGTTTATCCTGATGGGAGAGATCGAGGTGGAGACGACCCGTCATGTCGACCACGCGACTCTGGGCGATCATGGCGCGTCTGGCGACGAACCCCGCGTTGGCTGTCGGATCGTCACCGTCAATGACGACGGCGTCCATACGATTAGCCGTGTCCTTGTACCACATCTGACTCGTCAGATGCGTCTCCTTGGCATCGTTGCCGTAACTGAGCAGCGTCTCTATGTAGGCGCGGTACGGGTACGTGTTGGTCGAGGAAGTCACGAGCGTTCCGTTCAGGTAGAGGTCGACCTGACTGAACAGCGAATGGAGCCAGTTATTCACGGGTGCAACGGGATCGGCGGCGTCGAGATCGCTTCCGTCGGCACGCGTCATCTTCGCCTGAATGTGTAGCGTCATGCTAGCGAGATCCTGGTAATCGTCTCCCGAACCAGGTACGACGAATTCGATCGGTTGGTAGTGGACCGTGCGACTGTCGACGATGCTGGTCTGAGTCGGAGGCACGGCGAAGATATCGAGTTCGCTCTTGAGTCCCTCGCATGATAGTTTATGAACGAACGCCATCGTCGAATATATCCGGTTCACGACGTACCTTCGGTCTCTGCTGCTTCCTTCGACGTCTCGCGGCTGTACTGACTCGTTTCGCGGCGGGTGTGCGTCTTATACGCTTATGCACACCGGGGGTCAAGAGGTCGCTTATAATTTCTCTACCTGCAGCGGTGGCGCGACGTTTGGCGGCCGTTCTGATGTTCTGTCCCGCTAGGACGTCGTCGGCTATACGTGCGCCGGTCGACAGAGCTCTCTTTCCCAACGCCACGGCGCCTCTCTTGACGAGTGGCATGACGCTACGCAGTAGACCTCCGAATAGACTTCCCAGTCCGTGTCCTCGTTGGTATCGGGCACCCGCGAAATAAGGAAGCGCACCACCCGCTTGACGAGCGTAGTAATCGTTGTAATTCATCTCTCTCTAGAACAGTGGCGTCCGTTGTCGTTGGAAATGAAGTGTCACTGTCACCTTGCCGACTTCGAATGGCACGCGTTGTCCCGTGTCGTCTCTTATATCTATCTCGATCGTACCAAACTCTTTGCTGAGCACGGGTACGTAGTGAGTCTTATCGAAGGACTTCGACACGACGTCACCATGGCGACCGCTCACCGAAACGATGCGCAGCAGCGGTACGAGACCGTCACCAACAACTCGTGGTTCCACGACGTCCGTGTAGATGTAGAGCGATTCCCGTTCCATGTTGACCACGGTGTCACCTTCTATGATACGTACCTAGAACTCGGGTACCGCGGGGTCCTTTGGGAGAGCCGCCAGCGTAGCGGTACGAAAGCCGAGAACGGTGGTCAGCATAGCGGCGCGGAAGACGGTATTCGGTGCCATGTGCACCGATACCTTACGTGTGATGACGCTGTAGCTCAGTTTCACTCGTCCCTCTCCCACCACGCGACGTAGAGCAGCGTTAATGACGAGGATCAGTGACCACGGATCTTTATAGTGTCCGGTTCCGATTCGGATAATCTCCGTGTGCAGGGATCGCGGGTCTCGATATTTTTCTATCGGTAGTGACACGGCGAACCCCGCTTCGTCGCCTACGATGTTGTACCAACTGTGTGGGTACTGTACCTCCACCAGTCCACACTCCCATTGTCCCCGTAGTAGGATACGTTTCGGTAGCGTCGTGACGTAGTGGGTCAGCGTGTTGTCGGGGTGCGTGTCCATGGAAGCATTGCTGGGCAACGTGAGATAGAAATCACTCGTCGCCATGTTGTTTCAACGTCGGACTGGGTAGCAGGTAACCCAACGAACTACTCAACAGGGCCGTCCAAAGAGTCGGATTGACGTGGTGACCGAACGTCTGGTTGTAGATGCTGACCAAGATGACCGTGTACAAGACGACGACTTGACACAGAAAGACTATCTCCTCTTTGGGACACGCGGTGCCAAATATATGCCACGGAGTCCTCTCTTTCTTTATTGGTGGAGTAGCGTCGACGTCGTCTTCTTCTTCTTCGTCGTCACTAATGGTAATCCGTGATGTCGTCTCGTCTGCCATGCGTGGACGACTGATATCGCGACGGGCGCGTGACTAGGCTTTATAGCCGACGAGAGCCTTGGCGTCGATCCAGCTGTTGAATTTCGAAGGGTATCCGAACCATTTCACCAACACCTCCCGTCGCCTGCCTACCTTGCGGCGCTGTACTATCGATTCCACGCGGTACAGTTTATCGACCGGAACCGTCACCTTCTGCAACTCCGGCTCGTAGAAGGTACCGTCCAGTATCTCTCCGAGATCGTCCGCTAGAAGATAGACGGGCGGATCGGACGGATGCACATCGCGTATCGTGAATAGTTCCTCTGTCCAATTCACCGTGTAGCCTTTTTCGAATCGTCTCTTGATCTTGCTGCTACGCACGCGATCCCCCACGTGGTACTTGGGTACGCCCTTACCGTGATGACCACCGTACAGACGCTGCCACACCTCTTCCTGATTAGTCGCATCCACCTGCGACGGAGGCATCCCGATACTACGATGGGGCGTGTCGTTGTACGTGCGCACCAGATCCGGAAGGATATCGATGTATCGCCACGATGCTTTGTGTGTCAGGTATCGCCACAGCCGCGTCATTAGCGTGCGATTGAAGCGTTCCACGATGCTCGCCTTGATCTCCTCGTTAGAGGTGGAGAAGTGCTGGATGCCGTACCTGTCCAATACACCTCGAACGCTACGGTTATAGAATTCCAGACCTCTATCGGTCTGCAAAAACAACGGCTGTACGTCGGTGAAGAGTCCGTTCAGCGCCTTCGACACAGACGTCGCCGACTTGTTCTTCAGCGGAACGCATCGGGCGACTTTCGAGAAGACGTCGATCACCGTGAGGAGGAACGTCGTACCGTCGTTTTCTTTTTTCAGACTGGTCACGTCGACGAGATCGGCTTGCCACTGTTGATCCCGTCCTCCGACGACCGTGCGTCGTCGCTTGAAACGAACTCTGACCGGTTTGTGTAGGGTATAGGCGTTCTGTTCCGATAGCCATTGTTCGACCATCTTTCTCGGTACGCGTGGCACGTCTCGTCGCAAAGACGCGATTCCCCCGTAACTTCCCACCTTGGCGGGATCGAAGTAGACGTCCTCCAGCTGTTTGCGTCGTCGCACCATGATCGTATGATATAATCGCCGATAATACCGCACACGATGGGAAGTCCGGCGTAAGCGACACCGGTATACAGACGACGTAGACTATCCTGTGAATCGCACATTATGTCGGCGAATCGAGACGGTGCACCTCTTTTATCTGAGATCCTCCCATCCCTTACTAGTCGAGGCCGGTGGCGTAGGTAGAGTGGACGGGCTCATTCGTCTTCGTGGGAGGGGTGTCCACTGCAGCGATCGACGCGCTCTACCGACCGACCGTGTGGCCGCTGCCGCTACGGCACTCCTCCTTTGTTCCCGTTGAATGGCCAGTCTCCTGACCTCGTTACCCACCAACTCCATGGGTAGATTCATGGTGCCGAGTTGACGCGTAAACACCTGCCACCCCGTTGGACTGGCAACGGTCTTGTGTTGACGCAACAGATCGTTCACGAGGTCCACCACGTTACTGCCGGGTACCGCTACGCCTTTGTGCATGAGCTCTCCGCGTGCATTCCACACGACGTCTCGTTTCAGACGTTCCATCAGTAGTCTAGCTTTGGTCCGCAGCGCCTTGGGAACGCTGTCGACGACGTCCGCTTCCATACCTGCCGCCACCGCCGCTTCCATACCTGTCGCCCCCGCTTCTGGAGGGGTCGGGTCCGCCGCCGCCGCCGCCGCCGCCGCCCCCGCCGCTGTGACCATCGTGTCCTTGTTGACCGTCATCACGCGCACTGGTTCGCGCACGCGTCGATCGGCCAACGCGTTGTGACGTTGCAACACTTGATTATACATGACGACCTTGTCACCGTCGGCGAGATCTTGTCTGTCGAGTATGACTTTCATCTCGTCGTCGAGCACCTGTACTTTACGTCCTAGGGTATCCGTCGGTGCCGGCGCGCGTAGACTATCCAACAGTCGTGGATCTACCAAAGCCATCTTCCCTGTGTGTTCCATCGTCTACTTGAGTAGCACCTGTTTTAGCAAGGGTAGAAAGACCGCACCGGCCAAAGGTGCCAGCAGCGCCGACAGGAAACCACCGGTCTGTCCCCCGCCGCCCTGGTTGTTACCACGTAGCAAGATGCGACGTCTCCTCGCTGCCGGCGCGTCTTTCTTTGACAAAGCGCGCAAGTTTGTTTTGTACACACTCAGAGCGCGTCTCTGCGCGTCGGTCAAGGGCACGTTCTTCTTCAATATGTTGTAGGCACACTCGGCTAGTGCACACAACAGATCGGCGTCGGCGTTTCTGATGATGGCCCGTCTCAATTTCGTACTTTTTGTACCTGTTCAGCGTCTGTATGCAGAGGAGGTGTTTCTTCACGAGTTCGGACATCCTGTTGTCTTCACGACCATACTGCGACTGAAGGGACGAGGCGTGCGCGCAGACGTCTTATACTTTGGGTTGGTACACGTACTGGACACCGTCGTCCGGAAGGACGCCCGTGCGCAGACGCATGTCGTCGGGCGTGCCCTGTTTCAGATCGACGAGGAGATAACCGTACGGAGGCGTCGTGGCGTCTCGGAACGCTTCCTGTACATACTTCAGGCGTCCCGGATACATCTGTCGCGCCAAGTGACCGATCTGTGACGCGTCGCGAGGATTCTTGAAGACTACCATGTAGTGTGTATTCAGACTGATCGTGCGACTCTCCTTGTTCTTCGGAAACAGGTTCTGCACGAGATACAGTACGGACGTGTTCTGGTGATGACTCTTTTTTGTGAACAAGGTCGTGACCCGTTCGTCCGTTTCCGTCATCAGATCGTCGATGACCACGAGGTTACGCGTCGACGCATCGAACGCACCACTCGGCAAGCCTTCCTCGAAGCGTACCAGGTCGTTGTCGACGTAGGCACTCTGCCATACACCGTAACACCACGTGATCTTCTCTGGTGGCGGATCGATAATCGTCGCGGCGTGGCGTAGCAGACGCATCACGAACGTGCTCTTACCGCATCCCGTTTGACCCGCGACGATACAGGTGAAGGGGTGTTTCCATCGCGTGTCCATCTAGTAGTCGCCGTTCGACACGTTGTCCGCTGTGCTGTTAGATACTACGATACCTCCACCACACCAACGAAGGAAGGGATCGCGGAACAAGACGTACAAGATGTACAGACCGAGTAGTCCCACTAGTGCTACAGCTACGACCGTTCCCGTCCGTGACATGCTGCGCTATGACTATCGATTGCGTGGTATCTGACTAAATAGTGTTATTTTTTTCGTGTGTCTCCCACCTACTAACCGCGTGACAGCTAGAGGCGCCTATAACCCCAACTGACGTAGGGGCGCATTTCCTCATCGTGTCAGCAGTGGTTCGGTGTTACACGTCCACCGGACCCGTGGTGATTCCGTCCTCGTTGACCACGCGCTTGGCATAGAAGTAGGTCAACGCCGCGCGTTCCTGGGTGTACGTCAGCACGGACGAGTGATTGACCCGGAACCCACGGTTCACTCCACTTCCACTACGACGACTGGCCAGCACGTCCAGGAACGCCTGCTTGTCGATGGCGTTGAGTCGTTTGTTCAGTCCTTTGGTGGTGTATTTATCGACCGTACCCGAACAATAGTAGGTCTTGCTGCACAGTCCCAGGAAACAGTCGCCGGACCATTCGACCTTGAAGAGTCCAGGTGTTCTCTTGTCGTACGCCTTGCGCGCCTTGCAACACGTCTCGGTGCCGTTCCACGGACGTCCGGCTAGTCGACAGCGTATGTAGTCGTTCCGATGATCATCGCAACATTCGGACGGTAGCCATTCGGAGCGGTGACGATAGTAGTGGTCACGTAGTGCCGGGGTCACGAGGTCGTCGACGGACTCTCCGGCCAGAGCCAAATAGGCGCTATCCGTATCGGTTTCGCAGTACTCGAACGGCGGACGATCCACGTACCTGACCATAAAGTCGTAGTAGAACTCCAACATGCGCAGTTTGGCCCACTGCAACACGAAGAATCCCACGTGCGTAGGCAGAGCGTATTTGACGGTACGCTTGTGCATTTCGATCTCGTACGCATCGGTGGCGACGACGTCGAGTTGACGGAAGCGACGATTGTTGATCGCGGACGATGCGCTCTTCTCCGTGCAGTAGGTGACTTCGCGGTGCTTATCGACGTTGGTGATAAATTTCCCATACCAAGAATTACCCATAAGTTTGTTGGTATCCGCGATCATGGCCTTGTCGGGATGGGCGTCTCCTTCGCGACGTGCAGTGGACACCGCCTCGCCGAATCGTCAGATCTTATCCCCACGATAACTCCCGACGAGCATGCGACGCGGAGTCGCCATGATGTCGTGTTCTTCGGCGTAGCGACGCATGAACGGTCCGAGGTCGTCGCGGGTCAGGTGAATGTTCTTGAAGATGGGTTGCATCTCGGCAAAGTGCGCGCGCAGTACCTCCGGTACACGTATGTCGCACTGAATCATACCGAACACGCTACCGTTGCGCACCCATGTCAGGATCTGTTGTGTCGTCATTTTCCAGCGCACGTGTCGACGACGTTGCCGAACGTCCAGAAACTGTTTCACGCACGGATCGCGTCTATCGACCTTCCACTCGCATTCCCACATATCGACGACACTCACAAAGTGTCGAAGATAGGCCGTGTTCTTTTGCGTTTCGGCGAGCAGTTGCGTCATGGGTTTCCCGTTGACCTCGTTGACCTCACGACCGGTACACGGACAACCGTGATAGTAGCACCCGTGAAATTGATAGGCCGTCTTCGTTTCACTACACCAACCGTCCACCGATAGTTTACCGATGCGCTTCTCTCGACCGTTGGTCTGGTGTCGTATGGTGAGTCCCGTGCTTTCGGACTCCCACGTCAGCCATTCGGCAGCCATCTGACCTGTGGGCTGTGCCGCTTCGGGTCGGAACTCCTTCTCTTCCCGTCGTCGCGTGTACCATCCCGTTGGCATCTCTTGCGATATCGACCACAGATACAATGCATTCGCATCATAGCCAACGATGGACTGACACGTTCGAGCCGCATCACCGTAGTCGTTACGACGTATCTTCGTGACCCCCTTCTCGTGGTGTCTGGTGAAGATGAGTGACGGTCCTCCGACGATGTTCTCTCTGACGAGCTGGTGGACGTCCTTGTTCGTCTCGTTGAAGAGCGTAAAGAACGTCCTCTTCGGCACGTAGGTGAACAGATAGGACAAGGTCAAACCAGGTATACTGATCCCTTGTTTGAACATGTCGATACCGCGGTGTTGGTAGAAGTCGAACTGTTTGTCGATGGCTTCCAAGAACGGCACGACGTCCCTGTTGTTATACCAGACGAGAAAGTCGCGTAGAGTCTCCATGTCGTTGTCTCGCCACACCTTCCGACATCGCGTGTAGTCGTCGTCGGATATACCTTCGTTCTTCAGTCGACTGAAGAAGGCCTCTTTGGGAGGTAGAGCGGTGTCGTCGAGTCTCTCCAAGCTGTCCATGTATTCGTACGGGAAGTGACCTTTCGTGACCTCGCAACCGTACGCTTTCAGGTACTTGTCGTACGAGAATCCAGGGGCGATATAATGAGTCATATCGAGGAATTTGAGGTCGTCCGTCGATAGACACATAAACGTGTTGCCGCGTTTGATCACGTGAAACGTCCCTGCATCCTTCCTCTCTTCTTCTTCCTCCTCCTCCCCGTCCTCTGTTGGTGTCTTTTCGGACAGGAAGTAGGGTACCAGGAACTGTTTGACGACGTTCAGATCGTACCTGCTCGAGTTGAAGCCGATGACGGGCAACTGATGAAGCCAACCGTACAATTGACCCATGAGAGTTTTGTAGGGATTGGTCGGTTTTCGTCGTGACTCGTTGTCGTCTCCTTCTGCAGCGGATGCCTCCTGTTCGTCCCACGTCGTGATAGCCTCCCCTATTTCGCGTAGTGTACCCTCGTAACTGTCTACGATGGCGTCGTAGGCTGCTTTACTCATCGTCTGAAGGATACCCATCATGTCGGCTACCAACTTGTTGCTGTCACCGTCCGTGATCAGACATTGTACCTGTTCGAATCCGGGTACGTTACTCGCCAGGGACACGCTCAACGGTACGTGACGAGCCACCCAGTGGACTTTGGCACTGTCCGGCGGAAGCTGTGACGTATCGAACCAGGACTCGAAGTCGAAGGTGGCGCGATACGGATAGTAGCGCAAACACTCGGTAACGTGAATGTTTTCGTCGTCCAAGCACTGGAAGACTGTCGGCGACGGATGGTAGACACCACCGGGATAGATCTTTCGCACGCCTCCCGTACACCCGCGCTCGTGTCGTTCTAGTTTGTACGCGTTGTGCCATAACGAGTCGCCACACTTCCTACATCGATAAGAGTGACAGTACATGTTCACGTCTTGTATGTAGGAACAGTGTGTCTCGTGAAGATTGACGTACATCGTTTCGGGATAGTGACACAAGGACCGGCGTACGAGTTCGGCAGTCGCCTTTCCGCCTTCTTCTTCCGGTTCGACGAGCTTGTAGACGCACACGTTGGTCTCAAAGGTGGTCTCGACGCGATAGAGATCGTCCATTGTCACCCCGTCAAAGTCTTTCATTGCCACTCCATCACGGTTGTACTTCGCGTAGAGTAGCTTCACGGTGGTTTCCAGATGGTGTCGGTCGCATCCACGATGCAGAGCCAGACACCGGAAGAGACACAGATTGTCGGTGTACTTTGTATTGTTGACGGGGTCTCTTTCCAATCCGATGACGGCTTTGTTTCGTTTGATGTAGCTCGGTAGTGTGATATCCACACATCCTATCGGGTGATCTACGATGTGATTGACGAAGAAGGTGACATTCGTGACCACCTCGCACACCCATTGACTGTCCGGACGCTGATTGATGACCCACTGCAGCACGTCTGTTTCTCGGATACGTACCAGAAACGCATCAAAGCCTACAGTGTTTGTGATCAGACACGGTTCGTCGAGGTAACGCCCGCAGCAGTTACAGGACGAATGATAATACCTGTACCTGTTCGTGGTCTTGTTCCTTAGGACAAAACCATAACTAAGATTAATCTTAAAGGCGTGCGTCTGTTCGCGGAACATGATCTTCAGTGACGGTTCTAGGGCGCTCGTGTCCAGTGTCGATACTCTGTAATTGTACCTGGATTGCACGGGTCCTCTAGCCACGTGGTTTCGGATGGTCATCCAGTGCTCTCGGACGACGTCTCGTAGTTCCCTCGATAGAGTATCGGCGAAGGGGAGTCGGGGCGGTGGTTGTATCGGGTCGTCATCGTCGGCACTCACACGTGGTCGCTCTGCGCATCTCGCTCGTTTGACGTGGTGACCGAACGTCTGGTTGTAGATGCTGACCAAGATGACCGTGTACAAGACGACGACTTGACACAGAAAGACTATCTCCTCTTTGGGACACGCGGTGCCAAATATATGCCACGGAGTCCTCTCTTTCTTTATTGGTGGAGTAGCGTCGACGTCGTCTTCTTCTTCTTCGTCGTCACTAATGGTAATCCGTGATGTCGTCTCGTCTGCCATGCGTGGACGACTGATATCGCGACGGGCGCGTGACTAGGCTTTATAGCCGACGAGAGCCTTGGCGTCGATCCAGCTGTTGAATTTCGAAGGGTATCCGAACCATTTCACCAACACCTCCCGTCGCCTGCCTACCTTGCGGCGCTGTACTATCGATTCCACGCGGTACAGTTTATCGACCGGATCCGTCACCTTCTGCAACTCCGGCTCGTAGAAGGTACCGTCCAGTATCTCTCCGAGATCGTCCGCTAGAAGATAGACGGGCGGATCGGACGGATGCACATCGCGTATCGTGAATAGTTCCTCTGTCCAATTCACCGTGTAGCCTTTTTCGAATCGTCTCTTGATCTTGCTGCTACGCACGCGATCCCCCACGTGGTACTTGGGTACGCCCTTACCGTGATGACCACCGTACAGACGCTGCCACACCTCTTCCTGATTAGTCGCATCCACCTGCGACGGAGGCATCCCGATACTACGATGGGGCGTGTCGTTGTACGTGCGCACCAGATCCGGAAGGATATCGATGTATCGCCACGATGCTTTGTGTGTCAGGTATCGCCACAGCCGCGTCATTAGCGTGCGATTGAAGCGTTCCACGATGCTCGCCTTGATCTCCTCGTTAGAGGTGGAGAAGTGCTGGATGCCGTACCTGTCCAATACACCTCGAACGCTACGGTTATAGAATTCCAGACCTCTATCGGTCTGCAAAAACAACGGCTGTACGTCGGTGAAGAGTCCGTTCAGCGCCTTCGACACAGACGTCGCCGACTTGTTCTTCAGCGGAACGCATCGGGCGACTTTCGAGAAGACGTCGATCACCTTGAGGAGGAACGTCGTACCGTCGTTTTCTTTTTTCAGACTGGTCACGTCGACGAGATCGGCTTGCCACTGTTGATCCCGTCCTCCGACGACCGTGCGTCGTCGCTTGAAACGAACTCTGACCGGTTTGTGTAGGGTATAGGCGTTCTGTTCCGATAGCCATTGTTCGACCATCTTTCTCGGTACGCGTGGCACGTCTCGTCGCAAAGACGCGATTCCCCCGTAACTTCCCACCTTGGCGGGATCGAAGTAGACGTCCTCCAGCTGTTTGCGTCGTCGCACCATGATCGTATGATATAATCGCCGATAATACCGCACACGATGGGAAGTCCGGCGTAAGCGACACCGGTATACAGACGACGTAGACTATCCTGTGAATCGCACATTATGTCGGCGAATCGAGACGGTGCACCTCTTTTATCTGAGATCCTCCCATCCCTTACTAGTCGAGGCCGGTGGCGTAGGTAGAGTGGACGGGCTCATTCGTCTTCGTGGGAGGGGTGTCCACTGCAGCGATCGACGCGCTCTACCGACCGACCGTGTGGCCGCTGCCGCTACGGCACTCCTCCTTTGCTCCCGTTGAATGGCCAGTCTCCTGACCTCGTTACCCACCAACTCCATGGGTAGATTCATGGTGCCGAGTTGACGCGTAAACACCTGCCACCCCGTTGGACTGGCAACGGTCTTGCGTTGACGCAACAGATCGTTCACGAGGTCCACCACGTTACTGCCGGGTACCGCTACGCCTTTGTGCATGAGCTCTCCGCGTGCATTCCACACGACGTCTCGTTTCAGACGTTCCATCAGTATTCTAGCTTTGGTCCGCAGCGCCTTGGGAACGCTGTCGACGACGTCCGCTTCCATACCTGCCGCCACCGCCGCTTCCATACCTGTCGCCCCCGCTTCTGGAGGGGTCGGGTCCGCCGCCGCCGCCGCCGCCCCCGCCGCTGTGACCATCGTGTCCTTGTTGACCGTCATCACGCGCACTGGTTCGCGCACGCGTCGATCGGCCAACGCGTTGTGACGTTGCAACACTTGATTATACATGACGACCTTGTCACCGTCGGCGAGATCTTGTCTGTCGAGTATGACTTTCATCTCGTCGTCGAGCACCTGTACTTTACGTCCTAGGGTATCCGTCGGTGCCGGCGCGCGTAGACTATCCAACAGTCGTGGATCTACCAAAGCCATCTTCCGTGTGTGTTCCATCGTCTACTTGAGTAGCACCTGTTTTAGCAAGGGTAGAAAGACCGCACCGGCCAAAGGTGCCAGCAGCGCCGACAGGAAACCACCGGTCTGTCCCCCGCCGCCCTGGTTGTTACCACGTAGCAAGATGCGACGTCTCCTCGCTGCCGGCGCGTCTTTCTTTGACAAAGCGCGCAGGTTTGTTTTGTACACACTCAGAGCGCGTCTCTGCGCGTCGGTCAAGGGCACGTTCTTCTTCAATATGTTGTAGGCACACTCGGCTAGTGCACACAACAGATCGGCGTCGGCGTTTCTGATGATGGCCCGTCTCAATTTCGTACTCTTGTACCTGTTCAGCGTCTGTATGCAGAGGAGGTGTTTCTTCACGAGTTCGGACATCCTGTTGTCTTCACGACCATACTGCGACTGAAGGGACGAGGCGTGCGCGCAGACGTCTTATACTTTGGGTTGGTACACGTACTGGACACCGTCGTCCGGAAGGACGCCCGTGCGCAGACGCATGTCGTCGGGCGTGCCCTGTTTCAGATCGACGAGGAGATAACCGTACGGAGGCGTCGTGGCGTCTCGGAACGCTTCCTGTACATACTTCAGGCGTTCCGGATACATCTGTCGCGCCAAGTGACCGATCTGTGACGCGTCGCGAGGATTCTTGAAGACTACCATGTAGTGTGTATTCAGACTGATCGTGCGACTCTCCTTGTTCTTCGGAAACAGGTTCTGCACGAGATACAGTACGGACGTGTTCTGGAGATGACTCTTTTTTGTGAACAAGGTCGTGACCCGTTCGTCCGTTTCCGTCATCAGATCGTCGATGACCACGAGGTTACGCGTCGACGCATCGAACGCACCACTCGGCAAGCCTTCCTCGAAGCGTACCAGGTCGTTGTCGACGTAGGCACTCTGCCATACACCGTAACACCACGTGATCTTCTCTAGTGGCGGATCGATAATCGTCGCGGCGTGGCGTAGCAGACGCATCACGAACGTGCTCTTACCGCATCCCGTTTGACCCGCGACGATACAGGTGAAGGGGTGTTTCCATCGCGTGTCCATCTAGTAGTCGCCGTTCGACACGTTGTCCGCTGTGCTGTTAGATACTACGATACCTCCACCACACCAACGAAGGAAGGGATCGCGGAACAAGACGTACAAGACGTACAGACCGAGTAGTCCCACTAGTGCTACAGCTACGACCGTTCCCGTCCGTGACATGCTGCGCTATGACTATCGATTGCGTGGTATCTGACTAAATAGTGTTATTTTTTTCGTGTGTCTCCCACCTACTAACCGCGTGACAGCTAGAGGCGCCTATAACCCCAACTGACGTAGGGGCGCATTTCCTCATCGTGTCAGCAGTGGTTCGGTGTTACACGTCCACCGGACCCGTGGTGATTCCGTCCTCGTTGACCACGCGCTTGGCATAGAAGTAGGTCAACGCCGCGCGTTCCTGGGTGTACGTCAGCACGGACGAGTGATTGACCCGGAACCCACGGTTCACTCCGCTTCCACTACGACGACTGGTCAGCACGTCCAGGAACGCCTACTTGTCGATGGCGTTGAGTCGTTTGTTCAGTCCTTTGGTGGTGTATTTATCGACCGTACCCGAACAATAGTAGGTCTTGCTGCACAGTCCCAGGAAACAGTCGCCGGACCATTCGACCTTGAAGAGTCCAGGTGTTCTCTTGTCGTACGCCTTGCGCGCCTTGCAACACGTCTCGGTGCCGTTCCACGGACGTCCGGCTAGTCGACAGCGTATGTAGTCGTTCCGATGATCATCGCAACATTCGGACGGTAGCCATTCGGAGCGGTGACGATAGTAGTGGTCACGTAGTGCCGGGGTCACGAGGTCGTCGACGGACTCTCCGGCCAGAGCCAAATAGGCGCTATCCGTATCGGTTTCGCAGTACTCGAACGGCGGACGATCCACGTACCTGACCATAAAGTCGTAGTAGAACTCCAACATGCGCAGTTTGGCCCACTGCAACACGAAGAATCCCACGTGCGTAGGCAGAGCGTATTTGACGGTACGCTTGTGCATTTCGATCTCGTACGCATCGGTGGCGACGACGTCGAGTTGACGGAAGCGATGATTGTTGATCGCGGACGATGCGCTCTTCTCCGTGCAGTAGGTGACTTCGCGGTGCTTATCGACGTTGGTGATAAATTTCCCATACGAAGAATTACCCATAAGTTTGTTGGTATCCGCGATCATGGCCTTGTCGGGATGGGCGTCTCCTTCGCGACGTGCAGTGGACACCGCCTCGCCGAATCGTCGGAAGCAGGCGACCGGTGTGTACTCGATGACCTGGTAGACGTGCGTCACCTCGAGTCCGTGCGCGAGGTACCATCGCAAGAGAGGTGTGGCGAGCAAGATCTTATCCCCACGATAACTCCCGACGAGCATGCGACGCGGAGTCGCCATGATGTCGTGTTCTTCGGCGTAGCGACGCATGAACGGTCCGAGGTCGTCGCGGGTCAGGTGAATGTTCTTGAAGATGGGTTGCATCTCGGCAAAGTGCGCGCGCAGTACCTCCGGTACACGTATGTCGCACTGAATCATACCGAACACGCTACCGTTGCGCACCCCTGTCAGGATCTGTTGTGTCGTCATTTTCCAGCGCACGTGTCGACGACGTTGCCGAACGTCCAGAAACTGTTTCACGCACGGATCGCGTCTCTCGATCTTCCACTCGCATTCCCACATATCGACGACACTCACAAAGTGTCGAAGATAGGCCGTGTTCTTTTGCGTTTCGGCGAGCAGTTGCGTCATGGGTTTCCCGTTGACATCGTTGACATCACGACCGGTACACGGACAACCGTGATAGTAGCACCCATGAAATTGATAGGCCGTCTTCGTTTCACTACACCAACCGTCCACCGATAGTTTACCGATGCGCTTCTCTCAACCGTTGGTCTGGTGTCGTATGGTGAGTCCCGTGCTTTCGGACTCCCACGTCAGCCATTCGGCAGCCATCTGACCTGTGGGCTGTGCCGCTTCGGGTCGGAACTCCTTCTCTTCCCGTCGTCGCGTGTACCATCCCGTTGGCATCTCTTGCGATATCGACCACAGATACAATGCATTCGCATCATAGCCAACGATGGACTGACACGTTCGAGCCGCATCACCGTAGTCGTTACGACGTATCTTCGTGACCCCCTTCTCGTGGTGTCTGGTGAAGATGAGTGACGGTCCTCCGACGATGTTCTCTCTGACGAGCTGCTGGACGTCCTTGTTCGTCTCGTTGAAGAGCGTAAAGAACGTCCTCTTCGGCACGTAGGTGAACAGATAGGACAAGGTCAAACAAGGTATACTGATCCCTTGTTTGAACATGTCGATACCGCGGTGTTGGTAGAAGTCGAACTGTTTGTCGATGGCTTCCAAGAACGGCACGACGTCCCTGTTGTTATACCAGACGAGAAAGTCGCGTAGATTCTCCATGTCGTTGTCTCGCCACACCTTCCGACATCGCGTGTAGTCGTCGTCGGATATACCTTCGTTCTTCAGTCGACTGAAGAAGGCCTCTTTGGGAGGTAGAGCGGTGTCGTCGAGTCTCTCCAAGCTGTCCATGTATTCGTACGGGAAGTGACCTTTCGTGACCTCGCAACCGTACGCTTTCAGGTACTTGTCGTACGAGAATCCAGGGGCGATATAATGAGTCATATCGAGGAATTTGAGGTCGTCCGTCGATAGACACATAAACGTGTTGCCGCGTTTGATCACGTGAAACGTCCCTGCATCCTTCCTCTCTTCTTCTTCCTCCTCCTCCCCGTCCTCTGTTGGTGTCTTTTCGGACAGGAAGTAGGGTACCAGGAACTATTTGACGACGTTCAGATCGAACCTGCTCGAGTTGAAGCCGATGACGGGCAACTGATGAAGCCAACCGTACAATTGACCCATGAGAGTTTTGTAGGGATTGGTCGGTTTTCGTCGTGACTCGTTGTCGTCTCCTTCTGCAGCGGATGCCTCCTGTTCGTCCCACGTCGTGATAGCCTCCCCTATTTCGCGTAGTGTACCCTCGTAACTGTCTACGATGGCGTCGTAGGCTGCTTTACTCATCGTCTGAAGGATACCCATCATGTCGGCTACCAACTTGTTGCTGTCACCGTCCGTGATCAGACATTGTACCTGTTCGAATCCGGGTACGTTACTCGCCAGGGACACGCTCAACGGTACGTGACGAGCCACCCAGTGGACTTTGGCACTGTCCGACGGAAGCTGTGACGTATCGAACCAGGACTCGAAGTCGAAGGTGGCGCGATACGGATAGTAGCGCAAACACTCGGTAACGTGAATGTTTTCGTCGTCCAAGCACTGGAAGACTGTCGGCGACGGATGGTAGACACCACCGGGATAGATCTTTCGCACGCCTCCCGTACACCCGCGCTCGTGTCGTTCTAGTTTGTACGCGTTGTGCCATAACGAGTCGCCACACTTCCTACATCGATAAGAGTGACAGTACATGTTCACGTCTTATATGTAGGAACAGTGTGTCTCGTGAAGATTGACGTACATCGTTTCGGGATAGTGACACAAGGACCGGCGTACGAGTTCGGCAGTCGCCTTTCCGCCTTCTTCTTCCGGTTCGACGAGCTTGTAGACGCACACGTTGGTCTCAAATGTGGTCTCGACGCGATAGAGATCGTCCATTGTCACCCCGTCAAAGTCTTTCATTGCCACTCCATCACGGTTGTACTTCGCGTAGAGTAGCTTCACGGTGGGTTCCAGGTGGTGTCGGTCGCATCCACGATGCAGAGCCAGACACCGGAAGAGACACAGATTGTCGGTGTACTTTGTATTGTTGACGGGGTCTCTTTCCAATCCGATGATGGCTTTGTTTCGTTTGATGTAGCTCGGTAGTGTGATATCCACACATCCTATCGGGTGATCTACGATGTGATTGACGAAGAAGGTGACATTCGTGACCACCTCGCACACCCATTGACTGTCCGGACGCTGATTGATGACCCACTGCAGCACGTCTGTTTCTCGGATACGTTCCAGAAACGCATCAAAGCCTACAGTGTTTGTGATCAGACACGGTTCGTCGAGGTAACGCCCGCAGCAGTTACAGGACGAATGATAACACCTGTACCTGTTCGTGGTCTTGTTCCTTAGGACAAAACCATAACTAAGATTAATCTTAAAGGCGTGCGTCTGTTCGCGGAACATGATCTTCAGTGACGGTTCTAGGGCGCTCGTGTCCAGTGTCGATACTCTGTAATTGTACCTGGATTGCACGGGTCCTCTAGCCACGTGGTTTCGGATGGTCATCCAGTGCTCTCGGACGACGTCTCGTAGTTCCCTCGATAGAGTATCGGCGAAGGGCGTCGGGGCGGTGGTTGTATCGGGTCGTCATCGTCGGCACTCACACGTGGTCGCTCTGCGCATCTCGCTCGTTTGCGTAGGGGTGGCTCGCTCGCTTCCGCACGTCGGCTGCATACCGACGTCATATGATGTACCAGGTTGTCACGTCTCGTGAACTCACGTGCACATTTCTCGCAGCGGTGTAGTGTTTTTTGTGAGGTGTCACAACCCTTCCTGTTGTGACGTAGCAGGTTGCCACGTCTCGTGAAGTCTCTTCCACATCTCGAACAGGGGTGTAGTGTTTTTTGTGAGGTGTCACAACCCTTCCTGTTGTGACGTAGCAGGTTGTCACGTCTCGTGAAGTCTCTTCCACATCTCGAACAGGGGTGCCTAGTACTGTTTGGTGGTTCGCCAGATGGCACCACTCGTGGAGGTGGTTTACTGTAAGCATGATCGTCGTCGTGTGTTGATGTATGCGTTTGGTCTATGTGGCGTTGTATGTCGGCGTGTGTATCGAGCACGAGACCGCAGTGACGACACGTGTGCTGCTTCATCGTCTACCTACAACTGAAGGATAGGAGATCCTTGTACGCGTCTATATATCCTAGTGTGACGTCATAGGAGCTTGTATGAGTGTGCGTGTATATAGACGGAGGGTATGTATTCATCGATTGTAACGAGCTATGACAAGAACAACAGACACAGGATTCCTGGATTACATACATCTTTATTCATTGAATTATACAGTAAAAGCGAGTATAAGAAAGCTAAGCGTCTACAGCGACAGACAAGCGGCGCCTATAACCCCAGCTATAGCGTAGGGGCGCATTTCCTCTTGTCGTCACTGCAGACGCTTCTGGAGTGAGTCCGTAATGTATGCAACGTGTTCAGCGGACTCGATGTTCCGCGCAAGTTCTCTGCAAATCGTCTGCACGGCCGTATCGAGGCTACATCTTTTGGTGACGAACAGGACCGCAGCTAAACTCTGGATATTTATTTCCAGGTCCTGTACGCCACCGAACAGAACCGGATATGTCCACGGCATCGACGTGTCCGTTTTCGACCACACGATATGTCCATCGGTGGCTATATCGAGGGTCGAACAATCCGTCCGGAGTGTCTCGTATTCGGATGTATCGTCATCACAAGTCATGTCCAATGACTCGTCGGATGGTGGTGGTGTTGCACACTCACACGTCATTTGCAGAGCCGTCACGTGACGCTGGGCGTTTAGATGCGTAAGGAGAGTCTGTCGCAGTGGGGTGTGGTGACGGCGTCTTTTTCTAGGTGCCCACTCTAGCGGCTTCTCATCATATGATCTTTGAATGAGATCTAGTCCGCTAGAGGGAGCAGCGCTGACCTGACAACACAATAACAACAACATTAGCAGGGTGTTTCCTCGTCCAACAGAGGTATACCGCGCACACGCAGGATGGCTTGCACACGTGTTATGATGTCACGTGCCCGCTTCGGTGTGTCCACCATAAACCTGTAATGGTGTACTGCACATCTCACGCTGTCTTGGATCAGATGGCTACGTACCAGGTAGATGACATTTGTCTCACTTTCGAAAGTGCGCCACAATTCGTTGCTCACGAACCGAACGATAGCATCGCATGCTACCAGCATCAGCTCGGAGCACCAGACCTGCCTTCCCGTCGTGTCGTCTTGTAGGTACCAGGGCTGCGGCGCCTTCGGTGATTCGTCTTCCGTCTCATCCGACACGGTTATACCACGACTACGGAGACTCGTTTTCACTCGTGACACGACATCACGAGCAAACCACGGCACGCGCGATTCGCACACCAAATCGGATACTGCCATATCAAAAGCATGAAATATACGCGAACGATCCACTTTATACACGTCTTCGGGAACGTTCGCGTAGCGAAGGTACAGTCCTTCGGCTACCTGACGAATGCATGCAGTGGTTATAGTGGCTATAAATAAGTCGTCATCTATCATGTACTCCGTTCGTTTCTGAATTGCATTCACTCTCTCTACTGCCTCCTGTAATTCACTAGGTCTCCGACTCTCGTCGTAGTCAGACCAATCACTATCAAAATCACCATCGTTAGCAACATCATCATTATCCTGATCACTAGACCATGAACATGACCCCACGTGAATGACACTTGCCTCGTCATTGAATGACAGTCGACGTTTCACGCCACGCACGGGGGTTGACAGAACTGCCTCGGATGACCGAGGAGGCGTCTACAACATACGGCAGAACATCATAGTATCAAATAGGTAGACAAACAGAGACAACCTCTAGGAACAGGGTCTCTCTCTCTCTCTATATTCCGTCTGGGGGCGTTACCTACTCTTTCGTTACTGTCAGGTGGCGCCTCTTACAGGAGTTAGGAACAGCCTCTCTCTATACTCCGTCAGACGGCGCCACCTAACAGTGAGTCACTGTCAGTTGGCGCCTCTTACGACAGTTAGGAACAGGACCTCTCTATACTCCGTCAGAAGGCGCCACCTGAGTCGCTGTCAGTTGGCGGTTCTTACGAGTGGATTATTTCCAGTGCTATCACGGTATAATTTTGATACCCTGCCTTTCTTGTCTTTCTAATTGTCACCCTAGCCTGTTTGCCACGTAGGACATTCAGTGATTGGTAGCGTTCGTCGCCGGATTTAAGCGACATATAGTCGCTTGCTGTCATTCCTCCCACGACCTCCTGTACTAGCTGGTCAAATCCTGTTGCCCACACTTCATTGCCCTTGTGATCAGCGAAAAGCAGGCCCGTAGCATACTTGTAAACGGCAGTTCCCTTCTGACGCCCGTGCACCGAACATATACTAACGTTATGGTGCCCTCCTTTCGTCGTTTCAAGAAGAACTTTCCGATTACATATTTTACATGCCGGGTAACATACGTATTCGGGGGACAGAGCACATGTTACTAGTGTCAGTGGACGAGCAAATGCGTACGTTCCGTCACTTACTTGTTCGAGTTCCGACAGGAGCATTTCCTCGTTGTGAATGTTGGATGTCGCCATCTTGTCGTGTAGGTATCGGTGAAGAGCTTCGAACGGTAGCGAGACTGAGAGAGAGTGTTTGTCCTGTTAGATTTACCGTGGGTTTATATACAATTCAATCCCTCCAGGGATCGAGCGCGTGACACCCCTAGATGATGCTATCGCGCCCCTGGGTGTTCACATCTTATCGTGCGCGTGACCTTATCTCTCACTCTCCCGTACTTTGTCACCGCGTGGCTGCCTGTCTGTTTTTAATGGGCGCCTTATGTAAGCTGTATAGAGCGCTGTCTAACGAAGTCTCTCACCTGCATAAGTATCACACCGAGTATATTCTCACCTGGTTTGTTACGGTTTGAGCTCTTACCCCAATACCCCTCTGCACTGGGTACATTCTCAATAAGTCGTGCGTCACCTGTAGCCAACAAGCGTTGGCGTAGTTTAGAGGTACGAAACTTGACGGCTACTATAGCGTGCATCACGCCTCGACGTTGTGACAGCCATGAAACGACTCGATCGGGTATCCAACGAATGGTTTTACTCCAGTATTTCGCCTGTATTCCAGTGCGCGCGGTCTGAATCTTTCTCGCTGTGTTCTCGTCGTGAAAATGTCTAGCTTTTTTAAACTGATATGCTGCTTCTGTGCAAGTAAAGACTTCGCCCCATATATGTATCTCGCACGGATAGAAATTCGATAGGAAGTGACCAGCACCCCTGAATTGTATATCCAAGCTCTTGACCGCCATATGTTTCATCGCTGACCACTCACAGAGTTCTTTTCTTCCGACTGTATTGTTAGCGTTCTGATAAGGTGCATTCCGTTGTCGTCGTCTAATTGGCATCACGCGCTTATCACCAGCTGGTCCCTCCGTCATATGACTGGTATCGGTTTGTACTTTACCACTTCGACATTTTCTATAATCGCGTTGTTAACCAGGCATGGTCCAGGTGACGTCCCTAGATGCGTCCCTGGGTCTTCGGTGCTTTTCATACCCCGGTATATTTCCACTCCACAGTGTGTCTCACAAGTTGTCTTCATAGTGTGTCTGCATACGTATGCTCTATCTATATATATACCGGCTCGTTTGTTACATTCTTCATCTCATTCACAATTGCTATGTCGTCGATACCCTGGACTCAACTCCGTGCTGAATGGCGTCTTCGCGACGATGGTCTCGAAGTTGTGTAAGTACTTTTATTATTATTATTATTATTATAAAGATATATATATATATATATATATTCTTTTCTTTGTTTCATCCGATAGATATCCTATACATATCATACATAATCACAGTGTTCTTCACATAAACTACCTGTGACGTTTCATCTCTATTATAATATGCTCTTACGTTCGTTATGTGTCACTCACGGTTGTCTATGCTTACGTTCGTTATGTATCACGGTTATCTTATTACCTTTCAGGTCTCCCGATGGTTATGATACTGACGATACCTGGAGTAGTGACTCCGATATTGATGATTACACGTGAGTGTTCAACGATTATTTTACTATTTTCTTCAATGTTTGTCGTTTCGACTAGCTACGTGGTGTTTGGTTACCGATTGCGTTAGCAGACGTCTCCATTACGTATTGTATCATAGTCCGTTGATCTAGCTTGCCCTTTTATCGTGTGTCGGTTCCCTACGCGGTGTCCGGTTACATCGCTGCCTTATTCCACTCGCTTGATCATTTTCAACGTTTTCATATATGTTTCAGAGAAGATATTTTCAAAGTTTTCAGATATTTAACGTCTCGTTCATATGGTTTGAGAGTTTTAATGTATGTTCCAGAGACGAAGAGCTCCGCGAGTATCACAGTTATATGTTCTGTAACGTCATGGCGGAGCTGCTCCGGACACGGGGACGTTACGATCCCCCCAACCCTTGGGTTGACCCCGACCCTGTTGCCCCTATAGACACGGGGGATATGGAAAATTGGTGTGCGGAGACAGACGATAGCGATGACGGTTTTGAAGATGTAATAGATCGTTGACATCAATAAAACATTCAACTTTCAAACTGTGGTGTTTGTTGGTTATTATATTATATTATATATATATATATATATATATAATCTCTCTTTCATACACACATACATACATACATACAAGCATACCTATACACATTTTAAAGTTTCATATATATATATATATATATTATAACGTTTTCTCTTTGTTCTTTCGTTATTACATCATTCCGTTTACTTCTTTATCTCTCATTATACACCTTTCATCACCTTTTAAAACTTTTCTCTTTGATCTTTCGTTATGACTCTTTGATCTTTCGTTTCTTTCAATACCTTTCCTCTTTGATCTTTTGTTATTACAATTCCCTCTTCGGTCTTTCGACTCTCATATATACACAATAACCCTTCCATGGCTGCTCATTCCACCGCCAGAAGGCGCTACACACGCTCACACATACGGTCACGTGACTACTCACTTCACTCAGGGGGGCGGCTTTCGAAACCTCCCTAATATCACTCAGTATCACTCTCAAACTCCTCTTAAACTCCTTAGGATACCGATCCAGATTGCCCCTCTTACTACTAGCCATTTTTCGATCCAGGTAAGTATACCATTTTCTATGCCATGGACCTTTAGTTTAAACAGTAATCTTTGATGTGGCACTTTGTCGAAAACGTTTTGAAAATCTAAGTAGATAATATCTAACGGTGATCCCACATTTACCCACTTAGTGATATCATCCAAAAAACAGAACATATCTGTTAAGCATGACCTCGTTTTAAAAAACCATGTTGAGATGGGATTATCAAGTTATGTTTAATAAGAAAATCCACCATATGATCTTTAATTAGTATTTCTAATAATTTTCAAGTCACCGATGTTAAACTCACTGGTCTATTGTTCTCTGACTTGTTTCTCGAACCTTTTTTTAATAACGGTATAGTGTTTGCTTCTTTCCATTTTAAAGGAACCACCACCTCTTCTAAAGACAAATTGAAAACTGTTGCAAGCGGTATGCTAATTTGTTCTACTATTTCCAATAGTAGTTTCGGTGGAATCTCA
>OZ023215.1:44836495-44862214 GCA_963995525.1 Escarpia spicata | reverse complement strand
GTGATTAATTAAGTCGTCATCATTAAAATATGGTGACTGGTGAATTAGATTTAATTCACCATCTTCATCATTTGTATCTATTTTTAAAATATGATTTAAAGAATTATTTTCTATACCACCGTAACTTCCTAACAAACGTTCAGTATTGATCATATTTAAAACAATATATTGCTTGTCAAATTAATAAAATTAAACAGCATGACAATTTTACTTTAAAAAAAAAAAAAACATTTTGGCAAAATCATATATATAACGCATATAACGCGCAACCGCCTGAATAATATATTTAAAGGAGATGCCGCATGCTCCCCATTAGTGCATTTTAAACTTATCATAACTGAGAGAAGTAAAAATGTGTAAATGAAAGAAAAAAAAGTGTGTAAAAAAAACAAAAAAACAAAAAAAACATTCATACATGCAAAGGTCGCATGGAGTAGATTATGTCTTGTTTGCACAGTCATACAAGAAGATAGTGCCTGATGATAGCCAGGTAACATACATTGCTGCATTGTTCGCGCAGTAACACGAGAAGAAAATACCTGATGATAGCCCGGTATAACACTCTGGCATTGACGCATTGTTCGCACAGTCACACAAAGGCCTTTACGTCTTCTTTTGTTTTCACGTGAACGATTTGCTCTCCCACTCTGACGAAGACTTTGCCATCTTTCGTCCACACAGTTTTTCTCTCCTTGATGTTGCTGATGCAGAAGCGATGTAGTTCAGCACGTTTTTTGGTTAACAGTTCGTTCATGTAAACGTTGTTGCCTTTAAGGGTTTTTCGACCAGAGTAGAGTTCATCTTTTTTTTTATGAGTCGCAAATTTTACGACCATTGGTCTTCCTTGGCGTCGGTTGTCACGGTTGTCGCGGTTGTCGCGGTTGTCTCTGGTTGGTAGACGATGGGCTTTGCTAATGTCGCTTACGTTTATCGTGACATCTGGGAATTTGCTCTGGACAAAAGTTACGAAAGTTTTTTCATCTGTCTCGGCTGTTACCTCGGGCAATCCAGTTATAACCAAACAGTCTCGTCTTGAGTATTGTTTGATTTCGTCCAGTTGTGTTTCCATATCAACGTTTTGTTTTGTTACGGTTTGTAATTTGTCGGTGAGAGTTTCAACGCTTCTTTTCAGCAAAGAGTTTTCTTTGGTTAGTTTTTGATGATCATTCGCTATTACAAAAATTTCATTTTGCATTGATTCCAGCTTTGTTTCTACCGTTTTGCTGATGCATTCCACAAATTTGTTCATCATATCCGCTATCATGGTGTTTTGTTTCTGAAGCATCAGTTCCATCATATATTGTTGCCTCGTCAGAATGGTTTCAATGTAGTCGTAGCGGTCGCTGTCTCTGCGGCCGACATCGTCACTTCACTCGCTTGAACAATCTTTTTTTGCCTTTGAGTTTGGCCTGGGCAGTTGAGAAGTTGAGAAGTCTCAGCAATTTACCACAAAGTCGCAACCTTATTCAGTCCACGACGGAAGTCATGCGTGACCGACGTAATCACTACTTCAGCTGGCGTTAGTGCACTGCCAGCGGTCGCGCTTCGACAGGGCAGGCAGCCAGCTGTGAAATGGCGAACACAACAAGTATTCATCACGGTCCGGTGACGATCAATATTGGCTGCTGGTAACGTAGCCACCTGTAGTGACCATTGGCGGGAAGCCCAACCCAACATAAATTTGCACAAATGTCAAAATTCACATGGAGTTAACTCGCCCCATCCGCATCCGCCGCATCCCGGACAACTTACGGAAATCCCTGCCAATTTCCAGGTTCGAACGTGAAGTCTGTCAATCAAATTCTGCTGCTTATTTGACGAGGATCATCAACGCACCGACATCACTGTGATCACGTGTTCTTCTACTTCTGAGAAGTAGAAGAACAGGTCTCTGAGGTGAGAGAGAGAGAGCGAGAGAGAGAGCGAGAGAGAGAGAGAGAGAGAGAGAGAGAGAGAGAGAGAGAGAGAGAGAGAGAGAGGAGAGAGAGAGAGAGAGAGAAGAGAGAGAGAGAGAGAGAGAGAGAGAGAGAGAGAGAGAGAGAGAGAGAGAGAGAGAGAGAGAGAGAGAGAGAGAGAGAGAGAGAGAGAGAGAGAGAGAGAGAGAGGAGAGAGAGAGAGAGAGAGAGAGAGAGAGAGAGAGAGAGAGAGAAAGAGAGAGAGAGAGGAGAGAGAGAGAGAGAGAGAGAGAGAGAGAGAGAGAGAGAGAGAGAGAGAGAGAGAGAGAGAGAGAGAGAGAGAGAGAGAGAGAGAGAGAGAGAGAGATAGAGGGAGAGAGTGAGCGAGAGAGAGAGAGAGAGAGAGAGAACGAGAGAGAGGAGAGAGAGAGGGAGAACGAGAGAGAGAGAGAGAGAGAGAGAGAGAGAGAGAGAGAGAGAGAGAGAGAGAGAGAGAGAGAGAGAGAGAGAGAGAGAGAGAGAGAGAGAGAGAGAGAGAGAGAGAGAGAGAGAGAGAGAGAGAGAGAGAGAGAGAGAGAGAGAGAGAGAGAGAGAGAGAGAGAGAGAGAGAGAGAGAGAGAGAGAGAGAGAGAGAGAGAGAGAGAGAGAGAGAGAGAGAGAGAGAGAGAGAGAGAGAGAGAGAGAGAGAGGAGAGAGAGAGAGAGAGAGAGAGAGAGAGAGAGAGAGATAGGTTGAGAGAGCCCAATCATTACTTATGTATCATAAATAACACTTAGAATCCATGGAAAGATCATCCTCACTACGAAAGGATTGTCGATGGTAGTGAATGAATTATTAATTTTATGTAGGTAAATAACCTACTAGTTATGTTTGAGTGCTGGTGTGTTTCACATTGTTTGACAAGTTCATATTAGTACACTGCCCTCCCTTGTAGGTTGATGCGTGATGAACCTGTAATGAAGCGGCTCTTCGTTGATGTCAGTGGCGACAACACAGCAAGTCCGGTGTTTGGGGGCCCATGCACTGCGGGTGATCACTGGGTTGGACCTTTGTGTCAACGCGCTTGTGGACATCCCGGTTCTCCAAAAAAAATCACGTCACACTTGGCTGAGCAACATGGTAGAAGACGAGATATCCGGCTTAGATACTTTGACGTGAGTGATATGTTGTATTCCAATAAAAAACACAGTCTTATCTATTTTCATTCAGTAGTCCCACTTGGGGAGCCCCCTTCTGCAAACGTACTATGACCGTATAAGAGGGGTGACCGCTCTATAGGGGGATACATATTAAGCCTCTTCCCTTCTAAACATGGCATCATATACAACATATATGATTTAATGTGGATATGGACACAAGCCTTTTAATGTAATGTCGACCTCATTGGGAGTCGGCTACGACAGTAGTGTAGTGTTGCGTAGTTTTTGACCGATAAGCGGCCGTTGCATGTTACGCGTTGCGGTTTAAAATGGCATGATCGACTGTTCGCTTTTTGCGTTAAGAGTGTACACGTTCTAGATGAGTTGTGTAATCATAAAACACTTTTACATGCAATCGAAATCTGGACGCTCTTGGCGGTTGATCGTTGCTGAAGGGGGCTGAACAAAAGAGGTACTACTGTAGTTAAAAAGAAAAACAAGACAAGTATGTAGCGACAACAAAGAAAAACAAGACAAGTATGTAGCGACAGTCTTTTGATCTGCATCGATAATATTTCCGTGTTTCCGCATCCTTGATAACAGTCCATTTTGAACATTTATGTATGTGCCATCTTTTGCTGACATTTGATACATTTATCTCGCCAGTGTTTCGGTCTGTCTCTGTGCTTTTATCTATCCGAATAACGCCCTGTCTGTATATATCTCTCTCACATATCTTGCATTCTCGTATCGCTTTCTCAATCTGTTTCTTCACACCCTCTATCCACAGCACATGCGGACAGACACACATATCAATTTATTAAACCATTCGTTACTTCTCTTTGTAGATGCATCTGAAGGCTTCGGGTGATGGGCTAGCTGACCTTGTCGACAACTTCAACATTGACGCGAGGTACAATTGGATGGGTCCCGTATTCAGATCGTTAACGTCGCGTCTTCCATGAGCAGATGCTCCGAATACCACAGCTTAAGAACTCTTTGCATATATCCGACACGATTACACGGGTGTCTGAATCGTGCGCTCTAGTTATGTAAGAAGTGTGTATTTACAGGGTAATTTGCGACGATAAATAACATAACTACTTTACTCTACATTAACCTTAGCCCAATGACATTCACTAAAATAACATAACTACTTTACTCTACATGAACCTTAACCCAATAACAGTCACTAAAATTAAATAACTACTTTACTCGACATAAACCTTAACCCAGTAACAGTCACTAAAATAAAATAAATAAATAAATATAATAAATAAGTGGTAGGAAGTGACAATAGGGATCTATTTTTCACAAACGTTTCTTCAGATTTTGTTTAATGAAAAAGGCATTGTTTACATTAAGGGCTAATAAGGGGACCATAGTCGTCATGCCCAGTAAAAGGCCGTATAACACAGATAATAGCAGTATAGTTACGAACATGGACACTTGTTTAGTATCCGGGCCCGCCTCAATTTCGTCGATAGAACTACACTTTTGCCTCAATTTGAAAGCTCAGTGCGTTAGATCCACCATTCAACATCATCCCAAGCATATTTGTGTTACGAAAATATTGCATCTATGCGAACTTTTGAGGCCAAGAGAGCAGCCCGGTTTGCGCCAGTCTGCGCCGCTGCGGCCGTGCATTACCGCAGTGAGCGATATAGCAATATTTTCGTAACATAAATATGCATGGGATGATGATAAATGGTGTTAGTAACGCACTGAGGTATAACATTTAGGCAAAAATGAAGTTATAACGACAAAATCTAGATGGGCCAGGATAACAAGCTAAACCGAGGCGCGCTGAAGCCGCGAAGGGAGCGCTCTGTGGTGAAGAGTTGTTACGTTGCTGTCCTTTCGTGGCTTGAACCGGAAAAACGCTGACAAGTACGGCCGCGGGTATTCAAACAAAGATTCCGGCCCAGCGGTCTCACGACACTCGACATCCATAGTAATATCCATACAAAAAAAACCATTCCAAACGAGTGAAACGTGAATCGACTTCCCGCTCGGTAGTCTCTTATTTATAGATGCGTTGACGCGCTATCCCAAAGCAAGGTGTGCATGCAAATACGATGGCGACCGCGCCGGTGAATCGGCGATATGATCCCCCTGGCGATTAGACACGGAAATATTGTAACGAAAATATTTCGCGAAATAAATGAAAGTAACGAAGTAAAAAGTATTGTTACTTTATATAAAACTACTTCGTTACAAGTAAAAGTACATTTTAAACATTTAACACAAAAAATGTGTTAAGCAATGACCTGCATCTGCGTGTGTGTGTGTGTCTGTGCGTGTGTGTGTGTGTGTGTGTGTGTGTGAGTGTGTGTGAGTGTGTGAGTGTGTGAGTGTGTGTGAGTGTGTGAGTGTGTGAGTGTGTGAGTGTGTGTGTGTTTGCGTGTGTATGTATAATAATAATAACTTTAATATTAATGAATAATGAGATTTACACCAATCACTTTTTTTACGTTTTATGATTCCTACAAACAATATTTTTTTAAATACTGTAAAGATAATAAAAATACTGAAAACTTACAATAAACAGAAAGTATGACTCTTTCATGGAAAATATAACATTAAAAAAACAATCCCAGAAGCTAACCGAACATTAAATTAAAGGCAACAGAACGTGTATAAGGTTTGCCAGAATACACTGCAGTTGAGCCAGTTTCAAGCTGCATTAAAGGAACTTCCTTTTCAAGCTTTGCAGTCACATCTGTAATACAGCCACCTCACAATTAAGGTCACCCTAAGATAGTCCCAAACTTGTTTTATATAGAGTCGGATATAGAAAATTAGTCCCGCTAATACGGTCACCTCGCTAGTCAGATCACTTGATTAGTCCCAAGGGTGGCCTTAATAGTCAGTTTCCACTGTGTTTTTTATGTGTACATATATTTGTGACGTCAATAATTCAATTCCACGTAGACTTTTATTTGTACTGTCTTGATTTATTTATTATTTAGTTATTTAATTAAATATATATATATAATATGTAAATATATATATATATATATATAATTAAATAACTATATGTATATATATATATATGGTATACTTGACTATTAATTACTTTTATATATTATATAGTGGCACAGAGCACTAGGTAATCACGACACGCTATATTTACAATGTATTTTATTATTATTTGAAATATTATTATTATTTTCCCCCCGTTCAGCAATTCTTCAGAAGAAACTGAAGAAGGAGAGGAATGCCAGGAGGAGGCTGCAGGACCAGATAGGGGTCGTCTCAGAACACCCGACTCTCACGGGAACTGGCAACGCCGATGTCATCAGCCAGGCACATGCTCAGTGGTAAGTGCACAAGTTTTTTTAATGTGTTTTTTAACTTAAATTAAATTTAAAAATACAATTTTATATTAATTAATGTAATTGATGTTTATTGATTTTTTTTAAAGGGGACTCCCGTGTTAGCGACATGATATTGTGTCTTAACCTTCATATTTACGTAAATTATTTCAATTTGTACATGTGTGCATGTATGTATGAACAAAATAAATATGTCTGTCCGTCTGTCTGTCTGTCTTTCTGTCTCTCTGTATGTCTGTCTGGGAACTGAGGTGTATGCTTGTTGCTGAAAGAATGTAATATACCGTGAAGATTTTTTGATTTTTGGAGAATTAAAGACCTACTATTTTCTGTTTTATTATTTATATATGTGCATATTTAGGATATAAAACACATTTAGTGCTTAAAAACTGTTTAGTAATGATATATCTATTATCCTAATACATTATTTTTGGTTCACTTAGTTGTTGCATATGCAAAATGTAATAGAAAATGTTCCTGATTTAGGCTTATAAAAGATCTGTTCATGAACAGTGATGTAGTATGCGTATTTTTGAAGAATTGTTTTAATTTTCACTTTTGGGTAAGTCTATTTTGTTAGTAACTAATTCTACCATAGTTTTTATTTCTTGGCTTATATATCCTGATTTAACAAAATCCTGCTGCACATTTTAAATATTTTGTAGATAATGAAGAGACTGGAGGTACATATCTTGTGTACGTTGTATATGTTGACCGGAGAAACACTAGTTTCTTATCTTATCCTTGTCTGGCATCCAGAATAAAAATTGGATTCTACTTTATTACCAAAATAGCACTGGATAAAAATATGTGAAGTTAGAAAAATGTATTTTGCAAGAATATGTGCAAGAATCACATAAGGAAACTTAGATGGTGATAAAACAACCTTCTCATACTATGCACACTTAACTAAACGGTAAACGTATTCTAGTTCTGCCACCTAGCGACCATTGGTACAACAATTTTGTCAATGTCACACGACGCATGGTGTCATTTTAATATACAGTAGTCCCCCTCTTATAAGGCCAACCCTTCAGCAAATCTGAAGTGGCCTTACAAGGCGGGTGGCCTCTGGTGAGGAGGAACCTTCGATGAATGTAGCATGTGAAAAGAAAACATATGGACAAAGAACATAATTTATATGGAAAATAACAGTTGATTTGTCATAGATAACGTAATTTGTAACACAAGTACGAATGCAACTCAGCACGACGAGTGGGTATGGTAGGATTGCTGAATTTGTTATAAACATTGACATCGTCTTGTGATTAAAAATATCAGTTTCGGCTGCCGATTGGCCACTGCCGAGGGGTAGACTCTTCCTGTAACCCCGGCCGTTGGCCGCTATTGAGGGGTGGTTTGTAGTAGACAACGCTAATGCAATGAAAATATGGGCGCGTAATCCGGGTGGCCGTTGGCGAGCGGGGCCTTATAAGAGGGCGATTACTGCATTACATTTCATAAACAGTTCCAGTTTGTTTGTTACTATTATTTACGTCTTGCTTGTAATGTTCCTGTAAAGTCTGGTGACATTTGTAACACATATTGTAGACACTGTTTCTGTTTTTTGCTTCTGGCACAATAATGAATATCCTAATGGATGGCTTTTTCCAGTGGTGGTTTTCTTGCTTTGGGCATGTCCCTTTCATGGTTTTGGTATAAAATTACATCTCATTAAGGGACAGGGACTTTCATTCCACTGACTACACGTGCGGGGCCAAAAAGCGTCTGCGTATATTTTTGTTCTGGAGAATGGCTGCATGAATTTGTGCTTGTTTCCTCTGGTACTGTGCGAGTGTCACTTCAAAGAAATAGTGCAAACAAATCTACAAGGAAAGGTTCGCCAAATATCCATACAAGTGAACTTAGATGTGTACGCTTAAATGCCAGAAGCATAGTAAATAAGAGAAGCGATTTAGACATCATGATAGCTGATATAGACCCCAATATAACAGGCATCACAGAATCACTGGCACATGAAGATATGGTAGATGGTGAATAAGCTCTATCGGTTTATGTCATGTTTAGAAAGGACAGACAAGAGAGTAGTGTAGTCATTCTGTATATTAAAGAATCTATACAGGCATATGAAATACAAATGAAAAGGGAAGCAGATTGCGAGGAAACTGTTTGGTGCAATATATTTAACAGAAACTCAACGTTAAAAATAGGACTAGTTTATCATAGTCCTAACATACGACAAGAGGATGATGTAAAACTGCACAATGCTATAAAGGAGACGAGTAAAGGGGAATGTGTTATAATGGGTGATTTTAATCACGGACATGTTCATAGGAAATCACTAGATAGTGCTGGAGGTGATAGCCAACAGTTTCTACTTCTAAAACAGGACCGTTTCCTTACCCAACATGTTTTGGAACCAACCAGAGGTGGGAATGTGCTGGATTTAGTGTTCTCTTCTCAAAGCGAAGTAGTTGATAATGTTAAGATACATGCACTTTGGGATCTACTGTTCATAACCAGATCCACTTTAATGTAAAAGTACAATCAGGGAATAATGGTAAAAAGCAATGAAGGAGAACCTTTAACAAAGGCAAATATAAACTGATGAGAACATATGTTTGCACACATAGATGAGACTAACTTAATGCAGGACAAGTTAGCAACAGAATGTTGGACCATTTTGAAAGATGAGATTGAGGGCGTTATTGAAAGATTTTTTCCCCTAAAAAAGCAAGGGTAACGATCTAGGAAGAAACACAATCAAAAGAAGCTATACGATTGTTTACAAACAAATCGTGTGGAGAGTTTACAGATACAGTGGAAATATATACCATATAGAAGACTATAACAACTACAAAGAGGCCCTTAACCTAGCTACAACCGAAATTAGAAAATCCAAACGAATTTTTGAGCAAAAATTGGCGAATGATATAAAAAATATTGCAAGAGTTTCTACGCTTATGTAAGGAGTAAGCAGAATGTTCGAGATAAGGTGGGACCACTTGAAAACAGTGCAGGAAACGTATATCTAATGAGTTTAAAATGGCAGAGGCCCTGAACGGGTATTTCAGCTCAGTGTTTACCACAGAAGATTTAACTTCACTGCTATTACCAGTTATTAAATTTGAGGGGGGTGAATTTAATTAATTAGGGCAGTTATTTATTACTCCTGAAATGATATCAAAGAAAATTAATCACCTGGAGTTGACAGAATACCATCAGGTGTGTGCCCCCCCATATGACGATCTCTTAAAGAGCTACCCAGGGCGCACACACCTGAATGACTACGTCTGCGCTGAAGGACTACAGTGTCGCCATCTAGCCGTAGTCGCCTGAAGAAGACTGTTGAAAGCAGTCGAAACGTCACGAGAACAAAAGGTAAGCTGACTGTGAAATAAGTAAAAATATCACTCTTTTGAACCACCCAGTCTGATGAACCCTTTCATTCACGTGCCAGTGTTTGGTAGTTCAATGGGGCGTTAACAATCTTTTTTTTTCAAAATTATTTTAAGATTCTATAGTATGTTCACCATTGCCATAATAAATATTATTATATATATATTTATCTTATTTAATTTATTATTATTATTTGTTATCAATATTGTTGTTATTATTATCCTCAATAGTTTTTAAAGATGTATAGTTGATTTTCTTTAGTAGTAATAATTACATATTTTGCACATTAGTATTTTAAAATATGTCTGGTTTTATCTTAATCATTAATTTATTTGTAATGCGTATACTCTGCGCCACTTTACACTGCCCCATAAAAAGGGGCACTATATAAAAAAGTATTTATTATTAGGGTAGCTGTCACAAATTTCTTTAGGACCATTCCTTGTCAGCAATTGTCTACATGTAGAACATTTCTTCACATACAACAAACTTGCAGTTTATTAAGCCATGTTGTCTATTATTATATTCTTTATTTGGACTAAAAAATTAAAAAACATGACGATTGTCTTGGTAAATGTAATAATTTGTCACGTTTAAGCGCTCAGCATTTGTTATTTGTTTCACTAACTTAATCCTATTTATGCAACGATGCTGCCGCCAACGGCTATCTGCACTCGCCTGTCATAAAGCAGGCAGAGGCGGTGTAGACGAGTTGGCGGCCACTTGCGTGGCTGGACTGTTTCTTATTGTGTGTGCAGATGAAGAATCAGATATGTTGTCGTCTTCTAAGAATTATCAGTCATTTGGATAGCTGAAAATTCTGCACAATTAATCTATGTACACTTCTTGGAGTTGCGCAAACTGTGTGGTCGTTTATGTGGAATATTAGTATGGGTACAGTGATTTCCAACATATGAATTTTACCTTTTATACGATATGTTATACATAGTGTCTGAAGATGTCAGATTTGTAAAAGCATTATTTCCCAGAGGGAGATTTGTGCACTACAGCACGTATAAGTAGATTGGTTAGGTAGTCACTCCTTTTGACAAAATGTTTGTCTCATTCGGTCATAATATATGTTGACTTTTAATATATAAAGTTTATTTTCTTGCCAATATATCATGTTCACAAACATGTGAAAATCTACAAATCAGTCAAGGTGGACATTTCATATTAATTATTTAAAAATAGAATCATACTTGCTATAGTCAGTGATAACGTGATGAATATTTCATTCCACATTTGAGTAAATATTACATAAATGTGTGCGTTTGTACATTCATGGAGTATGTTCACGCCTAGTGTACAATACTCTTCCGGCTTCTTACGCCACCACGCTTGTATCGTAGGAGATCGTATTGTCTACGACTCGTAACTGTGAATTATGTTGTTATTTCGTCTCGCGTATTAACCAGTCAGTTAATGTCTTTGTTATATGTTTCACACACTTAGCCATCTTTTAATGCGTCTTTGTTATATGTGTAAACATATGAAAACCTTCTTGGATAATCTGTTTACTACGTTGTAGAGTCGTCATTACTGGTCGTGAAGAAAATACGAAATACCATTATGTTCTTTCTTTTATATTGTACGTGATAGACTCCTCGTTTATGTAAATATGATGTTTGTATATGAAAATAAAAGTACTTACGCATTTTTGTTTGCAAATATCTTTATTAATATAAATATCGACACATCACCGTGCTGATAGGTTTTCTTCGTCTTCTTTAGAGAACTGTGTACAGTGGTGGTTTATGGGTGAAGACAGCCATAAGCGTTGAGGCATTTGACGCAATATAATATCCAAGAACGTTATTGTGCGTTTAAAACATTGCATTAAGACGTACATTATAGTTTAGGTACACATTGTATTGTCAGTAATAAAATGTGTAAGATAAATTGTCATTAATGAAATTAGTAAAAATACGCATCACACAATAATTCATATACGACCGATTGGAAATAGATTATTTAAAAACACTATTTAATATTAAAATATATTGTAAAAGATTTCCTTGTTATTGGTATTTTAGGTATCTTCCTTACGGGTTTGTCTGGAAAATTGACGTCAGAGCTCTCTCGTTCCATGGTCACAGCCAGTCAAATTGCTGGCCTTATTGACAATACGATGGAGCCTTATATTAGTCTTACTAGTAAATTTACCGTGCCAAGTTATTGTTTGAAATTATAATGCTTTCTGTCAACATTCTGTACACAAATAAAAAATGTGCCAACTGATAATTAAGGCTTTTCAACATTTGTGCGAAGAGAAAAATATGTTGCTGGCTTTCTTGTAAACATCACATTTTATTGCCACTGTGGGTCACAGAATGTCTGTTCTTGACCAATTAACATAACCGGGTGCTTGAAGCTATTAACTGTTTAATGTTCTTGTTTGTCTGTGGAGATTGATCTTGGTGTAATTTCAATCCTCCCCATATGTAAAGACTGCTTTTAGTTACGTTGATACCTACGTTAAATACCACCATTCAGTCTCGACGGAAATCAAGGGGGGATATATATATACATATATATATACATATATATATATATATATATATATATATATATATATATATATATATATATAGGGGTGAGATCAAATAACTTTTTCATAGGGTAAATATAAAGCTGGGTAAATGCCTCAGATTTAATTGCCATTGAGTGATTGATACTACAGTCAGTTTCTGCCTATCTAAGACTAAGGCTACGGCTGACTGAGTGAATTATAATAAATATAAATAGTTCTTCCTCCCTTAATAGGCCTGTAAGTCTCAATTTAGTTATCGGAGTTGGCCCCGGTTCAACATTTTCTAATTCAATAAAGTAGGCTTTATTGTTAAAATTGAGACTCTACTGATCTTATAAATATAATTTAGTTTTTACTTACGGCAGTTACGCCGTAGGCTTAGCCTTAGCTCTGGGTTTAACATTCCTTACTATTTATTATCTATATGATATAAAATGATATGGTTTTGGTCTATTATTTTCTACCAAATATGTCAATAATCTAACATAATTATGTCACCATTATTCCTATTGGGTGTTTTCTGCTCGTCTTGCTCTGTTGCTGTAAGGGATATCGATTTTGTTTTATGCAAACCATTGAGATCTAATCATTTTAATGTGCTTTTTCCTAATCACACTAAAATTCATCATTCTATTTCAATTTTGCATATTCTGCCATGTCTTCATGTTTGTTATAATAGAAAGTTACTGCCAATCCCCCGCTCTACGCCAACATTTAAATTAGCAATAATGTTATTACTAGCAGGAGATGTAAGTCTCAAACCTGGGCCATCTGTTAGACGAAACATTCGGATGGCCACTACAAACGTTCGATCTGTACGAGATAAGACAGCCTCACTTTGTGATTTATTAATTTCAAAGAAAATAAACATTCTAGCTGTAACTGAGACCTGGCTTAGACCACATGATACACATGCATGCATTGCTGACGTTTCCCCTTCTGGTTACACCTTTCACCATCGACCACGTTTAGTCGGCCATGGAGGTGGTGTTGGCTTTTTTATATCACAGCAGTTCAAAATTAAATTACATTCTAACCCTGAATACTCTAGTTTTGAGTCCATCTGTGCTGAAATTTCAGATTCTTCTTTCTCCGCACACTTTGTTTGTATCTATCACCTACTATCAGACCACCATGCTGTCATTGCCAATATTAATGGTTCTATAGCCCCTTTACAATCGAAACACAATGTGTCTTACAGAGCCATTCATAGGATTGATATTACAGCTTTAATGGCTGATATCCTTATATCTGACCTTATCACAGATCCAAAAAACATCTATCTGACTTATATATAAACAGTACTGTCAAGTACTCAATGCACTACTTGACAAATATGCACCTATAAAATCCAAATGGGTGTCAGAAAGGCCACCGGCTCCATGCATGACTTCCGAAATTATACTATCTAAAAGGCGTCGTCGTTATTTAGAGCGTGTATGGCGCAAATCACGCTGGCCATTAGATAGATCGCGCTATTCTAAGCAATGTCACCTCTGTAACAGACAAATGGCTAAAGCTAAATCAGATTATTTTACAGATATGGTCATAAATAAGTCTGTTAATCCGCGTCAGTTATGGAACTGCATCAATAACATTCTACACAGACGGCCTACTCCATCGCTACCTGATCATGTGTCAATTAAGTCTCTATGTGATTCGTTCTCTAGTCACTTCAAGAACAAAAATCAGTATTATTCGTTCTGCTTTCCCACGTCACAATATAAGTAATGCCAGTGTGGACTTTCCACAAGTAAATTCTCAACTTGTATCATTTGAACCTGCAACAGTTGATGAAGTTAGGAAAATAATGATGTCCTCCCCAAATAAATCTTGTGCACTTGATCCATTTCCAACAATACTGCTAAAAGCATGTCTCGATACACTAATTGGACCTATAACAAAAATTATAAATGCATCACTTTGCTCTGGCTGTTTTTCTGATGATTTTAAATACGCCCATGTCACACCACTTCTTAAGAAGTCATCTCTGCCTAAGCAAGACCTAAACAGTTATAGACCTATTTCTAATCTCAGCATCATTTCCAAAATAATAGAAAAGGTTGTAGCAAGTCGTCTAAGGTCTCACATTAGCACAAATGTCTTAACTAATGTGTCACAACCAGCATATAGGAAGTTTCATTCAACAGAGACCCTCCCTCTTAAAGGTTCATAATGACATTACCTTGAACATTAATAATGGTAAAGTGACTGCACTTACCTTACTAGATCTCTGTGCCGCATTTGACACGATTGATCACAGCATTCTCATTGAACGCCTATTAAAGTGGTACGGCATATCTGGCACAGTTCTAAGCTGGTTTTCTTCGTATCTAACTGATAGATACCAAACTATAAAGATTGGGAACTGCTTTTCAGCTGCACTGCCGGCTTTATTTGGTGTTCCCCAGGGTTCTGTTCTTGGGCCTTTGCTTTTTACTCTTTACACCACGCCACTAAGCTGTGTTATACAAAGACATAACTTAGATCATCATCTTTATGCTGATGATACTCAGATCTACATTTCGTTGGCTACCCGGATACAAATCGCTCTCTTAACCAACTTAGTGATTGCCTTCAAGATATCTTCCATTGGATGACTGACAGCAAGTTGAAATTAAATGCAAATAAAACTGAATTGATCATTATTGGTACTCCAATGCAGCGTTATAAACTGGATGGTTTTTTCCCTACGCGTATTTTGAATCAGTATATCACGCCAGCAACCTCGGTGCGGAATCTAGGAGTGATCTTTGATAGTAACTTCAATTTCCGACAACATATATCTCAAACATGTCGCTGCTGTTTTTATCATTTTCGTGATCTTCGCCGTATTCGCCGGTATATGTCATTTTCTGTTGCTAAGACTATTGCAACAGCGCTTGTTAGCAGCAGACTTGACTATTGCAATTCCCTCCTTTATAATATCGCTAGCAAGGATATCACAACACTTAGGTACTACTGCAATCAACGAATGACATGTATGCCGCCTGTAACTGACAATAACAATTATTGTCTTCTGACAACCTTGGTAAGAATCTTACAAAGTTAAATAGACGTAACACCACTGGAGAGATGTGACTGGGAATAGAGGCAAGAATAATTCAGTATTACAGTTCCGTGCTAAAATGTAATGTAATGGCGCAACAGGTTGAGCTTTTTAACATGTTTAATTGTTAAAACTGGGTCATTACCCTATGACACCTAAATACCCAACCGGGCAGGTCCATCGTGGACTGTGCACCGACGACGTATCCAGTGCCCACAAAGTGGGTTTATAAATATCCCCTTGGATTTCCGCAAGCAGGCCAAGTCTATCGCAATTCGTTTACGGTGGAGTTCAATATAAGACATTGAATAGAATTACGTTTCCACAGCCTTATCGATATCGTTGATGTTGGCACCTCGATTACCATTCTACGGCTTTGATTTACGAATGCACACTAGAGGGTTGCTGAAAAATAGTATGATCTTATGCAAAGATTAACTTATATAGTAATACAGTAATTTGGGGGTTTTGTAACTATACCTCCTCCCAGGCGACGAGGTCTAAGTTCGGTCGCTTCCCAGGACGAGAGACATATTATTATCTACCAACTGGCGATGTAGTAAAAACAGGTTGTCATTTCAAGTTACCTATGAAAAACGTATTTGCTTTGACACCTCTCCAAGAAATGAGTATGCAAAGTAGCTGGCGACTATCCACATAGTGAGAGAGAGAGAGGGGGGGAAGGGGAAGGAGGGAGGGAGGGCGGGAGGGAGGAATGGAGGGAAGGAGCGATGGAGGAAGAATAAGAGAGGGCTAGAGAGGGGATGGGTGATAGAGTGGGATGGGGAGAGGGAGGGAGGGAGTGAGGGAGGGAGGGAGAATAAAAGAGGGGTAGAGATAGATAGAGATAGAGAGAGAGAGGGGGGGGGAGAGAGAGAGAGAGAGAGAGAGAGAGAGGGGGGAGAGAGAGAGAGAGAGAGAGAGAGAGAGAGAGAGAGAGAGAGAGAGAGAGAGAGAGAGAGACAGACAGACAGACAGACAGACAGACAGACAGACAGACAGACAGACAGACAGATAGACAGACAGACAGATGGAGAAACAGAGCGAGCGCGATCGGGAACGCGCAAGTGCGAATAAGTCAATATGTAGGTTGTCGATTTGGTCAGTATATAGAATGCTACCACGATAGAGCATAGCGAGACTGACAGTTTGTGAGAAATCCGATCAGTTGCTTACATGTCCCTTTAGATTATAAACCGAGAGCGTCAGTGCAAAGTCCAGCTCGTGCTTAATTGATAAGAATTCAAGATAACGTTGTTACAATGCTATCAAGTTGTTTCTCCGCAGGACGAACGTCGTGGCTACTGATCACTGTTTTTTTAAAGGCGGTAAAATTGACCTGTATCATTTTTTATTCGATATTACTGTCGGGTATTAATTGTATCATCGACGTACGTGCTTCTTGATATGAACGTCGTGACACAAGTGTAGCGCACCAACAACAGAATCCTCGCTTCAGATCAGAAGCCATTGTCCGTAGCTGAGCCATCGTTGAGGGATCTGCTGGCCGTGAGTTTGGTTTAGTTTTTATCTTTGATTGACGAATATTACCATATACTTACATCATGCGGGAGTTCATCTAAATAGGCATCAAATTGAAATGGCCTTCTTGGATCCACAACAGATATACACGTGAATTGTTTGGTTGTCTAGGTGCAAATATTATATGCCTTAGTTTACGAACAGAGGGATCACGGAGATGCCGTGATAATCCGAAATGAGACTACCATGTCATGGATTTCAATTGTCTAATCACAGACAAAGCCAAATACCATTAATAACATAAATAACCATTAGGTCAGGTGGCAAAAATGCAACAGACGTTCCAATCGCCGAGCATGGCTAAGACTCCGTAACAACTGTATTTTTATATTTCAAAATGAAAATGAACGCAGACATATTGTATGTACGTATGTAACTATTGGACCCGTGCTCTATTTCCGTTGCAGATAATGCATTTCCTCGCACCACTTGTCCTGGTGGTGGTCTGTGGCGCCACCGCCACTGTCGGTACGACATACTGCTCTCGTGAAGACGCTGATATCGCCATAGCCCAGTGGACGCAGGCTTTTGGTATCGGAGGCAATGTAGACCCAAGGGTTACAATCAGAGAAACAACCAGATTGTTTGTAGCGTATGTCGTCATCATTGATGCTTTAATATGAAATAGATATAAAACATGATATGTTATATACAGTTAGCAGGTTTGTCCCAGAACAACATGAAAAACACAAACCAGGTTCATCTCAAAGGAAAAATCTTAGTACACTCCAGTGTGCAACATGGTAGCATATGATACTGTCCTTAAGTAAGTCCATGCAGGTAGTCATCTGGGATCACTGATGATATATGACGGTCGATCCAACAATGAGATCAAGAGACGAATTGTTCAGGCCAAAACAGATTTCCATAATATGAAAAACATTTTAATGAACACTTATATATATATATAACTTGAATTGAGGAAACATTTACCAATACAATGTAAACCAATACAATGTAATGTATACACACCTACACACACACACACGCACGCACACGCACACACATGCACGCGCGCGCACACCCACACACACACATGCACGCGCACACATACACACACACACGCACGCACACACACACACACACACACACACAAACACACACACACACACACACACACACACACACACACACACATACACACACACCCGAGTATTGTCCACATTCTATGGCAGCAAATACAAATATTTAATATCATTGTTATTACCGTTACAGATTGATGCAGATGGATCCTAACATTAAGCCTCTGTTCTCCAAAGTGAACGGAGACGACGTTAACAGTGCGGAGTTTGGTGCACACGTCTTGAGGGTTGTGGTCGGTTTTGATCCGTGTGTGAACGCACTGCATGACATTCCTGTTTTGGAGGAACTCACGTCACATCTGGCAAAACAGCACGCCACTAGAACCGGTGTGAAGAGGGAATATTTATTTGTGAGTGGAGTTCTCTGTTTCGCAGTTTCCTCAAACTACATCATTTTATGAATGTTTCGTTAGTACTATTACGATGGTACAGTTCTGCAATAAGAGTAGTTGTATAGAATATATGACTTAAACAAATACATAGCCTGATTTCACTAGATAATGAGTGTGTGTGTCTGCGTGTGTGTGTGTGTGTGTGTGTGTGCGTGTGCGTGTGCGAGTGCGTGTGCGTGTGCTTGTGTGTGTGTGTGAGTGTGTGTGTGTGTGTGTGTGTGTGTGTGTGTGTGTGTGTGTGTGTGTGTGTGTGTGTGTGTGTGTGTGTGTGTGTGTGTGTGTGTGTGTGTGTGTGTGTGTGTGTGTGTGTGTGTGTGTGTGTGTGTGTGTGTGTGTAGTACAATGCATATGGATAGTTGCGGCTAGTTTATATGTTGTTCACTTATACCTTCCATGCAACGTACAATACGTGCAGCACGTTACCAAGTGTTGTCTGTTTGCAGGGATTCTTCCAAGCAACTCTTGTGGCCTTGCCGCATCTGGCTGACAACTTCAACAGCGAAGCTTGGTCCAACTGTGTTGTGCCCATATTTAAGGCTATCGCTGCTGACCTGCCTTGAGCCTATCAAATCGCAGACACCGGAACTGTCGAGAAATTAAATGCTCTTGAGCAACATTCTATATTATAACTAATATAAGTGAGCAGAAAATAATAAAAAATCCGCTGAAAAAAAACACACGCGAGTGTTTAGTTTGTATTAGCTCTTTTAGCTACATAATGAAATAAAGTCTTTTTGTTTCCCTTTTGGTATAACATCACTCCCGAAAACAGGTAAAATATACTTTACAACATACGTAATGGGCTGTGACAACTTGTGTCCTCCTTTCAATTGTTTTAAACTTGGCAATCATGTAATTTCAAATAAGAAGCTTTACTATTTTTTACAACTTTGACAACGGCTTATATAGATATATTTTTCGTGCTGACATAATAGAAAAGCGTTGTATCTGGTACAATGCATATGAAAAGTTGAGGTTGCGGTACAGCACGTAAGCTTGTTTGCATGGTTTCTTCGATGCAATCTTGTTATCTTGCGCTGATGACGCCATGACGTCAATCTACCACAACGATGTGTAACAGATAACTTGTGTTGCTGGTTGTACAAAGAACTGTTGTTTTGAACAACGTATTGAATACGTTTCTTGTTAATATATCTAAAACTTATTTTACCTGTATAGACTTTCACTTGTCTCAACAAGGTGCCTTCTTTGGTACAAGTGACGTTCCGTAGAGATGACGTCATTGTACAGTGACGTCATCCGACCGTGACGTCAGTTGTATGGTTGGAAGAATCTTGCTTGTGAAGAGGCAACATTTGTAAATTTGTCTTTGGAAACGATAACAAGAAATGTAAATGAGTTTTTTTACATATCCAATACGTGAAGTTTTACTTCGATATGTTTAAACGAACTAATTTACATAGAAAAGAACATCCTGAAAAATGTTCAGCAATGTAATAACAAGAACTGTATCACACACCTAACCATCGGTTAATGCATCTTTGTTATATACATGTGTCAACACATGAAGGCCTCAAGTACTAGTCTTCACAGTCAATTTACTTTAACTCCCGTTACTTTTCAACTGCTATCAGCAATCTTCGTCAGACGGATACCGCTAGATGGCGACACGGTAGTCATTTTGCGCAGAGGTATAATTTCGGTGTATATTGCTTGTGCCGTGAGCGGGCCTAGAATTGTAGCCCAAGGCCGCCTCGCACTTAGCAGTTAGAGTCCAGGCTCAGCCCAGGCCCGCAAATATGTGTCCCAGGCCCGTCCCATGCCCGATGAATTTAATATGTTTCAGCCCAGGCCCGGCCCATCAGCCAGAGTCTTCCCATGTGTATGTTTATTGACACCGAATCTGGGCTGGAATTTACCTGTCATGTTCTTTATTTACCTGTCATGTTCTCTACAATTTTTTGGTTTCGGTTTTTTGCCATGTAGTCCTCTATTTTCTTACACTTGGCTTCTATACACTTTTGTTTATCACTTTTGTAGAGTTTTGTTTTATTAGTTTCTTCATCTAATTACATCTGATGAACAATCTATGGTTGATTCCTCGTTTTTGCGTTTCTTAAGCTCTTTCCTTTCCGCTATTTTCTTTAAGGTCTCTATACTGATCCATGGTTGGTGTTTCCTCTCTCTCCCGCTGGTGTTTTTCGCTTCCTCTTGGAAAATTGTCTTGATATCATTTGCGATTTCTTCTGGTTCTTTCTTTACTGTCATTGTCAGTAATGTTATAAATCGATTCTTCACATATACTAAGTATTCGTATGTTAGGTTTTCTAAATCATATCTCTGTTGTTGTCGCTGTTTTATATATATTTCAACTTAAGTTTCATCTCTGCCATCAGTAGTTCATGACCAGATCCACAGTCTGCTCCTGGTAGTGTTCTTGCACCTCTTATTGCTGATATCCATCTCTTTTTGTGTCATGACGTGGTCTATCTGATTTCTGATCTTTCCATCGGGCGATGTCCACATGTAGATTCTTCTAGGGTGATTTGAGAAATTGGTATTGATGATTGTGAGGTTATTAGCGATGGCGAACTCAACAAGTCGTTCTCCCCTTTCGTTTCTCTCTCCTAATCCAAATTTCCCGATTGTTCCTCGTTCTACCTTGTCTTTGTCCCACTTTGGCATTAAAATCGCCCATGACGATAGTGATGTCCGATTTCTTGGATTCGCGTATTTCATCTTGCAAATTACTGTAAAAAGCGTCAATTTCTTCCTCTTCTGCTGTTGGTGTCGGCGCATAGACTTGTATTATTTTGACATTCTTCACTTTTCCCTTTCTGGTTTGTATCCAAGTAATGTATTTGCTAATTGTTTACTCAAATATGTTGCTTTAAATATTTAAAAAACTTCTATCTGATCTCCTCTCAATTTCCTGGTCTCTAGTGTTGCTAAACCACGTACTTTTAAGCGTATTTCACAAGTAAGATCCCTCAGTTTTTGACTTTTGGTAACATTTTAGTCACTCTTCTCTGTACTTTTTTTAGCATACCTATGTCCTTCTTGCGATATGGCCTCCACGCTTGTATACAATATCCTAAATGAGGCGTAACTATTTTTGTGTGCAGCGGTATTATTTGTTCTTTTTCTTTATACGTTATATTTCGCCTAATTAATTCAAGGATTTGATTTCTCTTTGAAGCTGCAATTCCGCTATTCTCTGAAAACTTTACGTCAGCACAAATGGTTAACCCTAAGTCCTTTTCTTTTACAGTAGTACTTAGTACATAACCTCCCATTGTATATTCTACCTCTTCGTTCCCATGTCCTCTGTGGAGACATTTACATTTCACAAAACTGAACAACGTTTACCACTTTTCAGACCATTTGATCAACCTGTCAAGATCAGCTTATAAATGCAGTCTATCTCCATCACTTTTAATCCTTCAAAACACTTTTTTATCATCCGCAAATTTCAAGACCTTGCTTATTATATCGTTGATATATTAGGAATAACATAGGTCCCAGTACTGATCACTGATGCCAAGGGTATTTAGTTTAAGCAGTAATCTTTGATGTGGCATTTTGTCGAAAGCTTTTTGAAAATCTAAGTGGAAGATATCTATTGGTGATCCCTCGTCTACCCACTTAGTGATATCTTCCAAAAAACATAATATATTTGTTAAGCATGACCTCGCTTTAAAAAAAAACCATGTTTAGATGGGATTATCAAGTTATGTTTAACACAATCCACCATGTGATCTTTAATTAGTCTTTCTAATAATTCGCAAATCACCGATGTTACACTCAATGGTCTATAGTTCTCTGATTGTTTCTCGATCCTTTTTTAAATAACGGTATAATGTTTGCATCTTACCATTCTAAAGAAATATTCCCTCTTCTAATGACAACTTGAAAACTGTTGCGAGCAGTATGCTAATTTGGTATTCTTTTCCAATAGTAGCTTGGGTGGAATCCCATCCACTCCAGGTGATTTGTTATCACTCATAGCCCTTATTTTCTTAGCTACCATTTCCGGGGTTATAATTAACTGTCCTAAATAGTATGATTCTGCCCCCTTGAACTTAGCCTCTTGTACTGGCGGTGAACCAATATCTTCCGAAGTAAAATACACATTCAGGTCTTCTGCCATTAAGAATTGCTCTGATGATATATTTCCAGCACTATCTTCTAAAGAAAGACCTTATCCTGAACGTTCTGTTTGCTTCGAACATTCGCATAAAACTCTTGCTGTCATGTTTTATATTACCAGCTAATTTTTGGTCATAGCTTCACTTTGAATTTATAATTTCAGCTGTAGCTTGGTTATGTGCTTCTTTATCAATATTGTAGTTTTCATCATTTCCAGTTCGTCTATATGACTTCCACATCATTTGTTTGTACTTAATTTTTCCAATGGCTTCTTTAGATAAGTATTTCTTTCTTTTTGGACCGTTTCCCCTGTTTTTGTCAAAGGAACACATTTATTGAGGCTGCACGCAATTTTACTCTTTAAAGGTGACATGAACATAACATTTATATTTAAACCAAGTAAACAACTTACTAATATGATGCTATTTAGATAGGAGTAATCCCTGACAAGTTCCATAGTTGATATATACACGCGGTTTAATATGTAAAAAATAGCCTATCTGACCGATTTCCGAATGAAATCCCGAGTGGAATAGTGTGCATGGCTGCCGCTTGGAAGAGTACTATGTGCCATAGCCCAAATCTGCCTCACCACTGGAAACATGGAAGACATTGGGTTAGATTCTGGTGATTCAGATTTAGAGACTTCTATCGCGAATGTGAGAACTTGTTGGTCTGTCGCTGCATACAGTGGTGAATCACTGGCACCGCTGGCAATAAACGTCGATCAGGAAAGCAACAGTGACCACAACAGCAGCGGATTTAGGGGCCGTCGGCGGCGTAGCACTCAAGGCAAATTTATACGAAGATCCGTACATTTCCACGGTAGAAAACGACATCCAAGTGGATAATATCGAGTAAACACCAGGATAGTTTGTGAAATATTGTATGTGCATATATATATATATGACTGTTTGTATGCTATATAATAAATATGTTACACATAATTTATAACATCAATCAATCTGTTTTTCTAGCATAACGCCTAACGGTAATTGCCGATTTGCCTATCGTAACTAGGCTAAGCCAAAGCAAAAGGCCGTGGACCCAGAATATCGCTCTGAGTCGACTTCGTACATGGCCAGTTATTCCATGTGACCGACATCCAAAACACATCCTTGCCACACTGTTTGAATACTGGGAACGGTTTTTATAAAAAAAATTATTCAACTCGTCATGGGGTTTATAAAGTAACTGTCTGTCGAGCGATAACGCAATACAAGGTCAAGGACGGTGTAGTTCGAAGTGTAAACAACTACACAATAGTGGCAATAAACGTGACAAGACGATAGTACTACCATGGCATGGCCATGGGTATACTTGTGTAAAATCCGGACCCACCTCGATTTCGTTGTTACAAATACCACAGTTCGTAAATTGAAATGAAATGATTATTTACACGATAATTGTGTTCTTATATATTGCACTCTAAAAACAAAAAAACGAAAACACTTTTCCTCTTCACCAGCCATGCCACATACCGCCTGTATCATCAGCATGTTGAGGCTAGCCATGCCACATACCGCCTGTATCATCAGCATGATGAGGCTAGCCATGCCACATACCGCCTGTATCATCAGCATGATGAGGCTAGCCATGCCACATACCGCCTGTATCATCAGCATGTTGAGGCTAGCCATGCCACATACCGCCTGTATCATCAGCATGTTGAGGCTAGCCATGTCACATACCGCCTGTATCATCAGCATGTTGAGGCTAGCCATGCCACATACCGCCTGTATCATCAGCATGATGAGGCTAGCCATGCCACATACCGCCTGTATCATCAGCATGTTGAGGCTAGCCATGCCACATACCGCCTGTATCATCAGCATGTTGAGGCTAGCCATGTCACATACCGCCTGTATCATCAGCATGTTGAGGCTAGCCATGCCACATACCGCCTGTATCATCAGCATGATGAGGCTAGCCATGTCACATACCGCCTGTATCATCAGCATGTTGAGGCTAGCCATGCCACATACAGCCTGTATCATCAGCATGTTGAGGCTAGGCGTGTATCGGAAGACGAAGAAGAAGACATGTAAGTCTAAGAGCGAATTCAAGTTCATTGACTAAGTTCATGCATCGTCCAACTGAGTGCCCACTGACATTGGTATTGTTAGAAAGTACGATGCCAGTTACACTCAGTGCACTAACATTTGATCACAAATTATAAAATTATAGTGGCTGTTTTTGTGTAACTTTTTTTAAAATTCCAACTAGGCGTAAATGTGGATGGTGCAAAACAATGCCTAGTGAAAGGGAGAATATGTACTGCTGCACAGTTTCCCAAGTAGCAAGAAGACTGGTTGACGGGCAGACATGCATCACTCAGCACGATGGTTTTATTGGTAACTGTCTCAATATATATGTCCCTGAGGAGGCATATTATCATGATATTGAGGACGAGGGGCCTCCTGGTGAGGATATTCCCATGCACAGGTGTGTAAGAAAACCAAGTAGTGTAAATGATTGTGTTGACCTGTGTTAACTACTGTCTTACTGTTTACAGTTTTATTTTAACAACCTATTGAGATAATGCTGATCAAAACGATAGTGTAAAGCTAGTCATGCGAATACCAAAATTATTGACAATGAGATTTTGAAAACTGACAGCTAAGCAAGATATATATATATATATATAAATTCTTAATATCAGATTTTGCAAATACGTTTTAAAGAAATGAAATGCTTGGAATACTCTAATAGTAGTACACCGTCATAAATCTTTAATGAACAATTACATTCATCACACATGTCAGTCACATAACCAGTCACCAATGAGTAGTTTGAAACTAAGAAATGTGAAGTTATATATACTAATTAAAGATTTCCTCTTTAGTCTGTACAGGTATCTTGCATACAGGAAATTTACTCGCTAGATTCATCATTCATCCCGTAACCAAATCTTAACAGAACATAATAAATAATAACACTGCATCTTTGAATCTATCTAACTAAGAAAGTAAATATACAATTAATCTTTCAGTTATAAAATTCCTCTTGCTTTCTAAGGTGGATTATTCCACTACACTACCAAACACTAGGCGCCAAGTGTTATCTAAGAATAACTCCCATAAGATAAATACACAGCATATAGCCAGCCCTCGCGGACTCTCATTAGAGTAATCGGTTACAACAAATATATATATGAATACTTCAAGAGTAATAATACCTCACTTCAAAACCACAGATAATTACCTTTCATAAAACAGCAAATAATAGATACGTTCAATTAGAAAATAGACATTTACATTGGGCTAGTCCCATCTCGAA
>OZ023215.1:44674934-44836295 GCA_963995525.1 Escarpia spicata | reverse complement strand
ACACACACACACACACACAAGCACATACACACGCACACACACGTGTATGTTTGTATGTATATATATATCTCCACACACACACGCACATACACACATACTCACTCACATACACAAACACACACACACACACACACGCACACGCACACGCACACGCACACGCACACGCACACGCACACGCACACGCAGCACACACACACTGCACACACGTGTGTATGTATGTATAGATATATACACATATTATATATATATATATATATCATACATACACGTATACATATATATATATATTCGAAATTAGTAATAGTTATTTTTCAAAATCAGTTTAGTTTATATCTCATGACGTTTCGACTGCTCTCAGCAATCTTCATCAGACGGCTCCCGCTAGTCACTCTGGTCTGTGTCCCCCGATCACTGCCTGGGTGGTTCTACAGCAGATCGTCTTTCGTCGTAGACTTAAGCGAGACGTTACCGGCTCTCACTCGATTCATGCTGGCTTTGTTTTCTGTTTCTTATCCAGAACGCTTCTTTAATGCCTCTTGTCCTCCAGTCCGTCTCCCTGTATACAAATTGAAGAGCCAGCCAGGCCGCAGTCGGGCATGTATAAATATTATATACTTAGTGTCCTGCGCGGGCCAACCCGGGCTGGGCTTTTGCTAGCAGGACCTGGCCTGGGTATACATTTTTTGGGCCGGGCCGCACCTGGTACAAACATTTGCGGGCCTGGCCGAACCTGGATTCTAAATGCTAAATGCAGGCCGGCCTTGGGCTAAAATTCTAAACTCGTGCAGGGCACGAGTAATATACACCGAAATTTAATTTTTGCGCAGACTGACTACCGTGTCGCTAACTAGCGGTATCCGTCTGATGAAGATTGCTGAGAAACGTATGTGTATGTCTATATATTAATTGGCAAAAAATCATAATAATCATTATGCCAATATGAGAGATGTGCAATAGCACTGCAGGAACTTTACATTTGTCTGACCTGTCTAGTTTTAAAAGTGTCCACCGTACCTGCAGACACAGTTGTATCGGATGCATCGTTCCAGTTCTTTATTGTTCTGTTGAAAAAGCTATTGGCGTAAACATGTGTCCTGAATAAATCGCACACTATGGCCACGCGTGTTGTTGATTGAGCGATCAATGTGGTATGGCATAGGAAGAGCTGTGTTTGCGTGTAGGGATTTATAGAATAATACCAGGCGGCTGCTCTTCCTACGACGCTGTAGGGACTCCCATTTTAGTTCTTTCATCATTAACGTTACGCTGCTTTCCCGAATGTTGTTACTCGCTAAAAATATTGCCGCTCGTGTCTGTACTTTCTCTAGTTTTTATTTTTATTTTGTGTGTGGAATGGTTCCAAGCGGAGCTCTTGTATTCGAGGTTTGGACGAACCAGGTGAAATATGCTTATTGCATTGTCTTATCTGAGCATTTAAATACATTTCTCCTGATGACCCCAATATGCGATTTGCTTTAGCAGGCAGGTGGGATATATGAGTGTTCCACCTGAGAGGGCAGGCCAGATCTAGTTATGATTTTTGAAATAGTCCTTGTCTACGGAACATATTTTGAAAAAAACATTGTTAAGCGGTTGCATATTACATTGGCGGCTATCTATCTATCTATATATATATATATATATATATATATATTGTATGTATTATATATATATTATATATATTTACATTCAATAACAGCTGAAGTGTGGAATGGTAAGGAACATGTTCTTTTAACAATAATAATAAATGTAATAACAAGTAATAATAATAACAACTCTGCTATTACATTTTGTTATAAATATCGCCGCGTTTATTTCGGGTTCTCTACTCGCTTTTGACATTGGTCATAATATACAATGTCGCTCACGAACAGTTCAGATGATCCCGTCAATTCCGTTGTCAAATGCGATTTGACAGCTCAAGGCAGGTCAACAGTGAGAGCCTTGAAAACTGGTTCGAGGCAGTTGTACCAGGCGTCTCCGTTGAAGTTATCAACCATTTTTGGGAAGGCCTTAATTGTTGACTCGAATAATAACTACAAAGAGGAAACACAAAATAATAATAATAATAATAATATTAATAATTAATAATAATAACAATAATAATATTAATAAGGTAACTTCTTTTGCTCCTCAATCTTTTGGCACCAAGTTCAGCGGCGCATCGAAACAAAATGGTTGATCGATATGCTACACTATCAAGCTACGGGATCGTTTATTATTTTCGACTGACATAAAGATGGTGCAAGTTCAAAAAAGTCGATGAAGTAAAGCTTTAGTATCAATGTTAGTACTGAGTCTAAGAACAAAACTTCAATCAGAACTGGATCATCATTTATACATAATTTGGACAATTGCTTTCAAACTCGGGTAGAAATAAAGACGTGAAGATGGAGATAGATTGGACATATCTTCAGAAAACAATAACGGCAGCCACTGCCTGAAGGCTCTAACCTGGATGCCAGAAGAGAGGCTGAACGGGAGTAGTCCTAAGATAACCAGACGAAGAGAAAGAACACCTGGGATTAACAACGTAAAAATTAGTGGGTAGCCAGAGATTTGACAGATTAAGATTCATTGCAGCCTTATTAACCATGGAGCCTGTAAAGGGTAGGTAAGGTAGCACAATGCAAGTTCGAAGGCCACATTATAAGAAGGACATAGAAATGCTACTATGAATACAAAGCAGTGCAACGATACTTTTCCTTAACTGAAATATGGCAGTAATTAAATAGTTATACAATGATGTAGTTTGGTGAAACTGCGAAACTGACAACTCCACTCACAAACAAATGTTCCCTCTTCACGCCGATTCTAGCGGCATGTTGCTTTGCCAGATGTGACGTAATTTCCTCCAAAACAGGGATATCATTCAGTGCGTTGATACACAGGTCAAGGCCGATCATCACCCTTAGGGCGTGTGCACCAAACTCCGCACTGTTAACGTCGTCTACGTTCACTTTGGATAACAGCGGCTTGATGGAAGGATCCATCTTCATCATTCTGTAATGATGATGATGATTATGATAATAATAGTAAGAATAATAGTAACACCATATAACTTAAACAGTTAAATGTATTTGCCGCTACAGAGCCTGAAAAATACACTGAAAAACATATTATATTTAAATGCATATAAAACACTAAATGCTATCACTGTTACATATAATATTGCACTCTTATATAGACGTAGGTGAACATTAAATTAAAAGCTGTAAAAAGTATGTAAATCGATAAATATCATTAGCTCCTTATATGAGATGGCATAATCGAAATAGAAAATACAAATACAAAAAAACAAAAACAGTTATACGGACGCTTTTGTATTTTACTATCTTGTGTGTTGTACTGCAAATCCTGCAGATTTTGTCTATGTTCAAATAATAATATAATACTCGAATAATAATTCTTATGATTTTGACAATTATATAGACACAGAAAACAATGTATATTACAACTTATTGTATAAATGTCAGTATTACACCAACCTACAATTCACTGAAAAAATCGGTAAATTTTATGGATTTTCTTTTATACATGTAATGCCAGAACTCTAAAAACAAACTTTCAAAAGATTAAAGACTATATTTTATAACTATAAGTAAAATTTTATATAATTGCTATATCTGAAACGTGGATAGAACTAGACTTAAATGATGATTTTAATATAATAATGATAATAATATTTAATATTTATAGAGCGCAATATCCATAATATGCTCAAAGCGCATTACAATAAAATTCAATGTATACTATTAGAAACTGCAAACAAGAAACTTCAGATAAAATGTAGAACAAATTAAGTTAGTTATACTAAAACAATTAATTAAAGTCTATAAATAAATAAAATAAGATAAATTATAAATTAGAACTATTATTACTCTATTTACATACCTGTACATACTCACACACACACACACGCACGCACGCACGCACGCATACATGAATAAATACTGATACATGCACTCAATATAATATTATCTATATATATATAAAACGTAAGACATGTCCACAAATGAAATGAAATGTTTAAAATGTCAGCAGTATTGAACTTTGAACAGTCTTTCTGAACGCCGACAGAGTTCTGCTGCACTTGATAGCAATGGGCAGTGCATTGCATAGTTGAAGTCCAATCATACAAAAGGACCTGTCCCCGAAACTGACCAGGTTCGTTCATGGAACTTCAAGCAAACGTTGTTCAGATGAACGTGTGCATCCCGGACAGGGCCTGGTTAACAGATTGGTAAGATACAGCGGCGCCGTCCCGTTCAGACGTCTAAACACATAAAGAAGTATTTTTTAACTCGATTCGGCATTTGACTGGCAGCCAGTATACTTCTTTTAGAACCGGAGTTATGTGATCACGGCGAGATGTGAACGTGATGATTCTGGCTGCCATGTTTTGGATTCGCTGGAGTTTGTGAATGTGGTCAGATAGTAGTCCAGCCAGTAACGCGTTCCCGTTGTCCAACCAGATATGACGAAAGCGTGCATAGGTGATTTAGTTGCATATGTTAGGAGGTAGCGCCTGATACGACTGATGTTGCGGAGGTGCATATGCGCTGTTCAACAAATGGCACTTATGTGGTTAGACAAATTGAGGGATTGATCAAATACAACGCCCATGTTGCGAGCATTTGTTGAAGTCATAGTCGAGTAAAAAATACGAATGTCTTTTAGCAGTGGCAACTTCTGATTAGTAGCAAACACCACGACATCCGTCTTCCGCTCATTTAACCACGTCGGCATATAGGTGATAATCCAATCAGAATTTCTTGATAACGCCGCCAAGTGGTGTGATATATGCAGCGAACAGCAATGGTCCAAGTACTTAACATAATATAAACAATCATGATGCTTACCACACCACAAGAGGAATCCGAAGAGGTGGTTGTGTTGCTATATACACAAATAAGGAATTATCTTCCAAAATGGTGGAAAGTAAATTTTGTGTAGCAGAGAATGTATTTCTGTAGAATTAACCGTAAAGAACGACAGAAATGTTGTGGTTGGTTGTATGCACTACCCTTTTATGAAAACATAGAAAATATTTTAAGTGATGCTAAATCTATTAAAACGATATTTGTGTGCGGTGACTTTAGCATAGATTTGCTGAAACATGAGACTCATAATAATACTAAAAAAGATACAATGTACAGGGTGGATCTTTACCCATTAATTGACAAGCCTGCTAGGATCACAGATAGCTCAACTACACCAATAGACAATATATTCACCAATGAATTGCGCTACAATCTAACTTGTGGTATCATGTTCAATGACATTGTGACCACTTATCGATTTTTGTACTTTGCGAGTATAACATAAACAGTTGTAATGTAAATGAGTTTCAGTATGTCAGAAAGAATTTTTTTTTACATTGGCTTCATTTTCCGATTAACTGAGTCAGCAATCCTGGGAAAATGTTCTAAATACAAACGATGTATATCAAGCTTATGATTCTTTTCTACACATATTTATATATATATATATAACAAACAGTCCAGTGAAAAGAATTTCCAGGAAACGTTACCTGAACAAAAAACCTTCACCAAAGGTTTATAATGTGCTTTTACGAAAACAAAAATTATATAAAGCATTTATTGTATCAAGATCTGCTGAAGCAGAACAAAAATACAAAGCTTATAAAAATAAATTAATATTTATGTTAATAATTACTGACAAAAACTACTACAACACATTGTTAGAAAAGCAGAAAACAAATGTTAAAGAAACCTGGAATATATATTAAATAATGTAATTAACAAACGTTAGAACAAGCCAACTTACCCAGAATATTAAAAAAAACAACAACAAGCGAATCTCAAACAAAGAGGATGTTGCTAATGGATTTAGTAATTTCTTTACTAATGTTGGCCCCAACTTAGCACAACATATATCCTTACCTAAAAATTATTCAACTATATATGATTACTTAGAAAGGAAATTAGAATATACTATGTTTCTAATTCCTGTTTATGATCTAGAAATTATAAGTACTGTACATAATTGTAAAAGTAAAAGATCAATTGATTACACTGATATTAACGTCAGCTTGATAAAGAAAGTAATTTCTAAAATAATTAAGCCGTTTAGTCACACATGTAATGTGTCCTTTCAAACAGGTGTATTTCCAAGCAAGATGAAAATTGCCAAAGTTGTTCCATTATTTAAGTAGGGTGAAAAGAATGTTTTTACAAATTACAGGCCAAAATCATTATTACCACAATTCTAAAACATTCTGGACAAACTACATAATGACAGGATGGACTTTTTCCTAAATAAGTGCGATATACTCAGTCCAAGTCAGTATGGTTTAACATATAATATGTCAACAACTGAGCCTATTTTAGAATTGGCATAAGAAATTACAAACTCCCTAAAACACAACAAGTATACTACTGGAGTGTTTATTGACTTAAAGAAAGTCTTTGACACTGTTGATCACGGTATACTGAGTAAAACATTACACTTCTATGGTGTGCGTGTTGTCGCACATAAATGGACACAGAGTTATTTAGAAAATATAAAACAATTTGTCAATTGTAATAATTGTTATTAAGAAATACAAAATGTGTCGTGTGGTGTTCCACATTGTTCCATTTTTCAAAGTTATTTATCGTGTACATTAATGACATTTGTAAAGTTTCAAAGGTGTTTAAGTTTATTTTATTTGCCGATGATGTAAACATATTATGTGCTGATAGGGACTTAAATTAATTTGTTCGAATAATAAATAACGGACTAGAGCAACTCCAGGTGTGGTTTTCTGTTAATTGATTATATCTTAATGTAATACAAACTAATTACATGATTTTTGGAAGTCGGAAGTTGATTGCTGATATGTCTGTAATAAATTATAAAGAACTAATCAATAGAGGAAATGCCACACAATTTTAGGTGTAATGACTGATGACAAGTTAAACTGAAAAACTCTTTTTTTAGTAAGATCTAAACTGTCAAAGAGTTGTGCTATTATGTACAGGGCCAGTTTCTTGATTAACAAACGTGGTATGCATATTTTATACATCTCTCTTTTCATGTCTTAAAATTATTATGTATTGTGCAGAAGTTTGGGGTACACGAATGCTACAAATGTTCAATGTTTAGTTTTATTACAGAAAAGGATTATAAGATTACTTTGTGGTGCTAAGAGACTTGATAATAGAAAATCAATATACTATTTTACAATCTGCGTATTCTTATACCAGATTTAGTATAACAAAAATGTAATAATGTTTAAGGCATTTCAATATTTCTTACCAATGAATGTACAACAGTAGTTCGGAATGTATGAATCGGTTTATTCAACCAGATATATATGTAGGTTTATACACAACTATGCACGTACCAGTCTGATGAATACCGGTATGTGTTTCTGTTAAAGCGATTATTTGAGAATTTTAATATCTTTGTAATGTACGCAATTATTAAATAATCCTGTTAATATGACTATGTCATATAAATCTATGCCTTTGTTTGTCATTAGAATTATGTTTTAATAATCACTAATGACCCTGACAATATATCAAAAAAATAACTGCGTGTACGCGCCGTTTCCACTTTTGCCCCACCTTCACGATCCATATAAGGCATGGTCATGAATATTCGGGACTGTCCGTCAGACTTCGATTAGCTACGCCGAGTTAATAGATGCAACAAAAAACGCTATCAACATGTGAGTATTTGGATTAGCCACCGCCATGCGAATGAGTCGTGACCTATACAATTTTTAAAAGCAAACGTTGACCAGCTAATGTTTATGTCACAGATTCAGCAAAGAAAAGAATGAAAATATAAGGAATAAATGGAGAATGAACATAACGACAGCTCATGACAGACAGAGTGTTTTAAAAGAAAAAACACCAGCTCTTCACGCACGAACCCGCCCATGACATATTGAATAATTGGCATTGTTTTTGTTGGAATATAAAAGCATACGAAATCTCACCTATGGTACTAGCATGTTCCTTTTTCGCTAGGTACATCTGGCTACACATTGTTAAGTTTAGTTTTAATGAAACATTTAGATAACATAAACTTATTAAAGCCGACAAAACATTCAATAATGAAACCATTTTGTTTGCACCATAAATCCAGCTGCTGTTTCCGTGAGCAGTAGAAATACAACATTATACGTCACTTTAAGTAATGTACAATATTAAAATAGCATAGGTGGTTTTGTACTTTTCTATCTACGTAAGGTATAATTTTAGTTTGAAAAATGTGGATCTATAAAGAACATAATGACATTATTGTCGACAAAATATAAAAATATATTGCATCAGTGTAACAACGTGTTTTATTTTGTACTGGGAGTGCAATAATTATTTGTTCTGCCCATTATTTACAGTAAAAAATATTGAATTTGTTTCTGTCGGACTCCGGTTTCGATGACAAATAAAATGGCCATTGTATGATGGAAATAAAGTTATGAAATCACAAAACTTTGAAAGTAACGTATATTTTAAACACTGTGTTCAATCATTTGTGTATTTAACTTAAGGAAATCCCTAAAACAAAATTATTGTAAAAGTAACTTTGTCGACACCTTTTTTACACTACTCCCAGTATAGTTCACTTAACACAAACTTGTTTCAACAAATGTTGAAGAATATGCTGTAGAACACAATCCAAACATGAAGAGCATAAAAAGCATAAACGTTATTATGTACTCCTATTTTGTAACATAATGACGGGATGTTGTGCTTTTGGATGCACTAATCGATCGATTGCAGAAATCCATTTGAAACATGTAGTGATGTACATATTCCCAGCAGAAGTCACATGGAACTAATGTGGCAGACTAAAGTCAGACATCTTCACTACTGTGTCAGTTAACACATTGTCCAATTAATAGCACTGCAACGCATTTTGATACACAAAGTCAACAAAGTCAGGCACCAACTTATGTCAGGTGACCCATTGTTCAATTAATGGTACTGTTTAGTAGAGCTCTTCAATGTCCTCTTTCCATCACTCGGCTAATTCCAATGTTCCTGTAATTAAACAAAGTTGAATTGAGGAAACTGAGCCTAAATATGGGTTAAGTAATGCAACACTGTGCAGATGAATTCAGTTTAAATATTTGATCATGGGACTTATCACCAAGCGTACAGCTGGCTAAATAGAAAAGAAATACAAGAGAACCTTGTTATGCTGATTCAGTCAGACTAAAATCCCAATCCATTATTTTTGCCAACTTTTAATTTGTTTCTACATAATTACCTGTATGCAATAGTCATATACAGAGCACTCCAGATAACTCGAACTCACATAAGTTGATTTTCGCTAAGATAAGTCAATCTTTTCCTCGTTCCTGGGCAAAGGTCCTAATAAAGGGACCTTCTGATAACTTTCTGTTTATCAGAAATTCCGCTTATCAGTATTGTAATGGGTCCCTGGAGGTTCGGCCATATCCAGAGTGCTCTGTATGTTTTCCTTTATTCTTGCTCTAATAATTAATAATGTTGTACGTAATTATACATATGGGATATTCTCACAAAAAGTGTACAGTAACGGTAAAGTAACATGTCAACAATTTTTGTTTACTCTGTATGTTTTTTAGCAAGTACTATTAATATCAAATGTGCTATTCACACGAAACAGCGCAACTTGATCTGATCAATTAATAGATTTTTCAAAAATATATTCATTGATAAAAACTTATGTACTTAATCGAAACGTGGCTCGGCTGACGGCATTGGGAAACAGGATAAATAAACAATGCATACGCTTCCTACACCTATAAAATATATGTCAATATACAAATGTCTACAAACTTATTATTTACAATGCCATTGCTTGAATCAACTCACCTAGAAATCTGACATGTTGACTGTGTGGTTGACGTCAACGGTCTGTGCGTAGTTCACTGCGCGTGCATGAATATTCATTATACTCGGGCTGCATAATTAATCATCCACGTGGCAACAAGCGCAAAATGATTCGCGTAAACACAATAATAATTTATCGGCTTTTTGCGCAGATAACACCCAAATTATGCATTAACATGCAAGACATAAATAGCAGAGAAAATACTTATGGGAAATTATCACATTTTGATACAGTATATCTCGAATGTATATTAGCTTACAAAGAATCTCTTTAAAGGGGTAACACTTTGGAATTTCCTGGACAGTTCACTGATTAGCTGTAGAAATGTGCACCAGTTCAAAAAGGAGTACACAGATAAAAGATTGAATAGCTATCTGTTAGAGTCGTAACCTATTCTTGCCGATTACGTAACATCAACAAGACAAATTAAATACCCGTTCAGCTGAATGCAAACACATTGCTTAGTGTTGCTCAAGAAATGTTCCGGTAATTTAGTTGTTTTTATCTAACCTATTATTATGATAATGCACGAAAATATTGTTGTTGCACTTTGATTTTTTTCTTGCACTTTCATTATAAATATCTTATGTTACTAAAAAGCTATTAAAAGGGTAAACATTATAATTATTGCACTTCTTTTTATCCTTTATTCAACAATTTGTATTAATTGATATATGCACTGTTGCCACTGTATAAGTGAGGTAAATATGTTTCATTCATTCATTCAAGTCATTCAATGGGTGTAGGGTGATAAGAAAACATATTTGTAGAGTGCTTGGTACTTATTGTAGACTAAGGAATACATAATCATCTTAACACAAATGTCACAATTTAACATCGACGTTGGGCTTTACTTTCAATATAATTCCAACTGATGTCGATTACATTTCAAATCGCACGAAAATACAAAAAAATTACGATCAGCGGCGTTGGTACTCTAGATCGACTAGCTTGGAATACAGGTACTGCTGTTGTGCCATATTATGGATGACTGCTCATAGTTTCCCTCGTCTCTTTTGATCGGTGCTTCAGGTTTCCCTAAAAAAGCACCAATCAAAAGATACAATGAAACGACGAGCTGTCACGTGGGCATGATGACGTCATCCGATCAGTACGTCACACGTACAAACGAACCAGACTTGACAAAAATCGAAATTCCTTTCGTGTGTTAATTCCAATCGATTCTTAGGTTTATAAGAACATAACTCATTAAATATTGATACAATAACTACATACATACCTAACAAAAAAACCTGTGGTTCCGGTAATAACAGCCTTCGGGTTGATATTGCCGCCGATGCCGAAAGCCTGCGTCCACTGGGCTATAGCGATGTCGGCGTCGTCTCGAGAGCAGAATGTTCTACCCAGCGTGGCGGTGGAGCCGCAGACCACAACCAGAAGAAATGGTGCGAGATGATGCATTATCTGCAGAGGAAACAGACTATGGGTCGCAAATGTATCGCTTGCTTCTCAGGCGTGACACATGTTTATAAACTATCTGAACTAACCGGTGGCACCTTAGCTGGATAATATAAATTAAAATGACGACGCCCATATTTGCATTATATTTGAGAGCTATATTAAACATCAACAACATTTGCAATCGTATGTCCACGACATCGCATACCCGATCTTAGTCATATCACGCTGGCGTTGTGGTATTAGATAACGACTCTAGTAATAGTTGTGTAGAGAGAGAGAGAGAGAGAGAGGGGGGGGGGAGAGAGAGAGACAGCCAGACATACAGACAGACAGACAGACAGACATACAGACAGACAGACAGACAGACAGACAGACAGACAGACAGACAGACACACAGACACAGAGACACAGAGACACAGAGAGACAGAGAGACAGAGAGACAGAGAGACAGAGAGACAGAGAGACAGAGAGACAGAGAGACGCAGAGACAGAGAGACGCAGAGACGCAGGGACGCAGGGACGCAGGGACGCAGGGACGCAGGGACGCAGGGACGCAGGGACGCAGGGACGCAGGGACGCAGGGACGCAGGGACGCAGGGACGCAGGGACGCAGGGACGCAGGGACGCAGGGACGCAGGGACGCAGGGACGCAGGGACGCAGAGACGCATAGACGCAGAGACACAGAGACACAGAGAGGAGAGTAGAAAGGAGAGAGGAGAGAGAAATGTAATTACCAATTGAAATGGTTATTAATTTTTTTTTTTATTCCTAGCATTTTTCTACATATCTCGAAATTACTGCCGTTCCAGAGGCCCAAGACCATCAAACATGTCGTTACGTTACGTTAGTTCACAGTTTAAATATCGTGAACAACAATGGCGTTGTCATTCCTATACCAAAATACCGTTTTGTACCACTCACTGATCTGTAACGCGCACGCACACACGCACACACAAACACACACACACACACACACACACACACACACACACACACACACACACATATACAGATATATTTTTGCACTGATTTTTAATACTGGATAGATAGATGGGAACTTCATCAGTGTGGTTATTATAAGCATTCAAAAACACCAGAGAAAACAAGTGGGAGAAAAAAGAATATGTTGTCAAATACCTAGGAACTGTAGCGAAAAACACATAAGAAATTAATTTATTCAGAAATGTATATATATATCAATATATATATATATATATATCAATATATATATATATACAGTACTGGAAATAATTAACTGGTACACTTGAAAATTGCATGATTTTCTTACTTCGATTAAATGTGATCTTTTCCAGCACCAAATAATTTAGCATCATTTTATAGATAGGTTATTTACAACATATCTATGGTAGTCTAGGACAGTTTTTCAAGTAAAATGTCGATATTAGACGTGTTTATTGACAGAATCTTGCACTTGTGGTAGATTTACAGAGTACTCTAGAGTCTCTCTAGGTAAGATATACTTTGAGTGTACTTAAGATAAAACAGTTTATGTGAAAATGTTGTATATGTGGGTGATAGTATGTGATCTTGGTATGCTGATTGATGAGTTCAATTGCTATCAACCTTGTTTTCAGAGGTTATATGTCATACCTAATTATTATATGATTAAAAAAATAAACTACAATTTTTTAATTAAAATTTCATGGAGAAAATGAATAATATTATTACAAAATACAATGTTATGGTTGCAAATACAATATAGAACAAAGATTTGTCAAATAACATAAGATTTTGTTTTGTTTCATGAATAGAAAAGATGAACGGAAACCATCGAATGACTGATGAGCGACGCTTTGAGGTTTGTGGTATTACACAGAAATGGAGCCAGCATGAGGGAAATTGCAAGGAAATTGAGAATTTCCAAGAATGCAGTTGCTAGCATTGTGTAGAAGCACCGGAATACAGGCTCTGTGAAAAATCTTCCGGGGAGAGGCCGAAAGAAATAAACTACAAAACGGCAAGATCGTCGACACATCCGTACGTCCTTGAATGACCGTCGCTTGACTTCCAGTGACTTAAAGAAACGTTGGCAAGATGAGTGTGGACTTAACGTTTCTAGTCGAACAGTTAGGAACATATTAAAAGTGGCAGGATTAAGAAGGTGTGTTGCAGATAAGAAGCCCCTGCTCTCTGTCAAGAACCGAAAGGCACGGTTGCAATGGGGAAGGAGGCACAGACATTGGTCTGATGATGACTGACAACGTGTTTTGTGGTCAGATGAAATCAGCATTGAGCTTTTCAACACTTCAAAAAGAGTTTATGTGAGGAGGAGACAGGGAGAAAGATATGATGAACATTGCATCGTCCAACTGGGAAGTTTGGTGGTGGCAAACAGATGATATGGGGTTACTATAGCGGCCAATGTGTTGGTTTCCTCCACAGAGTCGACGGCACGTTAGGCCAAGCACAATACATCAAACTCCTTAAAAAGAGCATATTACCATCTGCAGATAAGCTGCACGGTGGCTGAGATTACATCTTTCAACAAAACAATACGCCATGCCACAAAGCAAAGAAAGTCATGGACTTTTTTGAAGAAAAGTCATCACAGTAAAAGACTGGCCAGCCCAATCTCCAGACCTAAACCCCATCGAGAATTTGTGGCAAAACCTGAAAGTGCAGGTTCATGACTGCAAGCCAAGTTCCTTGGATGAACTTTGGAAGAAGCTAAATACTGCTTGGCAGAGCATAACACACGCCAAACTCTTAAAACTAATCCATTCAATGCCTAATCATGTCAAGGCTGTTATTTCAGCCAGAGGAGGTGCTACTCGAGATTGATATATGCTACAAATAAAGAATGGAAAAAAATTAGGATGACAATTTCTTCAATCCTTAACTTTGTCTCATTTAATAAGATAAAATAAAACAGATTATATTGCCTATTAACTGAAAAAAAGGCGTCTATTTACTGCAAAGTCGTGAATATTGCATAACATAATCACAGTCCCAGTTATTTTTCTCCAGTACTGTATATATATATATATATATATATATGTATTGATATATATACATATTAACTTCTTTTGGGAAGCATATTTGTGTGGAGCGCAGTAGCGCAGCGGTAAGAGCTCTCTCGACTGAGAGAACGCGGGTCCGAATCTTGTGCGGCAGTGTCGAATCTTGGGCAAGGTCGTTTACTCTACATTGCTTTTGTTCATTCAGCTGTATGTATGAGTACCTGGCTATAGACAGTGTTGGACATTTATGTACGACTACACGTACACAAATATCCACCACTGTATATAGCCATTTACTCGTTTATACAGCTGAGTTCGACACGGCAGCACTGGATTCAAACGCGGGTTCTTTCGAGTGTCCGAACACAGGATCGAATGACTTAGGCATGAGGTAATGTTCGCCAATCTAAGAAGATAAGTTACCCATACTCACGACCAACGGATCTCTATGTGTGTAGCCTCACGACGTCTTCTCACCGGTAGACAATGGCGTCTGATCAGAAGCGATGAGTCTACCGGTTTTTAACGTAGCATGGAATAAATAGTCTCTCCGGTGGTCACGTGCAGAAACATCTTTGTGTTGTCACAAGGTTATCTTGTCGATCCGATCCTCATCCAATGCGACTTATATAAACAACTAAAGGCAGGCTGGCTATGCCACGTTGTGGAGGCGTCCTACATATTGACCAATTCTTGGTAGCGTCCTATATATTGTATTTGTACCCCGGGTGGGCACTGCCTATACTAGCAGTACCGTGGATGTATTGACTTCAAGGGTCATTGTTTACTGAGGCTCCCTGGATCAAGGGTCTGTTTTTTCAAAACAACATTATACAGAAGTTCCCTTCACAAGGGTATCATTTCGAGGCTAAGTTTTTATCGCAGCATTCACGTTTACCTATCGCGTATATTTCGGTATATATCGGCAACTACTCGGGGCAATTTAGGTGCAATGTGCATATATGTATCCGAATATACACACCTATAGATATGTTTATATGAATCAAACACATGTTGACCAATTCTTGGTAGTGTCCTGTATAACAACCTATTCGTGGTTGTAGGCGCATCTACGCACTCTCTCTCCTCTCCCCCCCCCCCCCCCTCTCTCTCCTCTATCTCTCTCTCGTCTCTCCCCTCTCTCAACACTCACTCAACACAACACGCACACGCACGCGCACGCACGCACGCAAGCACGCACGCACACGCACCCGCGCACGCGCACGCACACGCACACGCACACGCACACACACACACACACACACACTACATATTGAAGAGCCAACCAGGCCGCAGCCGGGAGTGTATATGTGTTAGTGCCCTGCGCGGGCCAAGCCGGGCCTGGCTTCTTATAAACGGGCCTGGGTATACATTTTGCGGGCAGCGCCGCGAGTTTTGAATTCCCAAACAGGTTTGCCATACCAAAAATTTCGACGCACCTTATTGGTAAATTATTTTAGATAACTTTGGCGCAGTGGGTAAGACGATGGACGGGAAATACGTACATGTGCCATCGCGCAGGTTCGAGTCTGTTTGGAACTAAAATAGTTTCTTTCTTTTTTCTCCCTTCATTTTTAGCATTTTTTCTATTTTTAACTTACTTTCATGATTTTACAGACAACATTTTTGATATTAATTTAACATTTACTTTTATATTGTTTTCAGTTTTACAAAAAAATACTAGGCCTAATCACAGATGAAGAAAAAATTGTATTTGTAATATTCAATACATGCACTGTCTAATTTATGAATAAATATTGTTTTCTATTTTCTTTCTCTTGATTTTCCTCGTGACTGGAGCACTTGATGGAATCTTTCCTTTGCAATGTTTGCACTGATTTTTAATACTGGATACTAGATAGACGGGAGCTTCATCAGTATTGATATGCGGTTATTTATAAGCAATCCAAAACTTCAGGTGCTCAGCAGAGAAAGCAAGTGGAGAAAAAGGATATGGTGCCAAATGGAAAGGAACTGTGGTAAAAAACACATACGAAATTCATTTATTCATAAATGCATATTTTAGTATCTTGCAAAAGAGCCTGTATTCTCAGCCAGTCTGTTCACAACGTAGTCTGTTTATACAAGAGTAATGCCAACAAATTCACTGTGGATATTCCAAAGACAACATGACACAATTATTGTTTCCTCCATATTCTGCGCTCTACTCAGCAATAGCATTTCTAAATTAAACTAAGTCTGCATCACATGTCTCAACTCATTTTATCCTGACTATTGCCACTGTATTATGATATGAACTACCACGAATAAAAAGGGATTTGCAAAGAAAACTGTTTTACAGCCATAGAGTATTTATCGGACCACGCTGTACAAAGGCTTTCATGACAACTGCTCAAACAATAGGAGGTGCAACAGGAAGTTGGTTGCATTTCATAACCATGGATTGGATGTCTGACCCACTTTCAAAACATGTCTACCATTTGGAAGACTTGTTTCTGCCAATGTTTTCATTGTTCGCCACACACTGGCTAGGAGAATGGGCCCCCTTGCTGTGTTTCTTCTCGGGCATTAATTTGCAGCTATCACTAACTTTCCGTTTGTTTGTGTCACAGGCACTGCTCACTTTTCTACCAGCATGGAGGCATCTGTGAACCCCAACAACAGTTGTTCGACAACTCACAGCTGTGGGTTGTACTTTGATTGTTGTGCCCCTCTTTCAGTCTACTTTTTCTGGCTTCTGAGAGGGACAAGCTAGCACCTGTACTAGGCCATGGGCCAGCTATGCCCCTCGTGCACCACCACATAACTCCACCAACCAATTGTGTTTAAGCTTTGGGGTGCCTTGAAGATTATTTCAAGTGGTAACAGTGAAAAGGTCTCACTACCCATTTCTAACCTATCTTGGATGGTACCCTGAAATATCGTATTTGTCATCAATGTCGCGTGGTATTTAATCACCCACACCACAATCGTCATTGCATAGTCATATATGTATCAACTGTATTTATGATATGTCGAATTGAAGGGTTTCATCTGCTGAGAATCATAATAGCATTCAATAGATATTTATTATTATGGCATGTGCCCTAATTAGCATAGAATAACTATACCCCATTCTCACTCGTGACCGTATAGATGACATCATTATTTTTGTCAGATATATCAATTTCTCTTGATCCCATGGCCTCTTTAAGATCGAAATAATAATGCAAAACACTCTGCAGCATCATATCTTTCATATGATTCCTTTCTGTCATTACAAATGGATTAGATATGATGCTTCAAAGATAACCGTAATGTCGCTGATCAAGAGGCGTAACGCAAAGATAACCATGCATATGGATGGCATACATGTCAAAACTGTCTAGATTATGTGTGTGTTTTCAGGTGTACATCTCCATCATACCAGAGTGGCTCAATGCTTCCATTACTGATGTTCCAGCCATGGTTTCTGCTTACCTTGGGTCCGGCTCAGGAATACGTGCTCTCTTCCATATGTCATCTTGGTAGCTGACTCTTCTAACATGCTGGGTGAGACTGCGATTGCATGGTGGTAGATTGGCCATGTCAATATCACCTGAAGGAGTAACACGGTTATCATTGACACACAGCTCATTGATACGAATTAGCCTGAACTTATAAACTTTTGACACCTTTGATGCTCTAACATACACAGCACAAGTGAAGCTGTCCATTTCATCAATCCTTTCTTCAGGTAGGTCCCATGTATCTCCCAGCTTCTTGAGTACATGAATGTATTTAGGAATATTCAGTAGAGGTTTCACTGGTTTGAGTTTGCCAATCCCGCGGAAAGCACTAGCGCTGTCACATCCACTGAAAGCATGCAGAACCTTCAGAGCCAAACATTTGTGTTGGCCGAGATCAAATCCTAGTTTGCTGATATCAATCAATCTTTGCTTATTTCTTACACCAGTGTCAAACAAGATGGTGATGTCTCCAATTGATGCAGCGTTGTGCAGAAGAACGAAGAAGATATCTGGATCTGGGCTCTTCACACGAACCTACTCCTCGCGTAATTAACACAGAGGATAACTCTTGTCAATTTCCTCCTGTGATGACTCCAGAAGGGGCAGTTCATGGGTTACTGTCGTCCGGCCACCATTGGAAGTCAGCATAGTGGCATTCTCCTCACATATGAAGATCACTTGTCTTCCACGCAGTTTTGATGCGTATCCATCACTCTGCCACAGCTTCAGAAACAGTTTGATTAACTGATACTTGTTTTCAACATTGGACAAGAATGAGTTCCAATCAGGTGGCCTCTTGGTTGCCTCTCCTTTCAGAATCAGCTTCTCTCTAGTGTGGCCGACTCCTTCAGGTTCAGCGACCTCTCCTTTTTCCTTGTTTGAGATGGTATCTCAGGACAGTCACCAGATTCCGCAGAATGATCATCACTGCCAACTTCTTGTAACATGATGCCATCAGCTGTGAGAACTGATCCTATCCTTTTCCTGTGAGATCATTCAGAAGCTGTTCGGAATTATAAAATTCTGAATGGAATACCGTTGGCCCTGGTAGTGACCTGACAATCTGGTTGGAGAGAAGAGTAAACGACTGCATAACAGGTTCAGCCGGCGCTGTCTCCAGCTCCAATGAAAAGGAGTAGCTTTCACAGTGTCCCATTCTATTCAGGAGAATTACAAGTTTTTCACCTTTGAATATATGACGCATGGACATGCTCATGACGATTTGTTTTGGCAGCTTCCACGATCCATTGGTTGTTGCCCGGCAGATGTCCTGACCAATTGACAGAACACGTCTTTCTGGTGTGTGTCTGGTACGATAGTGTCAATTCTGTCACAATCACGGAGAGTTGGTGGCCATTTAAGTTCAGGTGCTTCAGCAAATCCATCCTGGATAGTCTGTCGAAGATATGTACCAGTGGTCTTGATAGCATCAGTTGATCCCAACTGGAAGGCCTGTTTAACGGCAGTGTTAATTTCAATATGTGAATCATAGCCTATGCTTGACAGGAACTTCCCCATACCACAAAAGGACAGCCGGCCTTTGAAGGGTTCATGGGTTTAAAGTTTGAGTTTGAATTTCTCACACCGATAGTCAGGATTGCTGTGCTCGTTATTCTCTAGACTGGATATGTACACTTGTTGCAGGTCAGCCAATTTCACCATCTTCCGATCATGCAGGACATCCTTCTCCACCATGCAACATACTATGTCAAATGCCTTTTCATTGGCTTCCATCAAGTTGAACTGGTTAACAAACAGATCGTATTCTTCTTACGACCCACAGAATGTACAGTCCGACTTGAAGATAACTTTGTATCACCTTCTGTGGAAGTTCTGCTATTCGTACATTATTGTGTGGAAGCATCAGATCGTTGTGATGAGGTGGACTTCAGCCTGTACATATTTATGGTGAAACGTGTGTAGCATTCCCAATGGAAGCCATGATATTCCATCACTGTGTTGGGGATGAGCTTGCACGTGTCCTTCATCCTGTCGGTTGAACTTGGATGTTCTGAAAGTCTCTTCTCTTTGATCTCCAGCAATTTCGCCAACTTCTTCTCTGCATCCCGACATGTGTTGAAGTTCTCCACATTTTAAGCCCTTTACATGAACTATACACGTAGGTTCGACAGTTTGATCACTTGTTCGTTTTCGTTTTAATGGTAAATACATACACAAGTAGTTATGCAATATCAAGTAACAAAGCTTATAATTTATTATTATCCAACTTAAATAAAATGTCAACTTATTGATATATGTGAAGTTTACCTGAGGTGTTCGCAGATGCTGCAATTGAGACTTAAATAATATAATATGAGACTAAATAATATAATATGAGACTTAAATAATATAATATGGGATACAACCTTGTGATCTCCGCATACCATGATGAAGCATGTAAGAAAATTAGTACTCCAGCTGCAAACATGTACTTAAATACTGCAAAAGAACGTAAATGACTTATAAAACAACAATATTATATATACATTTTAAACAATCCATTGTTGATGGAGTACAGTGTGTAATCATTAAAAATACCCTGGGTTACGCCTCTTGATCCGCGACAGTACAGTTATCTTTGAAGCATCATATCTAATCCATTTGTAATGACAGAAAGACAATTCTGGTATCAAATGAAAGATATGATGCTGCAAAGTGTCATGCATTATAACTTCGACCTTAAAGTGGCAATGGGATCGAGGGAAATTGATATATTTGACTAAAATAATGATGTCATCGAAGCGGTCACGAGTAAAAATAGGGTATAGTTATTCTATGCTAATTAGGGCACATACGATAATAGTAAATATCTATTGAATGCTATTATAATGATCAGCAAATGAATACCTTCACTTTGACATATTACAAGTAATTTTGACTTCACTTTGACATATTACATGTAATTTGTACAAGACTAGAGGACATGAAGTTACATTAGCAAAGGAGCAGTGTAGATTAGATATAAGAAAGTTCTCATTTTCACAAAGGACTGTAAATGAATGGAACAGATTATTTGCTGATTGTGTGGGTGCTAGTTGCGCGAATATGTTTAAAAATAAAATCAACACATACCTCAGAAGGGCGGGATACACATAGGTAAAAGGGTCGGACTCTCTAGAAACCAAAGGGCTTCCTTGTCCACCTGCCACCTAGAGTTAATTCTCTGGGTGGCAATCTTGTTAAATCTTGTTAAATCTATTATTGCGACACATATGACTATGCAATGACGATTGTGGTGTGGGTGATTAAATACCACGCGACATTGGTGAATGACAAATACGATATTTCAGGGTACCATCCAAGATAGGTTGGGAATGGGTAATGAAACGCAACTTTCTCACTGTTATCACTTGAAATCATCTTCTTCAAAGCTTCAAAAAACATGAGTTGGTAGAGTTGTGGGGGGTGCATGAGGGGCATATCTCGTCCATGGCCTATATTATTGCCAAAGGTTTTCAGAGCACTAACCATAGCAGATCACATTTTCAAGGAATTAAACTGTTTCACAAATGTTTCAAATGGCTCTGTCGCAAAATTGATATGACGTCTTTTGTAGTGTCCATCAGAAAAAATCAATCAAAGCCAGCTTCACACTGTCAACCTCAAAGCCTGTCTTGTCATTGTCAGTTTGTGGCTGTGAAGTGCGGTTCCTGTCCAAGAATCTGTTCTGAAGGTCTCTCTGCACATTCAGTTATTCAACAGCGCTGTAGTATATCTTCATGATATTGGTCTTTGGAACTGTAGTTGGTTTTGTAGTTTTGACAGATAAGACACTAAGTGAGGGGGACGTCGTTGGTTGTCTACCGGGGGCTAGGATAGAACATGTGATTGAAAGGGTAAAGAAGGTATTAGGAAAGGGTCTATATTAATACACGTAGGGACAAATAATGCAGACAGGGAGGGAACAACTGGGATAAGTTAGTGGGGAAGCTAAAGAAGACAAGAGTTGAACAGATTATTCTCTCAGGAATTTTGCCAGTAACGGGAGGAAGGGGCCGACATATAGAAACTGCAAGAGGATGTCGATCAACGCATTAGTTGAGCAGATGTGTGAAGAAGACGGGATATTTTGTTGCGAGGGAAGATATGTAGATGACCTCTGTCTAAGTGGAAAGGGGCAGCAGTTTTCTCAGAGAACCTGCTGCGATATGTTGACAATGGGATAGGTTTCATCTATTTAAACTAGATTCGCAGGGGGGACTCCCTGAGAAGCCTGGAGGCATAGCTAAAGACAGCACAAATAAATCAGCAAAGAACAGTCTGGAAACCTGTTCTGAAGCTGGATATAAATGTGTTTGTTTAAATGCAAGGAGCATAGTACACAAAAGAAATTAACTAAGCATTATGGTAGAAGATATTGACCCTCACATAATAGGTATAACCGAATCATGGGCCACCACCGATATATCAGATGCCGAATTGGGACTGACAGGATGTGTAATATTTAGGAAAGAAGAAGGGGTGGTGGAGTTATTTTATATATTAAAGAATCTATCCAGGCTTATGAAATAAAGTTAGAAAGAGAAGCAGATTGCGAAGAAGCTGTTTGGTGTAACATAATTACAGAAAACTCAACGTTAACGGTTGTGTTAGTTTATCGAACTCCAAACATAAGCATAGAAGAGAATAAAAAAGTACAAAGCGCTATAAGGAAAGTTAGCAAACGGGACTGTATTATTATGGGGGATTTTAACCATCGGCATATACAATGGAAATTTCTACAGAGTACGGGGAGTGAGGACCACAAGTTTTCAATTTTAGTACAATATATATATATCACTTTCCTGTGTGTAGTATTTCTGCTATTTGTGGGTGTTTAAATCTACTTTCCTTAGGTTTAATTTGGTCAATGAGGAAGGTAAAGCCAATAGATAGGCAGATTGTTGACCAACCGCCTTAGTTATGTAATTACAGCAACTCGGTTGCAGATGCGCTCAGTGGGGCGTGGTATCCTTTTCTAGGCAAGCAGGTGGTTTCACTGTATCTTAGAGGGTGTTCCACAATGCGTAGCTTGACTTGTATATTGTATTAGCCAATATAAATGGAAACCTGCCATATGACGTGTACATTGGTCCGCTTATATAAACGTCTGTCATACGCATTTCGCCATCTGGGCGCTGGCGAAGGACTGGGACAGATCCAGGGTTGAACGAGACAGGTTGCCCTGCTGCCAAGAGAATGGCTAGTCAAGTCGTAAAGCGTGGTGGGAATCGTTAACGTGGGTTACGTTCCCAAGCTTTTGTGTGTGTGTAATATTCAGTGTCCAGAGTGACTGTTTGATCGAGCTTCGAAGAAGCCATGCCGCCACGTCAGCGGTATATTGAGACAACGTTCCGGTTGGCCCCAACGTATTTGCGTCGATGAGCGATAATCGCGACTCGCTCACCCAGCACGGGCCATCCTCGAACAGCGGTCTTACAGCGACAACGTCAGAAAGATTGACCGAATACGACTCGCAGCGGCCGGCGGTAAACGTATACTGCCAGGCGTCGTCATTTGCGCGAACCCGTTCATTCGACTTCTCGATCGTTCGCGACAGGGCAAGACCTCTCGATCGAATTCGTAGCGGCCGGCGGTAAGCGTCTACTGCCCGGCTTCGTCTTCCAGTTGAACGTATTCAACTGACTTCGCAATCGTTTGCGACCGTGCGATCATTGAACGTACGCGACTCGAGAATTCGCGGCGTACGACGGCAATCGTCAAGTGCCCGGCATCATCACTCGTGCGGCCGAGATACCCCGTTCTAATTGTGTTCGGAGCTCGGCGTGTTGACTTCAACAAACGTTCGTATATATTCGAGATGGGATTAGCCCAGTATCAATGTCTATTTTCTGATTGAATGCATCTATTATTTGCTGTATTATGATTGATAGTTTTCTGTGTTTGAAGTTAGGTATTTTTACCCTTGAAGTATTCACATATATATATATATATATATGTGTGTGTGTGTGTGTGTGTGTGTGTGTGTGTGTGTGTGTGTGTGTGTGTGTGTGTGTGTGTGTGTGTGTGTGTGTGTGTGTGTGTGTGTGTGTGTGTGTGTGTGTGTGTGTGTGTGTGTGTGTGTGTGTGTGTGTGTGTGTGTGTGTGTGTGTGTGTGTGTGTGTGTGTGTGTGTGTGTGTGTGTGTGTGTGTGTGTGTGTGTGTGTGTGTGTGTGTTGTAACAGATTACTGTAATGAGAGTCCGCTAGGACTAGCTTATACTGTGTATTTATATTAAGGGAGTTATTCTTAGATAACACTTGGCGCCTAGTGTAGGGTCGTGTAGCGGTATAATCCACCTTAGAAAGGGAGTGGAAATTGATAATCGAAAGATTCAGTGTTATCGTTTATTATGTTCTATTAAATTTTTTTTACGGGATTTCTTTATTGTGTTTATTTTATTAATCGAGATATTTACCAAAAGAAGGATATCTTGTAATAAAGTTTATTAAATTTTCCTCGTTCTTTGTTGCTTGTTCACGAAAACCGTTCTTTCTCATAAGCGTTGACCTTGATATATAAGAACCCGACTAGACTGAGCCATCTAGTGTACGGAGACCTCGCTAATCCGTGACACCGTTACTGTACTCTTTTCGCGAGAATGGCTCATGTGTATAATTATATACAACATTAATTATTAGAGCAAGAATAAAGGAAACATACAGTGCACTCTGGATAAGATCGAACCTCCAGGGACCCATGACAATATTTATAAGTGGAACTTCCGATAACTAGAAAGTTATCAGAAGGTCCCCTTATTGCGACCTTTGCCCAAGACCGAGGACAAAATTGACTTAACTTAGCGAAAATCAATTTATGTGAGTTCGAGTGATCTGGAGTGCACCAATATAACCAATGCATACAAGTAACTATGTAGAGGCAAATTAAAAGTTGGCCAAAGTAATGGATTGGGATTTTAGTCTGACAGAATCATCATCACAAGGTTCTCTCCTATTTCTTTTCCATTTAGCCAGCTGTACACTTGGTGATAAGTCCCATAATCTAATATCTAAAATGAATTAATCTGCACAGTGCTGAATTAGTTAACTCATATTTAGGCTCAGTTTCCTAAATTCAACTTTGTTTATTTGCAGAAACATTGGAAATAGCCGAGCTGATGGAAAGAGCAAATTGAAGACCTCTACTCAACAGTGCCATTAATTGCACATTGGGTCACCTGACATAAGATGGTGCCTGACTTTGTTCTGCCCCATTCTGTTATGTGCAGCATCTAATATTAATAATGAAATCTTATATAGCGCCGGTATCCGCCGTAGAGGCGCTCATGGCGCTTGCACAAATCTACTGGGAAGTTGTACATGTAAATGATATTTAATACATATACACTCCCGGCTGCGGCCTGGTTGGCTCTTCAAGTTGTAGTGTGTATGTGTGTGTGTATGTGTGTGTGTGTATGTGTGTGTGTGTATGTGTGTGTGTGTGCGTGTGTGTGTGTGTGTGTGTGTGCGTGTGTGTGTGTGTGTGCGTGTGTGTGTGTGTGTGTGTGTGCGTGCGTGCGTGTGTGGTGTGTGTGTGTGTGTGTGTGTGTGTGTGTGTGTGTGTGTGTGTGTGTGTGTGTGTGTGTGTGTGTGTGTGTGTGTGTGTGTGTGTGTGTGTGTGTGTGTGTGTGTGTGTGTGTGTGTGTGTGTGTGTGTGTGTGTGTGTGTGTGTGTGTGTGTGTGTGTGTGTGCAAGAAATGACTATGTGGTGGATAACTGTGTGTGTGTGTGTGTGTGTGTGTGTGTGTGTGTGTGTGTGTGTGTGTGTGTGTGTGTGTGTGTGTGTGTGTGTGTGTGTGTGTGTGTGTGTGTGTGTGTGTGTGTGTGTGTGTGTGTGTGTGTGTGTGTGTGTGTGTGTGTGTGTGTGTGTGTGTGTGTGTGTGTGTGTGTGTGTAAGGGCTACTTGCGGTGTATAACTTATTACCCCAGCTTTTTATGGTTGTGACTTATACTGATTGGTGATTCTTAGTATTTGTTTTTATCGTACTCTTTTACAACTATACTATACCATGAGTATTTATTTATAGATCGATGGTGTGTGTGTCTGTGTGGTCAGTGTTCTCAGTTACAAATGTTTATTTATTTATTGCTTTCTTAATAGCGAACACCACAAGATAATTTCCCCATGAGGGACAATAAAGGAATTTGAATTGAACTGAATTGAATACATCACTTCGTGTTTCAAATGGATGTGTGCATCTGATAGCTTTGTGTATCATAATGCATAGCAGTGTTATTAATTGGACAATGTTTTAACTGACACAATAGTGAAGAACATGTCTGACTTTATTCTGCCACATTAGTTCCATGTGGCTTCTGCTGGGAACATGTACAACACTACACGTTTCAAATGGATTTGTGCAATCGATCGATTTGTGTATCCAAATGCACAACATCCCGTCATTATGTTGCAAAATAGGAGTACATAATAAATTGAATGCTTTCTTATGCTCATCATCTTTGGATGTGTTCTACAGCATATTCTTCAAAATTTGATGAAACAAGTTTGTGTTAAGTGAATTATAATGGGAATAGTGTATAAAAAATGTCGACATAGTTGCCTTTACAATAATTTGGAAAATTCGTAAAATATAAATGTTCCACAACATTCAACATGTTTCAGGGATCTTCTTGAGTTAAATACACCAATGATGACTGAAAACAGTGTTTTAAAAATGCGTTACTTTTAAAGTTTTGTAATTTTATAACTATATTTCCATCATACAATGGCCATTTTATTTGTCATCGAAACGGGAGTTCGACAGAAGCAAATTCAATATCGTTTCCTCTAAATGATGGGCAGAACAAATCATTATTGCATTCACAGTACAAAATAAAACACTTACACTAATGCAATTTATTTTAATATTTTGGCGACAATAATGTCATTATGCTCTTTACAGATCTACATTTTTTGGAAACTAAAATTAAACCTTATGTAGAAAGAAAAGTACATAACCACCTATGCTATTTTAATATTGTACATTACTTCATGTGATGCATAATGTTGTATTGATACTGCTTATGGAAATAGCACCTGGATTTATGGTGCAAACAAAACGGTTTCATTATTCAATGTTTCTCGGCTTCAATAAGTCTCTGTTATCTAAACGTTTAATTGAAATTAAACTTTAAAATGTATAGCCATATGTACTTAATGAAAAAGGAACATGCTAGTACCATAGTTGAGATTTCGTATGTTTTTATATTCCAACAAAAACAATGCCAATCATTCAATATGTCATCGGCCGCTTCGTGCGTGGAGAGCTGGTATTTTTTGTTTTAAATCAATCCGTCTGTCATGAGCTATCGCTATGTTCATTCTCTGTTTATTCCTTATATTTTCCTTTTTTTCTTTGCTGAATCTGTCTTACACAGATCGGGAAGGTGGGGCCAAAGTCGAAACTGCGCGTACGCGCAGTTAGTTATTTTTCGGTATATTGTCAGGGTCATTTGTGATTAATAAAACATAATTCTAATGAAATAAATTCATATAATTACACGAAATAATAATATTAACAGGATTATTTAATAATTGCATACATTACAAAGATATTAACATTATCAAAGAATCGCTTTAACAGAAATACACATACTCTTCAGACTAGTATGTGGATAGTTTTCTATAAATTTATGTCTGGTTGAATAAACTGATTCATACATTTTGAACAACTGTTGTACATTCATTGGTAACAAATAGTGAAATGCCTTAAACATTATTACAGCTGTTTTTTATTTGACTAAATCTGGTACTTTAAGAATACGCAGATTGTAAAATAGTATATTAATTTGTATGATCAAGTCTCTTGGCACCACAAAGTATTCTTATAACCCTTTTCTGAAATACTAAACATTGAACACATTTGTAGCATATGTGTTACTCCAAACTTCTGCACAACACATAATATAAGACACGAAAAGAGAACAGTACAAAATATGCATACCACGTTTGTTAATCAAGAAACTGGCCCTGTACATAATAGCACAACTTTTGACAGTTCAGACCTTACTGAAAAAATTTGATTTCTCAGTTTAACTTGTCATCGATCATTACACCTAAAATTGTATGGCATTTACTCTATTAATTATTTCTTTATTTGTGTTTACAGAAATATCAGCAATCAACTTCCGGCTTCCAAAAATCACGTAATTAGTTTGTGTTACTTTAAAAAATAATCGATTAACAGAAAACCACACCTAGAGTTGCTCTAGTCCATTACTTACCATCCGAACAAGTTCATTTAAGTCCCTAGCAGAACATAATATGTTTGTATCATCGGCAAATAAAATAAACTTAAAATACATTTGAAACTTTACAAATGTCATTAATATACACAATAAATAACTTTGGTCCCAAAATGGAACCCTGTGGAACACCACACGATACATTTAGGATTTTTTAATCACAATTATTACAATTAACAAATTGTGTTATATTTTTTAATAACTCTCTATCCATTCATGTGCGACACCACGCATACCATATAAGTGTAATTTTTTACTCAGTATATCAATATCAATAGTGTCAAATCCTTTATTTAGGTCAATAAACACTCCAATAGCATACTTGTTGTTTTCTAATGAGTTTGTAATTTCTTCTACCAATTCTAAAAGAGCCTCAGTTGTTGACATATTAGACCTAAAACCATATTGATTTGGACTTAGTATGTCATACTTATTTAGGAATAAGTCCATCATGTCATTATATAGTTTCTCCAGAATGTTTGAGAATTGTGGTAATAATGATGTTGGCCTGTAATTTGTAAACACATTCTTTTCATCCGATTTAAATAATGGAACAACTTTGGTAATTTTCATCTTGCTTGGAAATACTTTTTGAAAGGATACATTACATATGTGACTATGTGGCTTAATTATTTTAGTCATTACTTTCTTTATGAAGCTTATGTTAATATCACTATAATCAATTGATTTTTTATGTTTACAATTATGTATAGTACTTATAATGTCTAGATCATCAGCAGGACTTAGAAACATAATATGTTCTACTTTCCTTTCTACGTAATTATAAATAGTTGCATAATGTTCAGTTAAGGATATACTTTGTTTGAGATTCGCTTGTTGTTTTTTATAAAGTAGTCTGGGTATGTTGGCTTATTGTACTATTTGTCAATTATGCTATTTAATATTTTTCAGGTTTCTTTAACATTTGTTTTGTGCTTTTCTAATAATGTGCTGTAGTAGTTTTTGTCAGTAATTATTAATATAGATGTTAATTTATTTTTGTAAGATTTGTATTGTTGTTCTGCTTCAGCAGATCTTGATACAAGAAATGCTTTATATAATTTACTTGTCTTTGTACAAGCACATTTTAAACCTTAGGTGAACCAAGGTTTTTGTTAATGTAACTTTCTATTGGAAATTCTTTTCACAGTGTAATGTTTATTTAATATATTTATAAATATGCGTAGAGAAGAATTATAAGCTTGATTTACATAATTTGTATTTATAAAATATTGCCAGGATTGTTGACTCCAATGTATCCTCGTTTATTTTTCTGACATATTGAAGTTCATTTACATTACATCTGTTTATGTTATACTCGCAAAGTCCAAAAATTAATAAGTGGTCACTAATGTCATTGAACATTATACCACAAGTTATATTGTAGCGCAATTCATTGGTGAATATATTGCCTATTAATGTAGTTGAGCTGTCTGTCGTCCTAGTAGGCTTGTCAATTAATGGGTAAAGACCCAAACTATACATTGTATCTATACATTTTTAGTATTATTATGAGTCTCATGTTGCAGCAAATCTATGTTAAAGTCACTGAACACAAATATCAAAGTTTGACCTTGATGTTCTGTACATACAACTGACCACAACATTTGTGTGGTTCTTTATGGTAATACATTCAGTAATACATTCAAGAATATTCTCTTCTACAAAAGATATACTTTCCACCTTATTATAAGATAATAACTTATTTGAGTTACCCCAAACTTCTGCACAACACATAATAGAAGACACGAAAACAGAATAGTACAAAATATGCATAACCTTATTTGCGTATGTAGCAACACCACCACCTCTTCGGATTACTCTTGTGGTGTGGTAAACATCATAATTGTTTATATTATTTTTCGTATTCGGGCTATTGCTGTTCGCTGCATATATTGCACAACTTGGCGACGTCATCAAGAAATTCGGCTTGGATTATCACCTATATGTCGACGACACGCAACTTTATGTTTCGCTTTGTCCTGGTGGAGATGGCGAACTGAACTCAGTGGATCGTCTGTGCTGTTGCCTAGAAGAAATAGCTGGTCTTGGACAATTTACTTAACTTAAATTATCAGAAGACGGGTGTCATAGTGTTTGGTATTAAACAGAAGTTGCCACTACTAAAGGACATTCGTATTTTTGACTCGACTATGACTTCATCTTCAAGTGCTCGCAACCAATATGACTAACCACCAGTTACGCCAACTCATATAAGGAGCTAATAATAATTTATCGATTTATATGCATTTTGCAGCTTTTAATTTAATGTTCACATACGTCTATATAAGTGTGCAATATTATATGTAACAATGATAGCATTTGTTTAAATCTAGTGTTTTATATGCATTTAAACATAATGTGTTTTTCAGTGTACTTTTTACGATCTGTAGCGGCAAATACATTTACCTGTTTAAGTTATTTATTGTTATTATTATTATTATCGTAATCATAATCATCATCATCATTACAGGTTGATGCAGATAGATCCTTCCATCAAGCCGCTGTTCTCCAAAGTCAACGTAGACGACGTTCACAGTGCGGAGTTTGGTGCACACGCCCTGAGGGTTCTGGTCGGCCTTGACCTGTGTATCAACGCACTGAATGATATCCCTCTTTTGGAGGAAATTACGTCACATCTGGCAAAGCAACATGCCGCTAGAATCGGAGTGAAGAAGGAACATTTGTTTGTGAGTGGAGTTCTCTGTTTCGCCAAACTACATCCTTTCAGAACTATTTCATTACTGCCATATTTCAGTTCTGGACAAAGTATCGTTGCACTGCTTTGTATTCATAGTAGCATTTCTATATCCTTCTTACAATGTGGCCTTCGAACTTGTATTATTACGTTCAGCTTCCTTTCTGGCATCCAGGTTAGAGCCTCCAGGCAGTGGCTATCGTTATTGTTTTCTGGGGACATGTCCAATCCATTTCCATCTTCATGTCTTTACTTCTACCCGTGCTTCTTAGCAATTGTCCAAATTATGTATAAATGATGATCCAGTTCTGATTGATATTTTGTTCCTAGAAACAATACTAACATTGAAGCTAACGCTTTACTGCATCGACTTTTTTAAACTTGCTCCTTCTTAATGTCAGTCGAAAATATTACACGAACCCGTCGTCATTTAAGAACCTACCTTGGTAACGTGGCATATCGACCTTAGCTTCTTGGCCTATCCACGCGTCTGTTGACAACGTGAATGCTGCTGATCAATGTTTAAATTGACGAACCCTTTTCTTTTGATGCGCCACTGAGCTTGGTGCCAAAAGATTGAGGGACTAGACAAGTTACCTTATTATTATTATTATTTTTATTTTTATTAATTATTAATATCATTATTATTATTATTTTGTGTTTCCTCTTTGTAGCGATTCTTCGATGTAACGGTTAAGGCCAAGCCGCTCATGGCTGATAACTTCAACAGAGACGTCTGGTACAACTGCCTCGTACCAATATTCGAGGCTATCACTGTTGACCTGCCTTGAGCTGTCAAATCGCATACAACGGAATTGTCGGGATCATCTTGCGATGCACTGAACTGTTCATGAGCGACATTCTATATTATCACCAATGTCAAATGCGAGCAGAGAACCCGAAATAAACGCGGCGATATAGATAACAAAATTTAATAGCAGAGTTGTTATTATTACTACTTGTTATTACATTTATTATTATTATTAAAAGAAAATATTCCCTACCATTTCACATGTAGGCTGTTATTGTATATGTATACATACATATATATATATATATATATATATATATATATATATATATATATATATATATATACATATATATATATATATATATATATGTATGGATAATATATATATATATATATATACATATATATATATATATATACATATATATACAGACCATAAGAAATGTCACTTATTGGTACCATCTGGGCGGGAAGACCAGTTAAGATTTTTGAAATAGTCCATGTCTATGGAACATATTTTGATATGATAAACATTGCTAAGCGGTTGCTTATTGGCTTGCTTGGCGATCATCTTTAAAAATGGCCGCCAAATCCAATTCCCTCGTGTTGTAATAACTGCATGACATAGAACCACATTGTTGGTGTCAATATAAAGGTCTTAGAGACCATGGATTTAAAATAATCTACCTTTGACCTTCTGCGATGGTCACATCTGCCATTTTAAAAGTTGGCGGTCGTCAAAACAAACGTCACAATATATTAGCATCTCTGTCGCATAGAGCAGTAATTTGAACACCATTGCATAGACTTATGGACAGCGATTTCAAAAATTGACCTTCTCTATCATTGATATGTTCGCCATTTTTAAGATGACGAAAATAGGCAGAATATATGGCAGAACGACGTAACCTAGAGACACACAGATAACGCCAACCTATAATTTTTTATTTAAAATATACTAGTTTTTTACTTTCCCCGACATTCAGCAGTCCGCCATGTTTCAAGAGGATGCCCGTCAACTTACGTGCAGCTCAGAGTAATAAGCGTCTTCATTATTATCCCTATCACAGTTCAATAATCGTCATCGCTACCCCCATCATCAGAGCCTTGTTCAACTGCGAACTGTTGTTCTTTCTTCTGCAGAAGTTAATTGACTGGAACTGATGTACGTTGTAGGTTTCTCCTGTTGGTGCATGTCAGTTCATTGACACGGCTGTTTGCAGGAACGCAGGTACATGCATAACAACAGTTCAAAAATTGCATCTTGGGCTGGAGGAGCGCACATCCACTCGATAACTATATGACCGTCATCATCTGTCATCCATCCACTTTCTTTCGGGTGTAGCACAAATAGGTGAGTCTGAAGGCAGCACTTCCAGATTGCTGCTTGGTAGTTGGCGCGAAGAATGTGGAGGCAATCCCTGCATGGTGAAAGCTGGCTGGATTCGACTTCTCCTCGTTCGGCACAGAAGAGTTGGTAGCGCACTTCATTCACTTAGACAATGTTGACAGTTATTGCATACGGGTAGCAGGTAAACAGCTGTATTTTGTCAATCGGTTGCTTAGAGATTTCCCAGGATTTACCAATTTTGCTGAAAGTCTCCCGATATGTGCTGTCATTTTTCGTAAGTTTCAGTGCACCCAGAATATCTCATCAAGTAGGCAAAACCTTTCATCAGTTTCAGAACACTCACAATGTGAAGGGTTGTAATTCAAATTAGGGCGTTGCAGATGCTTTCTCCCAGTGAACTTGCCAGTGTCTCTATGTCGATGAACCTTGTGCGGTTTCAATGGTTAAAATTTCTTATAGACGGACCAGTGGATGTCTATGTTGAAAAAAGGCAGAGCATTATAACATGTGTGTTTTGGCTGTCGCTAGGACTGCCCTTGACGCGGCCTTTGCAACGCGCAGTTGAGCGTATAGGAGCTCACGAGTAGCTGCTTCTTCTTGTGTGGACCTCAGTTCTGTGATTTCCACCCAGTCATCTTTGGCCATCTTGTAGCAGACCTTATCATAGGTTACATACATTGATTTTGTGGTGTGGATCTCCCTGTACATCGGCAGTTTCCACTGATCGACGATGCATTTGATCAAGCTGGACTTGGAGTTGCACAGGAACTTCCTCCACTGCTGGATAGTGTGGCCTCCTGCAATGTTCTTGCACCGAATAACTGTTTTTGATCCCCGGTTGCACGTCTCAGCAGTTTTTATTGAGGTCTTCCGGTTGAATGCCACATAAATCCTGTGACTCTGTGATCAATCATGCAGGACTAGTGGAGTGACAGTTTTGCCAGCTGTGCAAACGTTTTGTTGTTGCCGTTCAGCTTCTGCACCAATGATGCAGGTTGATGGGTCAGGGATATATTCTGCTGGTGAAAGTTTATCTCCATATCTTTAGCGTGTGCAGCCTTGTTCGTCTTCCTCAAAGACCCATCTGCATTTGCGAGTGCCAATAATAGAGGGCCTAGTGGGTTAGCAAGGCCATCCCTCATGTGCAGCTGTCTACTCTGAGCAACAAGGATCATGTGGCCAAATAAATTTCTCTCAGCCTTTATAACCACCTCATTGGTTGGTCCTCTTTCACTGGCGTTTTTTGCATTTACACTGGAGAATGTCTTCAAGTTTTGCTTTGTTATCTTGTCGTGGAATTTATTTGTTGGTGGAGTTTCTTCTAAGCGTGTATTTTTGAACATCTGGCATGCTTCTTCGCCGACTTGATGAGCTCACACAATTTTTTTGCAACATTTGCATGGGCCACATTACCACTGGATAGGCTGACAAATTCAGTATGTTCAGGACACATTGGATTCAGCCAGCTGCTTTCCAACTGATCAACCAAGGACTCGACATACGCCTCGTCTTTCCGGATGCGGGACTTCTGAAGATCTTGATTAGCCAGCTTGGAACCGCCTAGACCAAGCGTGTCTCTCAGCTTTCTCAAATACGTGGTCCTGTACTCGGCTGTTAGGTAGTACTTGTCCACAGCTCCTGGTTTCAAACTGAGCCTCTTTTTTCTACACGGCGTTTGGGAGTCTTCGTTGACCGTTTCCTCAATCGTCTGGTTGACAAGGATATCTGGGTATTCGACGGGCATTTGCATCACCTGATCACAGTAATACGGGAGGAAGCGTGTGTAGTTAAGCCAGTCATATGCGAAACACCTGGGATCATTGCACGAAGGTGTAGTATCCGATGTCCCTCTCTTGATGCTCGAAACAGGCCTAGCAAAATCTCAACTATGTCCAGATAGGACAACCAGAAGGTTGGGCGGCTCCCATTACCAACTCGCAGAAAGTCAAGGTAGACTTCAAAGAGATACATGATACGGGCACATGTTTTCGGGGCCTGCTTCAACGGTGTTCTTGAAAACCTATGTTTTACATCAATTGTAAGGGTTTAAATTATGTTATTCTTGAGATAGGATGTCGTGGGTGTGTCTAAAAGCCTGACCATTCGAGACCATGACGTCAACCGCAAAATATGTACTATATTTAGGACTCAGATGGCGATGTGAAGCGCCACAGTAGAAAATGTGGTCATACAATTAGAGAAACTTTGCATGTGTCACAGTCATACTACACTAACCAAATAGGAAATTAAGACATTTTGTGTTAAGCACACTACATGTGTGTACGTTATTCTGTTGTGCGGTCCATTCCCGTGTGGCACTGACACTGGTCACGAACACTCGGGCTTTTAGCTTTTACTTTTGTTAACCCGTTAAGGGCGCAGTATCTGATTATATTCATGCGCGGCATGTAAATAAAGGAAGTGCACGTAAATGGGTGACGTCATGGTCTCGAACAGTCGGGCTTTTAGCCTTTCCCAGGGAATAATAGGCTTTGACGGGCGCCATCTTGAAACATTGCGGATATATGAATGTCGGCGAAGGTCCGAAAGTAATATATTTGAAATTGCCATACCTAACAATAAACTATGTGGCTCTAGGCTATGTCGTTATGAAGATACGGGAATACTCGTCTGAGACTACCTTTTAAAACGGTGAATATATCACTGAAAGGGAAGGTCAAATTAAACATTTTAAAATTGTTGCCCACAAATCTATGCACATATGTATAAATTACTGTTCTAAGTGACGTAAGTGCTAAGATATGGTGACATTTGTTTCTGCAACAGCCATCTTTAAAAGTGGCGGACGTGAATGTCACGAAGGTCAAATATAAAATACTTGACATCTTAGACTTAGACTTAGAAGCTCCCGCACCGCCCGCCGCATGAGGCTGTCAATCCTCTCCAATCGGATTGGTCAGCAGTCCAGCTCCTATTCACTCGTTGAAGTTCTTGAAATCCTTGAACCCTAAAATCTATGCATTGACACCAAAAGTAGGGTATTAGGTGGCGCAGTTATTACGACATGAGGAAATTGAATTTGGCGGCCATTTTTAACGATAGCCGCCTAACCAATACGCAACCGCTTAACAGTGTTTATCATTATCAAAATATAATATGTTCCATATACATGGACTATTTCAAAAATCATAATTAGATCTGGCCCGCCCAGATGGTACCGACATCTGGTCTGGCCCATGGACTAATATAACAATGTATATAATGTTATTGAATATATATATATATACAACAATATAGCAACATATATATATATATATGTTTTTTACTTATATACATATATATTACATATATATATATATATACATATATACATATATACATATGTATATATTATATATAAAACGCAAGTGCCATAGGACACTGATGCACTGAAAATGGTGAGCTCATTCGTGACATCTGACCTCTAAGATAAAGGTTGAATTGATCAATCATCTTGCCATCGCCCATCTAGCTCCAATTTATTTTCTGGAAAGTATTGCACGAAAGGAATGTATCCCGCTCAAGAACGAACTGAATATAACATATATTTCTTTTTTATAGTCTGAGTCAATTTTTGGACATAATGTTCATTTTTGGAAGAAATCATAAAATTGGGCACATATGACAATTGATACTAATCAAATCCTGATATAGGACACATTTTCGTATTCGTTAACACCCATTAATTAGCATAAATTCAAAATGGCTAAAATCCGATATGGTCATATCTCAGCTAATAATAGGCCGATTCCGATGAGGTCTGTTTGCATTATTATAGTCTTGGGTATACACGTTCGATCGAAGAAGTTTTCACCATCATCCAGGATAAAGGTCACGAGTTGTTTGCCAATACAATTGACCTTGGAGCATTTTATATTGCGTTAGATAGATTGTATCATAGTATACTAAAATAAATACCGCCTTTTGTCTCCATGACGTCGAGGTGAAATCCAGAAGGTCAAGGTGATGATCTGTAAGTGCCGCATATTGTTAATGCACTCCAAACCGTTCATGTCAAAATCATGCATGTCTATTCTCTCAACATCAGCAATCAATGGCGCACATTTTAGATCAGCCACAAGTTTCTTAAAGGTAATGCAACCCGGAATGGTGGGAACACTATCAGCAACTATCCTTGTTTAACAGAGGAAGCCCACTATTGAATTTGAGGTTGGCAAAGTCAATCACGTCTTTGGATAGAACAATCATATCAGGCGTGTAGCCACATTAGATACGGCATGACTCAATTAAGCACAGTCGCATGGTGTTAGTTGGAAGTTCGTGTCGGAGGAGTACTGTGGCGACCATGACAGCTTCCTCCACACTTCCATCTGGCTATGCACTCAAGGCCTTTTTTGTAGCAGGAGCACCTTCCTGCACAGCTTGGTTGTGCATCCGCAACTGATCAATTCTTCCATGGGATTTTCTGCTCGAAGGAGGGAAGTCCACAAAGGCACTCAACACAATTCAGACTCAACTAATCAACATTAGCCTGGACATGTTTTTGGGTGAGATATTGCCGCCACACTTATTCATCTTGAAGATCGCTCTCTCTATCAAGGTTGCCTTGGTTGGTTGCAAGTCCCCGAACGTGCCAGGTACTGAGGGAATATGTGGTGGCGTGATTCCTGCTCCCCTTTTTCTCACTGGACAACGAAACTAAAAGCAAGCATGTCGATAGGACCAAAGACCTGCACGTATTATGACAGCTCTGCAACGAGCTGCACGTCAGAGAAAGCAATACTGACCACCTGTTTGAAGTCGAAAATGCTGATGACCCATTGCCACAAGGATACAAGCACACACTGATCATAGCAAGTGACACTGACAACTTTGTCCTGGGGATCCCTTTCCTCACTGCGATGTGTGCGGAGAAATTGTGGAAATGGGCGAAACGGTTAGATATATTTTATCTACGACATCTGCATTGCTTTTAATAAACGTGTGGTTGGTCTCCAAATATGCGCCATTGAAAGCTGATGTTGATCGAATTGACATTTATGATTCTGACATGATAGGTTTTGAGTGCATACACAACATACGGATCGTGCGGCACTTAAAGGTCATCACCTTGACCTTCTAAGCTTGACCTTGACATCATGATGGATAACAAAAGGAGGCATGTATTTTAGTATAACATGACCTGATGTAACATGCAATACAGGGTCAATGTCCCAATAAGTGTACAAATTGGATTTGGCAGGTCCAAAAATAAATGTTTGATTCAAAGCTGTTAAGTTATATTTTCTTATTGTACATATAAAGACGCATATTTTCCATAAATAGTTCAATATAATATACTTTTGTTATGACAGCTACTTGAAGCCAACCTTGATTTTCATTGCGTGTCCAGCGTCATTGACAAAAAATTTCTATATTACATACAATTTGAGCATTTTATATTACATGTAAACGGAATTTGTTTTATCATCTAGTGTGTATATGTCATTTAATAAGAATCAAGAGGTATAAGGTAGCATTTGATTTGGAAACATTTTGTATCCCTTATAGATACGTTGGTGATTATTTTAGCACTGTGTTGTTTCATGGAAAGGTCTGCTTTCAATTACTGTAGCTCTTTCAGAAACGTGTTTGAAACATAATCAGTAACAGTGATCAGTTATCTTTGGCTATGCCAACTGTCATATGTGTCCGCCGATTGGAACTAGGCAAAGTGTGAGCTGAGGAATGAACATACCTTGATGACACTGGACACGCAATATAGCTATTGTTAGATAGTGCCATTATTCTTAATAGAAAACAAGTGTAATGCTTAGGAAAACGTATTAAAACATGATATGGTATACATCTGCACACAGGTAAGGAGCTTGCGTTGTTTTGCTATTATTTTACTTCATTAAATTATTCTTCATTTCACAATTAGTTACGTCTGTTGTTTAATAATCTGATCCACATGTTTGACGGTTAGTCAATGTACATCAGTCTACTGAATCGATGTTGGTGTTTATAAACCATTGACCAATCGTGATATTAACAACGCAAAATCGACAAATAACACTCAAAAATAGGCTCGACTGCTCACAACTGATAACGCTGTACAGTTTGTGATGACGCTGAAAACGAGTTGGTCAGAACTGACACAAAGAACACTGGTTTTCCTTACAACTGAATAAATATAATTTATGTGGATGCATTGTTGAAGGGATCTATATTTTGAATCTAGATTTTGTGGATCCATTAACAATGAGTTGTTACACGTGTCACATGTTCACACGTGTCACATGATATAACCATATCCTCAGTGTTGGGCGTGTAGATAGAACTACCTTGTCTGAAATTCCTCAAGCACTTGCTGTATCCGCTTTACGTAGGCCCTACGTGCCATCTGGCAGGGCAATGTTCATTTGTCGCTAGTCGTCAACATTACCTGACCCGCTGATATGGCCTCAGCGTAAGCCTGAGCTCACGACAAATGATCGACAGACGCTTCGGATGAATCTGCCGCCGATCAGCGCAGTCACCACAGCCGAACCGAACCACACGTCGGCCGTCGTAACCGTGAATAACATTCGAGCTACGTCCACTCGTCAGTGTAGCCCTGCGATGGATAACAAAGCACTTCTACCAGCTGCGAACGCTATCGGGAACTGTGCGCCGGGTGTCGCGAAACAACCAACTAAGAGTATCGTTGATGATGGCTTTAAGCTGGTGTCTGGCAAAAAAGGCGCAGTGACGGTTCGAAGGCGGTGATCGGCATGCGGAAATGCGGCAACCAGCTCAAAGTAAATGTAAATGTAATTCTATGGTGCTGTACAGTACAATAAGTGGCACAGTAGAAAGTCAAAACAACACAAACATTCAATATAATACAAATATTGATATAAAAGATAAAACTATAAAATAATAACATTTATAATTTCAATAGAAACATCGAACATATTTTATATAATTATCTAACAAGTGTAAAACTAGTTAAGTTAGTAAAATTAATAAGTTAATTGTATGCAATTCTAAAATAATGAGTCTTCATTTAGCTCTTAAAAACACTGACATTGTTGCAGCTGCGAATATCTTTGGGAAGGGATTTCCACAGTTTCGGTGCAGCAACTTTAAAAGCACGATCTCCCAGAGTTTTCCTTTTTGTCCTTGGTACATCAAGTTTAAGATCATCCTGCGATCTTAGACCGTAATGGATGCTTTTAGGAGTAAGCATTTCCAACATATATTCTGGTTCATGGCCATGTAATGAATTAAATGTCAGTAAGCACATTTTTTATTTAATGTGAAATTCCACCGGCAACCAGTGAAGTGACTTTAGTACTGGAGTGATATGGTTATATTTGCCGATTCTGCACAACACTCTGGCTGCGGTGTTTTGAACCATTTGTAATTTCCGTATAAGGTATATGGCAATATGGCTGTGAACCAGAGCATGTATCAGTTTCTCTGTACTCTGTTGATCAAGATATTTTCTGATTTTTCCGATGCTATAAAGTTGTGCATAAGCTGCCCGAAATTGCAACCCTACATGTTCTTCCATAGACATGTGTTTATCAAAATAAGCGCCCAAATTTCGCACACAGTTCAGTGCATGTATCTCATAGCCCCCGATGTTAATGGCCGTGTTGGTGCATTTTGCTAGTTGTTGCGGAGTGCCAATTAAAATGTACTCAGTCTTGGAGTTATTAATTTTGAGTTTCATGCCTTGCATCCAGCTGTTGATGTCTATGATGTATCGTTCCATGGACTCACGGTTACTGTCCATAGAATCAGGATGGAAACCACAGTAAACCTGATGATCATCGGCGTAGGCATGCCACAGCTTCCCATGCTGAAAACAGGAATTCAACAGGGCCTACGCATGAGCCTTGCGGTACACCTTGATCAAGTTTAAACTGCTTAGACACCGTATCATCAGACATCGTACCACCGCTGCGACATTTATTGTAGATAAGAGGAAAATCAATTTATAGCTGTGCCTGATATTCAACCAAATGTTGTGGTTCACTGTAACAAAAGCCGGCGACAAGTCGATTAAAACCAGTTGTGTTACCTTCTGTTGATCCATGTTTACAAGAATGTCAGACTGGACCATAACTAGAGCGGTTTCTGTAGAATGCCCTGCTCTATAAGCAGACTGACAAGGTGGCAAAGGAAATCCACAGTTTTCTGGAATAGGATCCAATCCTGTTTTTTAAGCAGCGGCACTACAAGTGCAGCCTTCCACTCGTGTGGGAACTCCCCAGAAGCAATAGAGAGATTGATGATGTGTGTGAGGGGTGGCAGTAATTCCTCCATATACTCTAACTAATTTGGTTGGCATGTGGCCAAGAGCACAGCTGGTTGTTTAAGATTTCATAACCAACTTGCGCACATCATCTTCGGAGACCACCGCAAATGTATCTAAGTTAGCACACACACCCTCTCTGAATGGTATATATGGTGGTTCGGTAACACCAATGTTCGTTTGAATAGCATCTATGTTATCACTAAAAAGTTGCCAAATTCATTTACAAGGTTTTCTATAGAATCATGATCAGGTAGTGGAATACTTTGCTTTTTATCACACGGGTGTTTATGAGAAAAAATAATTTCTTCGAATCACCCTTCGCTTTTAAAATTAAGTTAGAGAGATGGTTAGTTCGTTTGGTATTCAGTGAATTGACGTATTTGTTCCGAGCACAATGGAATGTCAGCAGAGTTTCATGATTTTTATCCCGCGTCCAGATTAATTCAGCTTTCCGTCTCTGCGACTTTAGTGATTTGAGTTCATCGACGAACCATGGTACCAATGGCCTCACAACAATAGTTTTGGAATTGATGGGTGCGTGCCTATCCAACAACTGTCTGAGTTCCCAATTGTAGTCACCAACTAGCTGATTGATATCCGTGATATTTAATAGTGCATTAGTGATATTCTTCAGGTCATTACTAAAAGCACTATTATCGATTCGTTTCAGTTTCCTGGATGATATCGTACGCGTCTCTAAGGGAGGTATGGGCATGTTTTCTCTATAACACACAAACATATCATCCGACACCATATAATCAGCCACGGGGTAACGAAGCAGACGTTCACGATTATATCTAGTAATAATTAAATATAGACCAGATACATGCGATGGAACCGTAACATGCTGCTTTAAGTCATACTTACTAAGCACATCACACATTCTAATTGCATCAGCTTCTGTGTCAATATCCATATGAATATATTATATTAAAATCATTATCAGGAGTGAATGAGGGGTTTGTACTGCATGCAACAAATATGTCTGAAATTCCTCAAAGAAAGTAGGAGTTGTAACACGATGTTTTTCCGAGTATGGTGGTTGGTATATGACATGCGTATAAACTTTCGTCTTCTGACATAATAGCTCATAATTACCTAACTCAAATGAATTGAGTTCGCCAGATGACAGCACTTTACACTGAATGCCAGTCTTGAAAAGGGCGAATTGGAGGTCCTTCGTCCGGCGTGAGGCTGTGTTCACTCGCTCAACACGGATCAGATTGTCCAGATTAACGCCAGTTCGATGTACGCCTGTCCTGGCATCGCGAAAGTTAAACACATCGTCGTCGTTCTCGCTTGCTGTTGTTGTTGCTGCTGACATTGGTGCTATCGCCGCTGCTATTGCCGTTGCTGTTGCTGCAGCTGCCGCCATCGCTACTGTCACTGCTGCTGTTGTCGTCGTTGTTGTTGCTGTTGTTGTTTTTGCTGTTGAAATTGTTGCTATTGCTGCCGCTGGTGAACTTGTAACACACGACGTTGCGTAATCACGGTGCACACTTGAAGCTGTGCCGCGTAACAAATTCATGTGGGGGGCAGTCATACAGTTGGCACATAGGTTGCGTCTGAAGGCAGACACTATCACTGCAATCGGTCTGCACAAATTCTTTCCGTCTCTTTGGCCTCGTCTTGTCGGTTGCACTTTTGAAATGCCATTGGTAGTCAATGCATGCCACAATGGTCTGTTGACTGGCTTTCCACATACATTGCCAGCCAGCTGGTGGCGGGCCTTGGCTGAATATTGAATGGTAGACGTCATGGTTGACTGGTCACTTTCTCTTCTTGTGATGCCTGCTCTTTGGTAAAAGTGTCCAACATTTAAAAAGTTGTAGTATTCTTCAAAATAAAGTTCCCACCTCCTTCACTGTACCTTCATGTCACAGCGTGTAAAAATGGCATGTAAAGTATGTACCCTGTAAAGTAAAGGATGGACGATTCCTGATAGCCTTTATCTCACGACTGGATCCTACGGTCACTGTTGATAACATGTCTTTGTATGTGAAGTATATGCCTAAGCTCGAGGCTAATTGGGTGAAACTAAAAACTAAGCATGAGAGTTATGCCTCATCCGAGGTTGATGTGCAATGACGCATTTAAGTTTTATGACCCGGACAACTGGCCATCTGGTGTATCTACTTGAGGAAATTCTTTAATTCTTTATGCCCTTCTTAAATGATTTGTTAATGAAATGTGATATACTGTGCCTACAAGAGCTTATGCTAATTAAACAAGATTGCCATATACTAAACACCTGTCACGATGGTTATGTGGGTTATGGTGTTTTTCCTGTAGATACATTTGTGATATTTTAACTGGTAGGCCGTATGGTGGAGTAGGTTTTTTTATGGAAACATTCCCTTGATCAATACATCACCATTCTTGACCAATGCTATGACTGGCTATGCGGCATAAGAATTTGCTGGGGTAATAGGGAGTATTATCTATTAAACGTATATTGCGAGGAAAACAGGGATAGGTTCAATGAATATATTTCTAAAATTGGTGTATGTTAATAATATTAATAGCTCATGTATCACTATTGTTGGTGATTTTAATGCGGATATTTGCAAGAAATCAGTTTTTGGGAATACCTTACTTGATTTCTGCAAAGAATTTACTCTGGCTATATGTGATCAAGATACTCTCCCGATAGACACATATACATACGTTAGTTCTGCCTGGGGAACTACATCATGGCTAGACCATATCATATGTACCGCTGATGCGAAGGATTGCCTATCTAACATGTCCATACTTTATGACATCATTTATTCTGATCACCACCCGATATCGTTCAGCAGAGACAGTGATATTGTACCAGAATGCATTAGTGGTAGTGTCAATACTAATGAGATTAGGCAAGGCATACAGTGGGGCAGATTACACCCATAAGATATTGACGCATATAGAGAATGCACGAACGTCGAATTGAGCAAACTGCAAACTTCCACCGGGTGTTAGATGCACTGATCCCAATTATCATAACTGTTATCATCATGATGATCTCAGTGACTTTTACAATTCTATCGTGATTACATTGAAGAGGTGTGGTCACACACTTTGGTCAAATTGCAAAGGTGCTTATAAGTATAATGCTGTACCAGGTTGGAACGAGCTAATGAAAGAGCTTCACTGTGCAGCCCGTGATGCTTACTGTGTATGGAAAGAGATTGGTAAACCTAGACAAGATGACATTTTTAATGGTATGAAATTATCCAGAATGAAATTCAAGCAGGCGATCAAAAAATGTAAAAGGGAGAAAGAAACTATCATTGCTGATAACATTGCAGAACAGTTGTATCAAAAAGACCACCGCAAATTCTGGAGCGAAATTAAGCACTGTACGAACAGTAAAGTAAAACTTCCAACAAACATTGATAATATACACGGTGCTGTAAACATCGGGTCTATGTGGAAGCATCATTATTAAAATGTATTTAAAGATGTGGAGGATAGCCGATGTGATAAAGTTTGTTATGATTGTTCCACTGGCAATAAGGGAATGACTGTTGGTGCAGTTGAATTTATGGATATTATTAATGGACTCTCAAAAACTAAGTCACCAGGTCTGGAAGGTATCAATGCAGAACGTATTAAGTTCGCTGATTCTCAATTCGCTGTGCTTTTGTCTATAAAGTGTCTTCGATTCTGGTGCATGGATATTTACTAAAATAAATGTCACAGTCTGTTATTGTACCAATTATTAAAGACAAGAATAGACGAGTAAGCGACAAAGGTAATAATAATAATAATAATAACATATTTTATTTAATATAGCGCCATATCCAATTATAAATTGTTCGTGGCGCTTTACAACATGTAGAACATAGATAGAGGTAATAATGATGGCTAAATAAACATGCATTTTCTAAACAAACAATTCTTATAAAATTAATATTAGTAAAATACAAATAAATACAGTAATTAAATAAATATACTAAAATAATTATCATAGCTACAGTTCTATGTAGAAATATAAAATTGTAAACTCATTTAACTGAACTGAATGTACATGTATATATATATATATAATAAATATATAAATAGGTTAATTAATACATAAGAGATATAAAACTAATCAATGCACATACTAAACTATGTCACATTGGACAAGAAAGAGAGTCGAAAAAAAAGATTTTAAGCGTGCCTTGAAAGGAGAGAGACAATCAGACATTTTAATGTCATTAGGGAAAGTGTTCCACAAAGTCGCCGCGGCGACCGCAATTGAACTGTCCCCAGCATTGACATGAGTCCGCAGGACCGTTAACATGTTATTGTTGGCAGAGCGCAGTGCTCTTGTTAGTTTGTATGGGCATACAAGGTCGCAAAAATATTTCGGGGCATCGCCATGCACAGCTTTATATGTAAACACTAATAGCTTAAAGTCGATTATGTGTGTTACAGGCAACCAGTGAAGAATGCACAACAGAGGCATGGCGCTGTCACTCCGTGGGCGGCGCAGGATCAACCTAGCAGCAGAGTTGTGCATTCTCTGCAGTTGAGCGATGTTGTTGACAGAAGTGCCGTATAGAAGTGAATTGCAGTAATCAAGCCGTGATGTAATAATGGCGTTGACGATACGTTCCTGTGTTGTTGGGAGAAAACGACTTATCTGGTTGATATGACGCAGGTGAATTGAGCACATACTGACGTTGCTTGAAACTTGCTTCTTAAAATCGAGGTGGCGATCCATAACGACACCAAGGTTACGAACACATCTTGAGGCAATAATCGTAACATTTCCTACGCGTATCACACTCCCGTCAATAAGCGCAGCGGCAGTCTTTGGTACTACGGGAATATATTCCGTTTTATTGTTGTTCATGCACATGTAGTTTGATGTCATCCACTGATTGACAATATCTAGACACTCCTCCATACGTCGCAAAGTAGCAGCCAACGCAGTCGCAGTGAAGTCAAAGTGGCAGTACAACTGCAGATCATCCGCATAATGGTGAAAACAAAGTCCATGCGCCCTGATTGTGTCGACAATGGGTTGTACGTACACCGAGAATAACAATGGTTCCAGCACCGATCCCTGCGGAACACCCGATGTCACGCATGTTGTATTCGATGTCGCATCACAAATGACCACACGCTGGGTCCGGGCCTGCAGATAGGATTGCAGCCAGCCAAGCGCCTTGCCAACAATGCCGTAACGCTAGCGAAGGCGCTGGGGTCATTATCTTGTGATTGATTGTGTCAAAGGCCGCACTAAAGTAAATAAGAACTAGTGTCGTGCCTTGTCTATTGTCTATAGCGGCTTTCATGGCATTTGTTACACACAACAGTGCGGTTTCAGTTGAATGGTTCTTCCGGGTAGGCTGATTGGAAACAGTCCTCCATTCGCTGATCGGAAATATGAGAGATGATCCATCGCGCAGTAACTTTATCTATGACTTTTGACAGATGGCTTAGGTTACTAACTGGACGGTAGTTGTTGAGTAAGTCCTTGTTGAGTAATTGTTTCTTGAGCAATGGCCGGACAACTGCGTGCTTGGTAGTAGATCAAGTGAGCATGTCTTATCCGTAGTGCCAAGAATATTATTGATTTCGGCTGTAGTTGTTGGCTCGAACACTTGAATTGGGTCAGTAAAACAAGTTAACGCGTCCTCTGTCGGGTCAACGGCAATGCGGCAGTGCAAGTTAATAAGTCATTAATAATTTTATCGATCTTTTCTTTGAAGAAACGTGAGAATGTATCACAACCTTCCTTCACTGAGCAGAATTCAGGAAGTTGCATTTTGTGTACGTCGAGTGATCTCAGAATGCGAAACATGTTCTTGTTAATAGCGTTCTGAATTGTCCGCGATAATATTCGGTTTTCATACTGGCTATCATTGTAGTGCAGTTGTCGCGAGCGGCGACGTATAATTGGCAGTGTATTTCGAGTTTCGTTCTTAATTATAGGCCAAAATGTCTATCGAACATATATTCAAAGATAATAGACAATGTTCTTTTTAACAGAATGGAAATGTATTTGGAAACCACTCCTAATCAATTTGGCTTTAAGCCTAAACATGGAACGGAGTTATGCGTGTTTGCATTTAAGGAATTATTAAGGTTCTACACTAAACATGGTTCAGCTATGCATGTCGCATTTTTAAATGCATCAAAGGCGTTTGATCGTGTCAACCGATATAAACTTTTAACTGTTTGCACATTCTGCTAAAGGACTACAAACACTACTAGACATGTGTTACTCGTATGGATGTGAGCATGACGTGCAATACAATGCGGGTAAATCCCTGGCCAAGTACTTTGAATCTAGAAAGTCAAATCTTTCTAAAGAAATTACATTAGGAGGAAAGAAGATAAACTTTGCCACCTCTTGTGAACTGGACGTGTCATTTCTAATAACTTGTCAGGTGAGTCTGACATGCAAGTCAAAGTGAGACTTTTGTATGCCAAGAGTACTTTGTTATGTCAAAAATTCCACTTTTGTTCAACTGCTGTAAAAATAACCTATTTATAGCGTATTGTGGTAATATCTATATGTGTGCGTTATGTTTGAACTTTATAAAAGATAATTTTTAGCAATTCTTTGTTGCATATAACAACTCTTTCAGGACATTGAACAATTTGCCTATCAGATGTAGCGTTAGCCACATGTTTGCTGCAGCTAATGTCAGCTCGGGTAAATTCTGCTATTTTTAGCCTAATGTGTAGGATTGAAATGTCTTTGAATCTAATTATTTATATCATTAAAACTAGCGACATGTATTGTATTTGGAAAATGCGGCACCAGTGGGTCCGGAATTTATAAAATGTTTAAACATGTTGTTCTTATCGATGTGTTTTTATATTTATTTACATATTTTGTATTGATGTAATTGTATATAATTATATATATAATATTTTATACTTGGCAACATTATGGGTCATACAACTGACAGACTGGAAGTACTTGTTGAAAGAAACTTTGATATATATGTGTATATGTGTACCTATGTAAGTGTGTATATAAGTATGCATGTATGTATATATGTATAATACATTAATATATGTATATATATATATATATATAATATTTCATACGTTTCACCTTTATGGGTCATACAACTGACAGACAGGAAGTACTTGTTGAAAGAAACTTTGATACTCTCAACAACCCAGAATATCTGCCCACTCGTGCATAAAGGCCACTTCGATCTTTTTATCAGGTAAAACCTAAGACAACGAAGGTATTATTTCCGAGAATCCGCTGTTAGTTGTTTGTTTGTAAATAAACAAAGGCACTGTCTAGGGCAAGTAGACCAAATGACTTGTAGTCTGCTTAGATCAGGTCGATGAACTACTAAAATATAGGTCATGCGTCACGATTGCTTCCTTAACTGGTTTTTCATTACGAATGTTTGTTTGTTTAAAATAGTACAAAAAGTTGGTTTTCGTCACTGCGTCTGCAGTCAAGAAGACAATCTAAAGGCAGTTGTTGGGGCCAACTTTTAGACTTCAACTAGCTTTAGTCGGTGATATGTTTCCAAGTATATATATATATATGTCGTCAAAACGAATAGAGGAACACGTGCATCATTGTATGACACATTAACGCGAAGATTCAATCTTCTAAGCTATCTTAATTTTCATCTTCTATACTATCTCATGGGCTGGAATTTAATAAATTAATAGTTTGTGTGAATATCTTAAAAAACGTCGAACTTTACGTGACGTTAGGTGCATGATTCTCGGCAAACGTATCATTTTATTTTACCCATTCATATCTTTTTGTTTTACAATTTGACTTTGCTTCCTCAGTTGGTTAAGAGCATTACAGATCCGCATCTTCTATACCCAATCACGTTGTGTATGTATAGGTTGCTTATGATAATGCCATGAGCTATCCGTGATGGGTCTAATAGTATTTAGTGGATCGCACTGGCATGGATTCCAGTCTCTTGCTTTTTATGTGATGTTGTCAGACAGAGGCATGGCATTGCGCCAAGCAAGAATGTCGAGTCGGTTCAAGGTTCATCCTCAATTCGACTTTTCGCTCGACTTATTTCAAATCATTTTTGCGAAAAGCAATCATACAAAATAGCAAATATTGGTAGGCCATCGCGATTATCTATTGTTGGTAAAAACCATTACGGTACACCGGCTTGATTATGCAGCTTTTATATGTAGAGTTTGCTAAATGTTCAAGTAAAATATTAACTTATTTAATTCTTGCCCTTGCACCAATTAGGACTATTTTCGAAATTGTGTTCTATTATCCATTTTCTTTGCTATCTCAAAAAACGTGGCACTGATCAAAGATATTAGGTGATGGTTAGATATTAGGTGATGGTTAGATATTAGGTGATGGTTAGATATTAGGTGATGGTTAGATATTAGGTGATGGTTAGATATTAGGTGATGGTTAGATATTAGGCAGTTGTGTTTGACATGTTATTATATTTTGGATCAAAATCAATTTATTTGACCACGTATACAAAAGTTCGCTGACAACGAACTATTCATTGCAATTTTCAACTGTTAACGTTACATATTTAAACTTCAAAGACCCGCATTCCGTGTCGAAATAAACTAATAGCTTTCAATTGCATAAGCTAATGAATTAAATGCAGGGTACAATTTTAAACAAGCATGGTAGTTGCCCTGTTTCATCAATGATGTGCTCAACGTCCGATGTTGCATCATCGTCGTCACTTCGGGAGATGCTGCTTGTCTGTTATCTATAGCTCTTCCGTTTATAGTATATTTAATTTACTAGTCTGCTGTCTTAGGGTTTTTAATGTTAATTAATTTTTGGAGGAAATCTCCAAATTAGCACATGTGATCTTTGATAGGTATTAGTCAAATCCTGATATAGGTCACACGTTTTAGGAATCGTTAACACCCAGCAAAAATCAAAAATGTTCGCAGCCGATATAAGCTAAAACCCGATATGGTCATATCTCAACTAATAATGGGCAGATTCCGATGGGTTTTATGTGATTTATTATAATATTGGGTATCGACCTAAGAGGTTTTCATCATCCTCCAACTTCAAAGTCACGAGGTATTTGCCTAAAATTTGTATAATTAAAAAAATTAACTGACCTAGCTTGGAGCTATTTATCTTGTGTTAGATGTAGGAACAATGTCCCTAAAAGTGTACAATTGGTAACAATCCTGTCTTTTGTCTCTCACATTGTGAATTATAACATTTTACCAAAGATTGGAATCAGTATGAGCTTTCAGGGCATGCATAGTTTGCCCGCCTTATGAATTATAAAAATTTTAAAAAGTTGGCGTAACGAGCCAAAAACGGTGAAAATGGCATGTCCATTTGGCCTTTCCGAATTTGGAAGCATTACCATTCAAAAGAAGTACTATATGGAAGAGCTCAGAGTTTATATTTGGAAAAGAAGATAAGAAAGCTATCATACTAGTAGAATATAATTTGGGCGAACGTGATAGATATGTTTGGGGAAATACAGACTTTACATTTGGTGATGAAGCTGGACACGCAGTTATGTGAAGGTGTATTCCTGTATGCAATAATGCTAATAATTGTAACATATAATCATTACATTTACATTACAAAACTACAACATACTATTTTAAAATGATGAACCTGGGGGATGTTACATCACTTACCCTCCATAAGGTATGCTATAAGTACTTACATGTTGCATTTATTGCAATTCGTTATATCGTCGAGTGAAATGTAATTATGAAGAAAAACGTACTATAAATACATCCACAAGTGCCAGAAGGATTATCAGCCGGTGCAACAAATTGTGTTATTACACCATGTGCTGAACACATTCCCAAGAACAATGAAGTCATTAACGTACACTCAAGTCACTGCTTTGGGGAAGGAGATTGAGAATCTCCGACAACATGCGTAGGCCTTGGAGAAACAGTTATGTTGCAATACTTTCAATCTAGTAGAAGGAGCAGGAAATTAAAAATAAATTATACAACTTCCACTACGAACGTTCCACCAAACGCTACTTTGCTTACGCTGTACCGACGTTATGCTGACGAATAACGCACCGAGCCCTTCAAAGCACGAAATGAGAAAGGACCATCCTGCCCTTGCAGTGTAGCATTTTTATTAGCATTATAAACCAGTCCTGTTAAGATAAACCTGCACTGTTCTTTGGACGTCATTTGAAAAGAAGTCGGACGAAAGGGAGCATAATCGTTAAGACTTTGCAACTGGACTGCCAGAAGCAGCATCTCGCAGACCAAGACACAACGTGTTGGACGGTCGTCTGCAGTTAGAATGGGTGCATTTCCTTCCTGTCAAGAAGTAGGTGGTGATGAATAATGAAAAAAAACTTCTGAAGAAGGAAAATACATTTGATCTTCAATATCTGCATGCTAAATTGTGCGATGGAAATCCAAAATCTTATACTGCTTGTTTTGTCAGCCAACACCGAACCCTGGTATTATTGTACGCTACAAAAACAGTAACATTTTATTATGTAACATACAACAAACTATTCCTTTGAAACTAACACCCAACATACTAACAAGTCCGGACCTGTTGTGTAAACGTGCGTAACGAATTTAGATAGATGATCACTTTAACAGTTTGGAAACAACCACAGTAATAATAATAAAATGTATTTATTTCAGACAATCACCATGTCCATATTATATATATTTATATATATTTAGTATATATATATATAAATATATATATATATATATATACTGTTATGCTATTCCATCTCATTCAATTAATTTAGCTCATCGTGGTTGTTTGTGTGTGCGTGTGCGTGTGCGTGTGCGTATATATATATATATATATATATATATATATATATACATATATACGTAACCGATCGCTAGATATCAAGTTTCTATTTGATTTCAGAATAAGCACTTCTGGATTTAATATTGTGAGCCTATAAAAGTCACCAATAAAACTGGAATTATTGAGTCATTCAGCGATGCTGATTAGACTCAGGGTGTATTGATTTAGTTAGGTAAACACTATCTTTGTTAAATTGAGCATTTTGCTAAGCTGGAGAAGTAACTTCCGTAATTATTTAATGTGACCGATTCAACTCGGAGCAAGCATTCCTCCTTTCCGATCAGTTGTTTTGTCACTATTAAATGTTCAAGTTTGCGAATAATTATGAATAAGTTGATTTTTGGACAAACAAGCCATTTTGGGACATATCATCCTATATGATGTCTTGTCTTTTTTACGAATGAGTTATCGTTATATAGAAAATATTCATTCTTTCCATTGCTTCACTAAGTTGCACTTTTATGACGACATTACGGTTTCGAACAAAAGTGTTGTTTGGAACGTTGTTCTCCAGTTTATTGTTACTTTTGATTACATTTCAACGGAAAGTATCTTTTAACTTCGTCCGTTTTAGTCACGAGAATCTTGCAACGGAATGAAACGTTTGAGCTTGCCCATTTTGTTTTTTTAAACCTATCCTTTGTAACCAAATAAGGCCCGTTTTGAGAGATTTGTACGATATTGCAGAATAATTTGCCATTGTTAATGTTGATGTTGCTTTGAAATTTACTGCTGTAATGAGACATCGTAGGACATTCTCCCTTTTATGGAGAATGTTGACCTGCTTGCAATGAAAATAATATCCTCGCCTATGTGTGCCTAGATAATTGTCTTCTAAAACATTACACTCCGTGTGATTTTATGACTTTGGTGTTTGGCAACGCAGTAGTTTGTCATTTATGGTGCAATTCACACATTTTACACGGATTGTTATGCCAGCTAGTTTTCTTTTAATGAGACAACATTCTTCCTCGCAACAAATTGTCATTTAAAGACAGTTTGCCTTTTTGGCATTGAACATGCCCTTTAATGATTGTGATATTTGTGGACAATGTTGTCCATTGTACGTTTTAACATACCTAAAACAATCTATATGAAGAGCACAGTGATAAGGCAGGTTTATGATGGGGACAAAATACCCCACTTTGCATGTAAATATGCCCTAGTTAAGGGACAAATAGATTTGATTATGGTCAGCCAAAGAAAACATTCAGTCTCTGTTCACACGTGACGCTGAAATGAACACTTTTTAAATCTATACAATTACGTGAAATCCGCGTGTTGTGCGCTGACCTTGTGCAAACCGTTATAGTTAATGTTCACATGTTATACTGCCATACCTTAAACGGGGTCAATCACCAGATGGCGCAGTTAAATATCAATACACATACTCTTTGCCCCCACGAGCGCGGAGGTGATACGACGGTGCGGTAATTGACGTAGTTGGCGCCAACACAGGGTCAATAAAAAGGCAGCTGGGTTATTTCCTCCAAACAGGTGCCGCAGCAGCAATACTGAAGACTTAAAACCATCTTACCGGCAATTAAACACCACGTAAGTAGTCATAGCTTATACTCGACTGAACCATTTTAATACGTGACCTCGCGATGTCAGTTACAAGAAGTTCGCCTGGTTGCTGAACTTGTAAAAGGTGGATGTGAGCCTTGGGGTTTGTTTATGCTACCCTGAACTTCGCCCATGCCGGTAAGCTGCTGGTCTATAGTCGGATGTTGAGGTATACTGATTCTGCAATGATTCGCGTACATTTGCTCTATTTCGCGCGCGCACAAAATAGTACGTTCATAATATGCATGGCTGATTACGTATTTTGTATTCATTTTGAAAATTGACCATTGTGCATGACTATATCGTGGATATGGGTGATAAGGTGGCAAATACATGTCCAGTTTGTACACAAGACTAGCACGAGTGGTCGCTGTCGTTGCTGAATGCATTGTAGTAAATGGCATTCGGTACGTTTTGTCACAACTAGAAACAAACTGTTCTCCTTGCTGATTAACTAGATAAAGAAAGAAAACAGTCTTCAAGACTGCTTTACGTTATACCCCTCGGCAGAGCTGTTCCATCGAACTACTCTGGGAAGCATCCATCTACGCTGTAATTAATGCATGAAGACTATTCGTATACGCGTATCCATATATGCCTACAACCAGGGGCTCATTCAGACAGCTGAATGAACTGGAACAACGTAGAGCAATCAAACTTGCCCAAAATTCGACACTGCAGCTAAGGATTCGAACCGGGGTCGCTCTCTTAGTAGAGAGTCCGAAGATCTATCCACTGCACCATGCGAAGGAAATGGTATCCTGCTAGTTTTACACTGATGAACAATTATAAATCGTGGTTACTACGCGTTATTAGCAATGAAATCACAAATGATTATTAGTATTGATAATATAACAATATTGTGTTCTACTGTAGACGATGCATTGTCTGAGAGCTGTGATTCTGGCGGTATATGGCGTCGTCACTGCTTACACCTGGTGTACGAAGGAAGACGCCGATATCATGGTCAGACAATGGAGTCAAGCTTTCGGGATGGGAGGCAACGGGAACAAGGAAGCGGCCATCCAGGGAGGCTCCGGCTTCTTTATCCAGTATGTGCCTTCCCTGAGAGTCCCATCAGCAAGGTCACTGAACTACCCATCACGTGATTTATTGCCTAGCAACACAGTCCAGTAATCAAATGGATGCAGGAGAGTTAAACATTCTGTTTAAATTCTGGTCCTATAAGTGTTTATTTGTACCCAAAAAAACATAAGGCAACGTTGTTCAAGCGACAACTGTACGTGGAAACATTGATTTAGCAGATGGTATGTCGCACCAGTAAGGTAATGCAGTAAGGTAATGCAGTAAGGTAATGCAGTAAGGTAATGCAGTAAGGTAATGCACATAATACTACTTATATTAACAGTGTTGGCGTGGCACAGCATGGCGGTTGTCATAATGTGTATTGTGACCTACGTAGATCTGAGTCCATCTTTGATAATCTGTGGTTTGACACTGGAGAACAGCAAAATCGATAGACTAATAATGAAAAACTGTATAATATGGCAATGGCTAGGTGATTAAGTAACATTTAGAATATTTGTTTCACCGGGGAGAGAGAGAGAGAGAGAGAGAGAGAGAGAGAGAGAGAGAGAGAGAGAGAGAGAGAGAGAGAGAGAGAGAGAGAGAGAGAGAGAGAGAGAGAGGAGAGAGAGAGAGAGAGAGAGAGAGAGAGAGAGAGAGAGAGAGAGAGAGAGAGAGAGAGAGAGAGAGAGAGAGAGAGAGAGAGAGAGAGAGAGAGAGAGAGAGAGAGAGAGAGAGAGAGAGAGAGAGAGAGAGAGAGAGAGAGAGAGAGAGAGAGAGAGAGAGAGAGAGAGAGAGAGAGAGGAGAGAGAGAGGGAGGGAGAGAGAGAGAGAGACAGATAGATATATATATATATATATATATATATATATATATATATATAATATATATATGATGAGAGAGCACAGCCATGACTTATGTATCAGAAATGACACTGAGAATCCATGGAAAGATCATCCTCGGTACAAAGTATTGCCGATGACGGTGGATGAATTATTAATGTTATGGAGGTAAATAACCTACTAGTCAGGTTTGAGTGCTGGTGTGTTTCACAATAATCCACATGTTCATATTCGTACACTGCTCCCCTTATAGGTTGATGCGTGACGAACCTGTCATGAAGGGGCTCTTCGTCAATGTCAGTGGCGACAACACCGCAAGTCCGGTGTTCAGGGCCCATGCGCTGCGAGTGATCACTGGGCTAGACCTGTGTGTCAACGCGTTGGTGGACATCCCGGTTCTCAAGAAAATCACGTCACACTTGGCTGAGCAACATGGTAGTAGAATAGGTCTCCAGTCTAGATACTTTGATGTGAGTAATATGTTGTATTCCAATAAAAACACGGTCTTTGCTATTTTCACGCAGTAGTGTCACTTGGGAGCCCCCTTCTGTAAACGTACTAAGACGGTATAAGAGGGGTGATCGCTTTATAGAGGGACATATATTAAGCCTCGTCCCTTCTACACAGAGCATCTTATATAAAATATATGATTTGATATGGATGTATGGTCACGTAAAGTATGGTAAACACACACATTTTAATGTAACCAAAATGTATTACACCCGCGCTCGGCAAGACCGCGTGGCCCAAATGTGTAACATGCTCTATGGGAAATCATAGAAGGTAGTTTTTGACCTATCTGTAGATCGATGTCGTCCTCATTGGAAGTCAGCTTCGACAGTAATGTGGCGTAGCGTAGTTTTTGACCGACAAGAGGCCGTTGCATGGGGTTACAAAGGCCTGAAAAACCGGTCGCTTGTTGCGTTAGGCGTGTATACGTTCTAGATGGTTTGTATCATCATCAAACACCTTTAAAATGCAACTGAAATCAGGACGCTCCTGGCGGTTGATCGTTGCTGAAGGGGGCTGAACAAAAGAGGGACTACTGTAGTTAAAAAATAAAATAAAGGCAAATATGTGGCGACAGTCTTTGGATCTGCATCTATGATAATTTCCGTGTTTCCGCATCCTTGATCATTTATGTATGTACCATCTTTTGCTGACATTTCATACATTTATCTCGCCAGTCTTTCTGTCTGTCTTTGTGCTTTTCTCTATCTGAATATCGCCCTGTATGTAAATATCTTGCATTCTCCTATCGCTTTCTCAGTCGTTTTTTCACACCTTCTATCCAGACCACATGTGGACAGACACTCACATATCCGTTTAATAAAACATTCATTACTTCTCTTTGCAGATGCATCTTAAGGCTTCGGGTGATGGCCTAGCTATGCTTGTCGACAACTTCAACATGGACGCGTGGTACAATTGTATGGGTCCCGTATTCAGATCGTTAACGTCGCGTCTTCCGTGAGAGAATGCTCCGAATACCACAGCTTACGAACTCTCGACACGATAACACAGGTGTCGGAAACGTGCGCACTACGTTATGTAGGAAGTGTGTATTTACCGGGTAATCTGCGAATAAATCGTCTCTTGTTCACGATGACGTCAAATAAATGACAGGACCAATAACCCATCCTTTGAGATATGACGGTGTGATAGTTTATTATTGGTAAATGCACATTCAGTATATAAAACAGTGTTCAATTTGACATCTCTTCACACACGTGCGCGTATACATACGCACGCCGCACGCACACACACACACACACACACACACGCACAAACAGACACACACACACACGAGCACGCGCGCGCACGCATGCACGTAAATGCATACATGAGAAAAGTGTACAATTAATACCTGAGACAGGCTGAGAAAATAACATGATGATTGACAGCAACATATGGTATATTAGGGATATGATTGTAAGGACATTATGTACATCCGGGATGCGGCAACGTGGATATATTACCGATGTGTCTTTAAGATCTCATGTATTGATTTTGCGAAATATCGATGGTCGCTTATGGCTGAAAAAAACTGCTGAAACAGGGGAGAACTGCCTTTTTAAAATCATTCTAACCGATGTGTTGATAATAGGATATAATTTCTCAACATATATCTGTATATTAATTTTGTTCGTGTTTCATCGTTAGAGGACAAATCACAATCTTCGAAGATGTGTACAAAGGAATGAATACTGTAATGTAATCTAACTGGAAACCTTTCTTTGTGCAACCGATTCCAAACGATCTTTGACACCGGAGGACAGTCTGGACTAGGTCAACAAGAGCTCACTAACATTCGTACTTGAAAACTAACTCTCATCTCAGGCAAATAAGAGTGGTTGAACGATTCACGTGTAAGGAAATGAGACTCGCAAAGTCCAATGGCTATCAAGTTCCCCTCCAAACTATACGTTCGAGTGGGTTAGATTTAGACCGGTCTTGTCTACATAGCAGCGCATCACTCTTCTGAATATGACATTGCACACCAAAAGAAACAGCGTGGGGACGGAAACAATGATGTTAACAACATGCAGTATATGCATGAACATGAACGTAAATTTTGAAGAACAAATTTGTTAAGCAATGACCTGCATCTGTGTGTGTGTGTGTGTGTGTTTGTGTGTGTGTGTGTGTGTGTGTGTGTGTGTGTGTGTGTGTGTGTGTGTGTGTGTGTGTGTGTGTGTGTGTGTGTGTGTGTGTGTGTGTGTGTGTGTGTGTGTGTGTGTGTGTGTGTGTGTGTGTGTGTGTGTGTGTGTGTGTGTGTGTGTGTGTGTGTGAGAGAGAGAGAGAGAGAGAGAGAGAGAGAGAGAGAGGGAGGGAGGGAGGGAGGGAGGGAGGGAGGGAGGGAGGGAGGGAGGGAGGGAGGGAGGGAGGGAGGGAGGGAGGGAGGGAGGGAGGGAGGGAGGGAGGGAGGGAGGGAGGGAGGGAGGGAGGGAGGGAGGGAGGGAGGGAGGGAGGGAGGGAGACAGACAGACAGGGACAGAGAGACAGAGTGTGTGTTTGCCCGCGTATTTTGTGTGTGTTTGTTTGTTTGTTTGTTTGCGTGTTTATGTGTGTGTCCGCGCGCACGTGTTTCTGTATGTGTGCGTGTGTGCATGCTTGCGTGTGTGTGTTTGTTTGTTTGTGTGTATGTTTGTTTGTTTGTGTGTGTGTGTTTGTGTGTGTGTGTGTGTGTGTGTGTGTGTGTGTGTGTGTGTGTGTGTGTGTGTGTGTGTGTGTGTGTGTGTGTGTGTGTGTGTGTGTGTGTGTGTGTGTGTGTGTGTGTGTGTGTGTGTGTGTGTGTGTGTGTGTGTGTGTGTGTGTGTGTGTGTGTGTGTGTGTGTGTGTGTGCATGTGTGCACGTGTGCGTATGCAAACAGAGATGCTTAGCAAATAATTACAATTGTCAGATATACCAGTTTTAAATGTCGAAGTGTATTCTCAAATTACATACCTATATATTTGTGACAACAATATGTTGATGTTGTTGAAACACTCACCACTGTTAATATATTTAATGTGTCGGTGTATACAGACAATCCAAACGGAACTGCGTAGATAAAGTATAGATTGTGCTGTTTCTATATTTAGTTGTCTGAGAATCAGGCGTGTCTGCTGGGTTTTGGAAAAGTTTGCTTTGACCCATCAACGATGCCCTTAGAGAATGACATGACTGTTGCTAAAATGCGAGCCATCGGGTCGGACAACACTACTGTAAGACTTCCATGTGTCATGTCTCCAACTGTATCGTTACCTGCTTCTTTGTGTAGTATGAACTGCTCAGCTCTTTGAAAAGGTGGTACACGTAATTGTTAGAAACAATATAACTGCACTGTACAGTCAGCTTAGAAAAAGGCAGAAAAGGCTACTGGGTGACATGGACCACACCCCGCACGGGAACAAGGGAAGAAGAAGTACGTAATATAAAGATTATATTGTACAATACACTGATATTGCCACACTTAAACTATGGCGTAACCGCTTGAGGTTACAAATGTGACAGAATTCAGAAACTTCAAAAGAAACTTGTCCTAATTATAAGTGTAAGACAATATAATGCTCACACTGAACCACTGTTTAAAAGTCTTAAATTATAAAAAAAATAGACCACGTATTGAAATCTCAAGAACAAAAACTATATTATAAATTCGTACATAGCATTCGTCCTGTTTGCCTTCAAAATTTACCGCTTCAACAAAACAATAGCATTCACAATTTCAACACACGTGGGAAATATAATTTACACACAATCAGGGTACAACATGAATTTGCGAAACAAAGCCTCAGATACACCTTGCCGCATACTATCAACAATGCACCTGATTTAATAAAAAATAAAGTTTACACTCACAACTTACACGGGTTTGCAATGTATGTTAATTGTTAAACATTATTATTTTTAGACTTATCCACCTGCATGTGCATTACACAATTGTCATGTTATAGGCTTTGCTTGACTTAATCTGTTGACCAATTATTGCTACTTTTTATACACCAGGACTTGACTATAACTGGGTGGCTCCTTTTTTGCCTTAGTGGGAATCTCCCTGACCCACACGTAATAATTTATATACTATTTGGTGATCATTATAATTTTACATACTCACTCAATGAGTGATATGTATATGGGTCAAAATTAAAATTACGGTCTGTCTGTCTGTCTGAACTGTCTCGGCACCTTTTATGTTTATTAACAGGACTGTGTTAGGTGTCTAATAATGATTAATCATATATTATATATATTTCATATGAAAGGAAAAACATGTAGTACGTAGGTAGCTCTAGATGGTTTTGTTCATGATTTATGTCAGAAAGAGTCCAGGCTATTGTTCAGTATCATGACAATTATTTGAGAATGAGGGCGTTATATATACACTAAAACAAAGGACGGCACCACAAATGTTTACACGTTTGCGCAATCAGGCCTATCCTCTGTGCAATACAGGTGCAGCTACAATGTAATCAGCGCATTCGTTCGATTATGATCTTACTATTACTTTCTTTATGAAGGCGCAATGATTACGTTCACAAATATCTGAGCGATGACGAGAAAGCTAACTGTTATCTAACTTTGAAACCGACTGACAACCGATTGTGTCGATAGAGAACATAATCCTCAACAATGTGTCTGAATTTGTAAAATTCATACATTTATTAGGAGTGTGACAGACATAACAAATGACATCATGTGACGTGCATTCCACTGTAATCGTAATTGACGTTGGACGAATTACTTGTGCTACTATGCCACCGTGTCATATGATTACAGTTACATGCAACCAACTTTTTGAGCTACTACGACACCGTATCGTGCGATTACAGCTGCATATGACCAACTACTTGTGCTATCACGCCACCGTCTCATACGATTACAGCTGCATGCAACCAACTACTTGTACTACTACGCCACAGATCTTAAAGCTTCGACGCCTGGTATTCTTACAACATTACGTCAGTGTCGCACAGCCTGGACTCTTGGTAGGTATGTACAATATGACGTCAGGATCTTAACGCCTGAAAGCGTGATATCCGTACACCATGACGTCAGGATATTAAAGCCTCGAGGCATGGTATCTGTACAGTATGACGTCATAATCTTAAAGTCTCGACGCCTGGTATCAACACAACATGACGTCAGGATACTAAAGCCTGGTATACGTACATCATGACATTGGGATCTTAACGTCTGAAACCAGGTATCCACAGCGCATGACGTCAAGATCTTAAGGCCTTGACGTCTGGTATCCACATGTAATGACGTCAGCGCCTTACAGCCTCGACGCCTGGTATCCACAGAACATTATGGCATTGTTCGCGAGAACGTTGGGAGTCGCTGGTGTTGCCGGCAGACTGCAGTCGGAGTGAAAGCTTGTGCGACTTCCAAAAAACTCGTCGTCGTCGTCGTCGTCGTCGTCGTCGTCATCTTCATCGTCGTCGTTGTCGTGTATCCCCGCTTGAACGGCTGGCGTCGACGGCAGCGGTGGCGGTGGCAGTTGGCCGGCCAGGTACGCGGGCGAGTCCTTGCCGGGGGCGGCCGCGTCCTCCGTCATGCCCGGAGCGAGGGCCGTGAAGAGCATGGGGTTGAGGACGGCGTGGGCCGCACTGACGGTGTAGAGTCCAGGCAGAGCTGGAGACTTCTCCTCGTCCTTCGCCGCGCTGTAGCCCAGCATGCGCTCGCTTGTGCCGCGGGTGCACACGAGACACAAGACGAAGCCGGCGACCATAAGAACGCCGATGAGACAGACGACGGAGACGATGACCGAGTGAAGGCGGGTCAACACGTCCGGGTCGTAGCTCGGGGTCGTCGGCAGTGGCAGCACCTGCACGTTGCACGTGTAGTAGTCGGCGAGGACGGTGCAGTTAACGAAGGCCACTCGCATCTCCCCACTCTGCCCCGTTGTGTGTATGTAGTGGATGTGAGTGCCGTCAGCCTTGTCGACTCATGTGGTGGATGTGAGTGCCCTAATCCCTGTCGACTCTCATGTCGCTGGTGTGTTCTGGTGAGTGCGTCATCAGCCCATACTGCACCTGCTGCCAGGATTTCATATATAGGTATTATTCACTACGTCGTCGGCTCTGGCATCCAACTTCGTCCCGCAGGTAGACCTAAATCCAGCGAGTGTCGTTTACGTCACCACTTCTACTAGAACGCATACATGTGCTCCTCTTTCAAACCCACGCTCCAGGATGCTGCTGTTTATTTTCAGCTTCAGTGAGCCGCTGTAAAAATAGGCGGCCCGGCTCGGCACGAGAGTGGCTCCCACCCGCCCCACCTAGGCCCTACGACAACATATAGCGGGTTTCATACAGCAACGCACTGGGTCGAGCCGCTCCCAGGCTTACGGTATATATCGTAAGTTCTAAAACACTCCCCATTGAAACGTTACAGTAGGATTTGAGTCAGCGTTGGAAACAGTCTAGGCTAAGCCAGAGGCCATTTTCATAATAAAATCGTGATTATCTAACTTATTACAACCTATTTCTATCATGTTGCAAATTGTCAAATGCGTAATTCCATTCTCACAAATATACTGACACCATTTATTTAAACAAGGGTTGTGTTTAAACGCAATTTTCAAAGGCGATAACACTGAACCATTTTCAACATGGTAAAGGTGTTTTAAACTTCTGGCTGAAAAAAATTGCCCGACCATATAGGGATATAGTGTTTGGCACTTCCTGTGCTGGCATCATTTTTATCAGGTAGGTTGATCCACATCGACAAGCATGAATCAATGTAGTGATCGGACATCACAACGTGATACATACGCGTAGATTATGGATAGTCTGTGAATGGACAGTTCTGCAAGCGCCCCGATATTGACTCTCTATCCCGATCGTGCCACGCGCTCAGTTCGATTGTGGACAATCGAAATGGCGCAATCGGGATAGGGATTCGAGAAATCGGGGCACTTGCAGTCACTCTCTAATGTGCCAACCGGCAAAAGAAGCGTGTGTGTGTGTGTGTGTGTGTGTGTGTGTGTGTGTGTGTGTGTGTGTGTGTGTGTGTGTGTGTGTGTTTGTGTGTGTGTGTGTGTGTATGTGTGTGTGTGTGTGTGTGTGTGTGTGTGTGTGTGTGTGTGTGTGTGTGTGTGTGTGTGTGTGTGTGTGTGTGTGTGTGTGTGTGTGTGTGTGTGCATGCGTGCGTGCGTGTGTGTGTGTGGTATGTGTGTGTGGTATGTGTGTGTGTGTGTGTGTGTGTGTGGTGTGTGTGTGTGTGTGTGTGTGTGTGTGTGTGTGTGTGTGTGTGTGTGTGTGTGTGTGTGTGTGTGTGTGTGTGTGTGTGTGTGTGTGTGTGTGTGTGTGTGTGTGTGTGTGTGTGTGTGTGTGTGTGTGTGTGTGTGTGTGTGTGTGTGTGTGTGTGTGTGTGTGTGTGTGTGTGTGTGTGTGTGTTTGTGTGAATGCTTATGTTCCAATATTACTTGACGTGAGTTAAGCTACTTATCGCATGACCCAGCCAAATTTGACGGAAGACACCTTCGCGTAGAGTTCGAGTCAGTTACTTCGCAATGGCGATGGGTGAGTGATGTTAATTTTATCGTCATATTGATATTTATTGTCGATAAGGCCTAGCATTGCATCAAAGTCTTTGATTGCATCGTGTCATCGACTAAAATTGAACATTACATAGTCTTACGTATAAAATTTATACCGATACAATAAACTCTGTGAACAACAAACGTGAACAACAAACGTAACGTTACAGTTCACTGTTTTATTCGATATTAACTGTGACCTATTCATAGTTAAAATAAATAAATCACAAATAATATACGATGAACGCGTTTATATGTACACTCAAATGAGTAGGCGCACGAAAGAGGAACTTCACACGAAGACCGCTCTTATTAATTTGGTTGCAGTAGTCGCCCTCGCTTTGCATAGAAGGGCAAAGTCACTGAGGCGATCTTCTTCCAAAAACATTGCATATATGTTAGGATTAACATACCTTAATGAACGAGTGTTCACATCTAGCTGCTGTTGTGAACAGGTGAACTCCCCAGTCCATACATCGCTCCTTGCCTTTCTCCACAAAGCTTTGGCGTCACACTACGACACCGTGGAACAACTTCCCGCACCCCCCTGTTTTGGGTGATTCATTAAGATCTCTAGACAGCTTCTCAAGTAGACTCACAGTGTCATCGAAACATTCTTTATTAGTTCAGTGGCAGAACCGCATATTTTCCCAAAAGCTTGCAATGTCCCCCTAAAATTATTTCTTTGCATGTTTTATTAGTCCATGTCATCTAATAACAAAATCGGCTGGGTGCGGACTTCACACTCGCTTGCCTTTTTCAAAATCCAAGATGGCTGACAAGATAGCCGGCGAAATGCTATAAATAGTATATAATTTCAGGGAATCCGTTTTTGCCAAGTTGTTGTTTCAACGTAGTTCTGTGCATACAAATCCAAAATGGCCGCCGAAACGCAAAAAATCCTTACAATTCTCATAAGTTGGGAACCGTATAAGATAGAGTGTTGATGTTAGTGTAAAAATTTTGTTTTTTTAGGATCTTGATTTAAATGGGGTATGTTTTCCGAAGAAGGCAATGGAAGGCAACATCAGGTCAAATAGGTCAAGATAATTTGAGGTCCCAAAAACCAATAAAATGTTTTTGAATTTGAGCATTAAAGATTCAGCAAAGCAAATCAAACCTTCTTTCTTGGTTTTTTATGATGACGAATCCAAATACTTACATCATTTGTACACCTGAAGGTCAAAGTCACACGCCAAGACAAATGGTGGCCAAGCTGCTCCAGTCCCTAAACCTCAATAAGGCGCCCAGCTCTGGCAATATATCTTCACAAGTTCTCACAAAGAATTGGCTCAAGCACTGGCGCCCATCCTCACCTTCATACTCAGAAGATCACTTGCACTTAGCGAAGTACCATCTGACTGGCGTAAAACGCAGGTGACCCCCATCTACAAGAAAGGGCGAAAGTACAAGGCTGGGAACCATAGGCCAGTCTCACTTACCTCATCATTAGTTTAACAAGATTTAAAAGATTGCCATTCAGAGAATTGACTGTAGTTGGCAGGTGGACAAGAAAACCCTATATTCCATCCTTTTATTTACATGTATCCCGCCCTTCTGAGGTATGTGCCAATTTTATTTTTAAACATATTCACACTACTATCACCCACACAATCAGCAGATAATATGTTCCATTCATTTGCAGTCCTTCGTGAAAATGAGAAGTTTCTTATATCTAAACTACACTGCTCCTTTACAAACGTAACTTCATGTCCCCTAGTCTGTTTATCTTTCTTAACTGAGAAAAAATATTTCTACCAATATTTTCATAACTATTCAATATTTTAAACACTTCTATCTGATCTCCTCTCAAACTCCTGGTCCCTAGTTGTTAAACCACATTCTTTAAGGCGTTTATCATAACTAAGATTCCTTAGTTTGTTTTGGTATCATTTTAGTCGCTCTCCTCTGTACTCTTTCTAGCATATCTATGTCCTTCTTGCGGTATGGCCTCCACGCTTGTACACAGTATTCTAAACGAGGCCTAACAATTGTTTTGTACAGCGGTATTATTAGTTCTTTTTATACGCTACATTTCGCCTAATTAATCCAAGGATTTGATTTCCCTTTGAAGCTGCAATTCCGCATTGCTCTGAAACCTTCATATCAGCACCAATGGTTAACCATAAGTCCTTTTCTTTTACAGTAGTACTTAGTAAAGTACCCCCCATTGTATATTCTACCTCTTCGTTCCCATGTCTTGTGTGGAGGCATTTCTTCTTTCTCATTCTTCCCCTTGCTCCCTTGCGGGGTGGGGTCCACATCACTTGGTAGCTTCTTCCACTTTTCTTATCAGTTCTTTCCACCTCTCTCTCTATCTCGTCTGCAATGGTCATCCATTCATGGCTGTTCACGCAAGCCCTCCCCATGTCTCGTTTTATGCTATCGTTCCATCTCAGCCTTGGTCTTCCTCTCCTTCGTCTGCCATCCTCTTCTATTTTCCACGCTCTTTTCGCCAGTCTGTCTTTACCCATTCTATGTACATGTCTCACCCATCTCATTCTGTTACCGGCTACTTTCCTCTTTATGTGTTTTTAATTCCAATCTCTTATCTGAATTCCGTCATCTTCCTTCTATCTTCTCGCGTTGTGTGGAGGCATTTACATTTCCCAAAATTGAACAACATTTGCCACTTTTAGACCATTTGATCAACCTGTCAAGATCATCTTTTCACTTTTAATCCTTCTAAACACTTTTGTATCATCCGCAAATTTCAACACATTAATTGCTTGTTACATCATCGTCCAAATCGTTGATATATATTAAGAATAATATAGGTCCCAATACTGATCCCTGTGGTACCCCACTCAAAACTGATTTCCCGTTTGAAGCCCCCCTAACAACAACTACCCGTTGTCTTCTGTCAATCAGCCATTTTTCTGTCCAGTTAATTATACCATTTCCTACAACATGGGCCTTTAGTTTAAGTAGTAATCTGTGATGTGGCACTTTGTGGCTCAATAAATTAGCACACGATAGCGAGAACGTTATTGGTACAGGTCGTGGTAAGCAACCTCATGCAGCACGCTGAGGAAAACAACATTTTAATAATAATATTTTACCGTGAGGATGTTTGCAGATGACACTGCGTCATATCTGACTGTCAGATCTCAGAATGACGCTGCCACACTTCAGTCCGACATTAACAGGATGGCCACTTGGGAATCCAAGTGGCCCATTCAGTTCCATCACCTGAAGTGTAGCGTACTGTCCATCGCTCGCAGTCGTCACCCAAAGCAGTACCAGTATATGCTTCACGGCCATGCCATCCAACACTTCACGGCCATGCCATCCAATCAAGTGTCTAGTGTCACCATCGGCTCTGATCTTAGATGGGAACAACATATAAACAGCATATGCTCAAAAGCAAACAGAACAATTGGCTTTCTCAAGCGGAACTTGAAGATTGAATCTTCATCCACCAAAGATTGTGCTTACAAGGCACTCGTCAGACCATCAGTAGAATGTTGAAGCTCGGTTTGGGGATCCTTTCACACAAAAAAAAGCTTTTACCAGGTTCCTGGACTACTCGACCAAGAGCAGCACCCGAGCAGTGAGAGCCACATCTCCAAGGGTCCATACACTCAACCTGAAGGCACTACTTCTAGGCATTGATTCAGTGCTCAAATATATGCAGGCAAGTAGGCGGATATCATCATGACCAAGCAAGCCATTTTCATTGGCCAGGATCCAGATGCAAGAGTCTCCATCGTTGCTGATGACACGGATATGTTTGCGTTCCGTCGCCATCATATTGCAGCCCAAAACTTGCAGTGTCCCACGACCATGCAGTATCCCATCCATGGCTGAGCATAAGTTGACATCCCAACAACACTGAAGAGACACTCCGATATCATCTCAGAGGTTTTTACCCTGCATGCCATAAGTAGACGTAATACTGTGGCGCCCACTTACGGAGTTGGAAACGTACTGCCACATCAACAGCAAAGAAAGGATTGAAACTTGACACTATCGGTAAAGTTCATTGTGGTATGGAGCAGGACAAGGCGGACGCAACTGCATTGATGGTTGCAAGTTACGATAGCAAGTTGAAGTGTGATTCCATGACAGAGTGCCGCCTGCGCATGTGGGCGCTGAAAACAGGAACGAATAGTCCATATGCCCTCTGACTATGCTCTCCCACCAACAACTCAGGCATTTGTCCAGAATGGGCCCACGTGCCATTATCAGATTGCACAATGGTATGATGCCCTACAGTCGGACAATAGAGTTCGGGTGAGAGGCAGACAACCCCATCAAAGCGGATGTACTGGACGCAAATATCTGCTGTGCCTGTGGGGAGGAATTGAATGTAAAAACCTATTCAATAAGAAGAGGTCTACTGCGGACGGAGATGACGACGATATGTGAGATGAGAGTCAGCATGTCATGAGTGAGTCTAACGATGATCAAGAGTAATATTGTTAATGAAGCTCATACAGAAGGCGTTTTGGTATAATGTTTCGTATAACTGTGTCCAGTTGGTCATCTAATACTTCTACTGTACTTGGATATTGCTGGTTACAGTTACCTCATGCGCTCTGTCATGAAGTTGAAATAATATTTTCATGTCTGCATCTATAATTTATTAATTTGAAATTTATTCTTGATATGTAAATGTTCTCACGGTCACTGACATTAAGTGTTAACTGACAATAAGTTGAGAAGTTCATAATGGATTGTAATTAATACATAGCCAGTTCATTTCATATGAAAATTTCAATTTGATTATTTTTTATTAACAGACAAATACCAACAATAAATATTGGCTTCAGATAATTAGCCTTCAGACATCCATTTTGGGGACATATAATAATTTGGCAGCATGAATTCCTCAAATCGTCATGAGCATACCAGAATAAGAATCTCTGACCCCGAAAACCAATACAATGGCATTTTAAAGGATTTTTAGCAATTTGCCAGCCATAATGGATTTTTTTCTGCAATAAAAATTCAACCAATCTTTATGAAAACTTCAGAAATAGATTTCGTTCCCCAAAAAAACTATGTCTAGATCCCACGATCGCCATCCTAAGACAATATGTTCAGAAGTTATGCCATTTCTAGCATTTCGGCGGCCATCTTGTCGGCCATCATTTTCAAAAAGGCAAGCGGGTGTGGTTTTTGTTACCAGATGACATGGACAAATCAAAAATGCAAAGAAATTATTTTAGGGGGACAATGCAAGGTGTTTTGGTTGAGCCACAGGACAATGTTAGCTACGACAGTCTTCACTCTGGCACATCTGGGCCTCCATCAGGTTTCAAACTCCAGCTTAACTATGATGGGCCCCGTCAGGTTATGTTGGGCCCTTCTGCCTTCATATTTTAATAGCAGAGTTGCAGTTGCGAGAAACATATACCAATTCAATTTTCAAGAATGTCACAACAACAAGGTGCTGGCGGTAGGATTGGTCACAGGCCGGGCAGGGGGGCTACCTCCTGCAATTTCTCGTGAGGGGGCAGACATATGGTTCTGCCCACCCCCATTAAATGTCAGCGTGAATGTTTGTTTTTGTGGCAAGCGTCAATGGCGGGTGGAAGTCAAATTGTTATGAGACGATTAATGTGTTATTGTCGACTGTGAAAGGTGTGTGTAATCCCCCCTCCCAGTATGACATTATAACTGCACACCGGTATTGCATAGAACATAGGCCTAATTGCACAAACGTGAAATAATCGTGGAACCGTTCTTTATGTTAGTATGTATACATATATAACGCCGTAATTCTCAATTAAATGTCATAATACTGAACAATAGCCTGGACTCGTTGGTTTGTGACATAAATCATAAACGCGACCAAGTTTCCCTTTCAAATTTTAATACAACTAATAATTGTTAGACAGCGAGCACAGGCCAACTATTGAAAGTAACATACGTCTGCCGAGACAGTTGGGGCTCGTTTTGCTTCGGTGTGCCACAAACTACTATAATGTTTATCACTGTGTAGAACTAATACGAAAGGTTCACCGCCAGCCGTCTGTTGATTGGGTTGAGTTGTACACACACACACGCACGCACGCACGCACGCACGCACGCACGCACGCACGCACGCACGCACGCACGCACACACACACACACACACCTATTCTGTATTTGTTCAACATTGTAATAAACATTAGCGTAATGTGTATATACATATATCAGATGTTCCATTATTATTATAGCAGGCTCGAGTGCCATATGGTGGCGCCTCACAACGAACAATCCTAGTAAATGTATGTACGTAGCGCCATCTGTCTGATTCGTAAATATTACATTGGAACTTCGGCAGATGGAACGCCGGAGACACATCAAGAATCGCAATATATCAAAGTATTAAATTGTCAGCAACCGTCAAATCCGTGACGGTTGCCCCGTTCACGGGTGTGTGCAAGCATTAAAATACTAAATAACTTAAAATTATAATTAGTCCAGGTAAATAATAAAATAATAATAATAACGATAGGTTATAGATTAAAACATGTTAAAACTGTAGAATGTTCCTTTGTGTAAATTGTTTTAAATACATATTTATCAATTAAACTGCATTCGGTAAAAGTAATATTAAATGTGTGAAATATAACAAAAACACCAATACCATGAATACTACAATGATAATAAATAAATAATGAATACTACAATGATAACAAATAAGATCACATGTAATATGTGTGTTGAAGTCCAATGTCAGTCATGTAAAACCCATTAAGTGGAGAAGAACAATGTGTTTTAGTTGTTTCTTAAATTGAGGGAGATTGCCGTTGCTGCGCATGTTCATGGGAAGTTTGTTCCACAGAATGGGGACAGCACAAGCAAATGCACGGCGGCCGAAACATTCTAAGTTCACTCTAGGAACTTGCGAGAGTAACCCGCTTGCAGAGCGTAGGGAACGGGTGTATATTAGTGTAATAGTGCTGCAAGGTACTCTGGCGTACCATCGTATAATGCCCTGTGCACAAGGACGAGTATCTTAAACTCAATACGCCTCCTAACAGGCAACCAGTGTAATTTCCGCAGTATTGTCGTCATGGACTGCCGATCGCACTGCCGAATCTGCATAACAATTCGAGCCGCATACCGCTGAACCATTTCCAGACGGTGTAGGTGACGATCGTTTATTCCATAAAGCATCGCATTACTATAGTCAAGTCGCGATGTCACTAGTCCGTGCACCAGACTCTTGGAAGTAGAAGGAATTATTAGAAAATGCACTGTCGCTGGCTTGTGTGAGTGGTCAAACTGGTAATTAGATTGGAATTTCCAGGAGTTGCCCTTTAATATGGGATGCAGGTTCCCATGTTCACACTCACAGTCGCAACCGACGGAGTCTGTGACTAGCACAAAGCACAACTGATTCAGCACACTTCAGTATTTATTTTGCCTAGAATGATAGATTTAGTATCTGATCGGTGACACACGCTGGATTCCGCACACTTACCACGAAGCACTCTATGCATTCTGAGCTGACAAACTATTCCGTGCTCCTTTCCTAGATTAGTGAAGTCCTACATTTGAGATTTAACTTAGTTACATATATGACGATTGATCACCATTATTGTACATTGAGCTTTTCATTTTGTACGTTTAAAATATTTATATATTTTAGGTGGCTGTGAAAGGTGAAAAGATAAGTTTTTATATAGCGTGGTATCCAGTCTTCAGGACTAAACAAAGAACTTGACACTTTATTCCCTGGCAGACCTGTTTATTCAAACACCAACTGTCGGGACTTTTCTGGGAAGAATCCAGCCACGTTACAATTAATGCGTGAAGACTATTCGTACACAAATATCCACCACTGTATATAGCCGGGTACATTTATACAGCTGAGTGAACTGGAGCAAGGTAGAATGAATGAACTTTCACAAGGTTCAACCACAGCACAGGATTCGATCCTGGGTTCTCTCGGTTGAGAGTCCGAAGCTTTAGCCACTGCACCTCTGCATTCTGGACATCACAAAACTGGCCAGTTCTGTGAGATCCAGAATGGTAGTGGTACTTGGGTTACCCAATGCACTTCTCTCCACAATAGTAATCTCTTGTCTTGGAGGCAGTCATTGCAGAACTTACATTGTGGCTAAAGCTCCGAACTATCAAGATAATCCAGGTTAAACACTCCTGCTGCCACTTCTAACCTTGTGCAAGTTCATTTGCTCCAGTTCACTCAGCTGTATGAATGAGTACCTTTCTGTAGATATTGGGGGACATTTATTTACAAAGAATAGTCTTTGTGCATTAAATGCAGTGTCGAATGCTTCCCAGAGAAGTTGGTCGTTTGAACAGATCTGCCAGGGAGTAAAATGGAAAGCACTTTGAGCTGTCCTATGGAGTGGATACCGCACTATATAAGAACACACCTTTAAACAGTTTTAACATTATTTACTTGTATGTTTTAGGCAACATGTACGTAAGCATGGCCTCGGTGATCTGTCTGCGAAGGCCAAGGGGTTTCTGCAACAGCAGCGGAATCCATCGGTCCTCAAGTCGAAATCTGATGTGGGATATTCTCAAATCTTCCTCCTTGTTCCCTGTAAGGGGTGAGGATCAGGTATAGGATGTACTGTTGAAAGACTCACTCTGTTCTTTCTCTCCTTTACTTCCTGTCAGCCGCCTCCTTTCTATATCCCATTTCTACACCTTTCATCTTCACCCGCCCGGCTCATGTCCCTCCTCACACAGTCCTCCCATCTCAATTATGTCCTGTGTCCCTGGTGTATTTCCACATCTGCCCTGCATTGTTCACCAAACAATAATATGCAATTTTAAGGTAAACCGGTGCAAGAGACAAGTAATTATATTCGAGTATATATGTCATATGTGTATTCTGCTAGCCGAACATGGCAACCTGCTTAACTCGGATAGAATTCCGAAGAACGGTTGATTTATAATGTATTTCCCACAGAGATCTTTGTCTAAGTCAGGTTATATAAGTCGGAGCTTCGCCTAACTCGGACTAATTGAGTCGGTCCATATTATCCAAGATAATGTGTTTTCCTTGCCTAAGTCTGATCGCAGATGGACACTAAGACACTATGGTTTTATGCTCGTCAACAGTGATATCGAAGAGTTGTTATTTCTGATAGTATGCAACATTACCATCCATACACATCCCAGTACATCCTCATTCACTGATAACAATGACTATGACATCCAAACATGGCAACAGGCAGCATCCTTTCCCAGTCAGAAACACCCTGTTAAGCAAACATAATAATTGTAGGCTTGCAGTTCAGGCCATAAACCTGTTTGTTTAATTAAGCCATACAGAGTCAATTAGCAGTTAACCCACCAGTTAAACAGGAAATGCCTTTGATTTTGATTGAGACCATGCCACTTGGCACTGGCTGACTGTGCTAACTGCTAAGAACAAGAACTGCCAGTCTTCCTCTGTAGAAGTAAAGAGGCTCAAGTCAGACTGTCTCCTACACTAGTATAATCCCATGCCAGCAGCCTGGCTAAAAAGTCCAAAGGGGATGCTGAGCCTGTTATGTGGACATGTGCTAATCTTCTCAACAACTAGTAGTCTACGATCAGAAAATATAAATTGCAAACATATAACATCAGCAGATGAACGTGAGGTGAACGAATACCTCAGTCAGCCATGTACAGATTGTCACAGTGACCCACTGCAGTTCTGAGTTTTCCAACTCTGGCTCAGTTGGTCCCTCACCATCTCAACCTTCCAGCCTCATCAGCCCCAGTTGAAAGGGTATTTAGCATAGCCAAGAAAGTATTCTGCCCTGAACAGTGCAGCCTGAAAGACTAAACCTGTGAACAACTTATGTTCATATGTTCATTCGGTGCAATGGCAAATAGATGATAAGATCATACGATGCCACTGAAATGAATGCCAATGAAGTGAATTAAATTGTTGATGAAATAGAGGTTTTGTTAGTTTTCCTCATACAAAATTTATCAGCTGCCATTGCATATTCACTTGTGCTGAGTTATATATATAGAGAGATTTAAATTGGAGGGTCTTGTAATATCAGGAAATTGTGCATAAATTGGGGGTCTCCGGGTATTATGGAATTGTGTATAAGTCTGAGTAGTTATTTTATGTTATGAAAATGGTCGCTAATCAGCTTTATTTCCAAATGCATTGCATACGTGCTCTTAAATCAATGGAACATAACAACAACCTCAATTATCAGATTTGTACAGTGTTCTGGTATCCTGTTGCTCATATGTGAGATGCATAAATCACTTGCCAATCACGTCTGCTGAGATGGCTGTACTCAGGAACCACAGGAACCAAAGAAAATAGGTGCACACCCCTGTACGCTTATTGGAACACAAAATTTGACATATTTCCATGTCTCAAATATTTGCTAAGCGTACTGTACGCTTAATAGAACGAATACAGTATATGAAAAATTCCTTGCCAAGCCTGTTCGGTTAAGTCCAATTTTTGCATAAATCGGATTAAATCATTCAGTCCAAGTGAATCCAACTTAGGTGAGGCTTAGTGTATATGGTAGCAAGTATGACCAAATGAGTAAATGTTCATGTTTTGTGGGTGTTATCACTATTGAGGGAGACGTGTCAAATATTGATGACTAAATTAAATTGTTTATCCTCTTCCAATGTGTAGTTCTATACCTAAGGTTACAAAATCCATTAACATTTGGGCAGAATGACAAGTGTAGTATTTACATATATATGACTCAGACATATTAATGGTGGGAAGGTATGCAAAATCCACAGTTTTAGAACAACAATTAACTGAACATTAAATATCATCAACATATATTTCAAATGAGCAGAGTATAAGTATTACAAAACAAACAACCATTTGCTAGCATTAATTGTAGTCAGCAATGCAAAGAACAAAATTACCCAACTTTCTCCCCATTTTCGACAAAAAATAATCAAAATTTTTATTTCCACAACACTTCTTTAAATAGTAACAAACAAACAGCTATATTTTGTAAATATGTGAACAGTGATATCATATCTGTCAACAACAATCGTAAAATGGTTCCTGTGGTTCCTGTTTTTGGATGTGTGTTCAAATAAGAATAAAAACATGAAAAAGCCATGAAATATGTGTGTGGTGTGTTTGCAGAATGCATTTACAAGTTGAGTGTGGACTAAAAGTTAAAAAAATTATAGCTGATATTGTGGCAACACATTATTAAGTGACTATTAACCATATCCTACATTGATTTACTATAAAAAAATGCTTCTGCATATAACCTAAAACAAGATGCACCCATGATATACAGTTGCTCCTAAAATAATGTAGTTTGACTACGAAATAATATATGTATATATGTGATCAGGGCTCGACATTAACGCTTGTCTGCTTGTCCGGGATAAGTAATTACCAATGTCGGATAACTACATTGTTCAGGACACTTGTCGGATGCGACAAGTTCATTGAGTCACAATATTAACAGGGCTTGAAGTTGCTACAACCTCCGTGCATTTGCCAGTATAATCTCACGCCTGCCACTAGATAAATGCTTTAGTTGCAGTGCGTTATTTAGAACTTTGTCCATTACTTATTGTCCTGCCGGTTGGTGACTGACATTTGGGTCCTTGTATTGATATATTAATAGACAAACACATTGTGCATGATGCCACCCTTGTTCTGTCCCTGCTTACGTCTACTGCAGCAAAATATTGATAAATTGTAGCAAGTGAATGATGACTTCCTAAAGCTATAGGTACGAAGTCCTATATATAGTGTTGACATAAAATTGTGTTCAGTAAAATGCCATGACACACTAGCTTTGCATTTTAATTAGTTCAAGGAGGCAGTCTGTTCCTAGTTTTTATTTTATTAATTAAATATATTTATTTATTAATTAAATACTAACTATGTTGAAGGTATACTGTCTGCCAAGTTGTGTTTAATAAGCCTGTCACAACGTTCTTAATTTGGAAGGTACAACCACAGAGCCAGATGGGACAAGTAAATTTATGTTGGGACAAGTTGAGATTTAGACAATTTGTTTCGGAGTGGACATCTAGTTTTAATAAATGAATGCTGCGCAGTGCAAAAAAGAAAAACATGTGTGCACGATGTTGTCATGTTTTCTGCATGCTGTCGTATCAGGGCATTTGTGCAGGCCAACAAAATTCACAGTAATACAATTATTGAGTACAATCAAAGAAAGATGGTGATTTCGGAGTGGACATGTTTTAGATGAACAAACTTTTGAAGCATTGCTGGTCAGTAAGTAGCCATCCTACAAGAGTACACTTTTGCATGCATATAGACAGTGTGGTCCTGTATCAAAATGTGCTAGTAATTAAGTAAATGCCAGTAGATATCCTACAGTAATTTATAGGCAAGGTAGTCTAGTCGGAAGAGGGGGGTATAGTGCACCCCCAGAAATCAACTTCTAATCGGCGTCTCTAGATTGGAAAAATTACGTAGAAAACGATGAGCTATGTTAAAAAGTCCTCCGGATGTCCCACTTATCATTTGCACTTTCGTAGTGATTTTAGTCAAGTTGTCCCACTCACAGTGGAATGCGACATTGCCCTGTCCCATCACGATTCGGGGCATCAGATAGGTTGAGACTTCGTACTGGGCCTTGGCCAGGGCAGTTTCAAACTCTTAAGCCAAAATTGTAGCCCTCAGAGTGGCCAAGCCTGTGCAATATCATGGTGAGCTGCTTGCTTCTGAACAAGTGCCTGACAGTCAAACAGAGAAGCACGTGTTTTGGTAACTTACATTTCCCCTCCGACACTGCACGGCTCAGGTCTTGCCCAGTGGAGAATACCAGATGCTTCATCTTTTCGCTCGTCTCCACGCCTTCCTTGCCGGCCATAACCATGCGGAGGAGGTCTGGAGGTAGGAGCTTTTCAGGACTGAGCTCCATGCCCTCGGCTGTTGGCGGCCACGGTAGGCCTTCGGACTCTCTGAAAGGCCGCAGAATATTATGACGAAGAAGGAGAGCGACGTCTTGGTACTTGTCTGTGCTTCCGAGAGTAAGCTCGTGCAAGAGCATTAGAAACAGTGTTATTTGAGCTGTGGTGTTTGTCCTCACCAGCAAAGAGGTCTTTGTTTTTCACCTGTCGATGAAGTCGAACTAGACCCATTTTTAGTCATTTGGCCGAAGGTCCAAGGGACTATTGCCATCACTCTGTGTCCGCCGTTAGCTGCCGTATGTCAGAAATCGTTCAGCACCTTTTTCTCTAATTTTGCATAGACATCTTAGGGCACTGCCACTATGCACGAGAAATCTGTATTTGATTGAATCATTCTAAGGGCTCCCTAGGGTCTCCAAGGACCCCAAAACTGGTAAAACTGTAACATTTTGCCTATTTTTCAAAAACTGTTCAGCAACTTTTTCTCTAATTTTGCATATACATTTCATGTGGTAGTATCACTGTACACAATAAATCTGTATTTGATTGAATCATTCTAAGGGCACCTAATGATCCCCCCAAAAAGGACCCCAAAACTGGTAAATTTTCACATTTTGTCAATTTTTTCAAAAACTCAAGTAACTTTTTCTCTAATTTTGCATTTCATATGGTAGTGCCACTATACACAAGAAATTTGTATTTGATTAAATCATTCTAGGGGCTCCAAAGGTCCCCTAAAATGCTAATTGTTTTAATTAATTGGTCTACTGTAGCAGCAGATATAGCAGGCTTCCAGTCCTTTTGTTCAACTAATCCCTTTTCCCACAACAACATCTGTCACACCTCACAGTGGCTGGCTGGTTAAAGTGTGACTAATCAGTAATTGGTCACTGGCAGAGGCTTGGGTCACTGTGAATGCTGGTTGAAAGTGTGACTAATCTGTAATTGGTCATTGGCAGAGGCTTGGGTCAAGGAACACAGCATCTTGTACCAGAAACAGAACACTATTCCCCTTCCCAAAACATCTGTCACATGCGGAGTCTGGATGGATATGGATATATATTTTTATGCAGTTGTTTTATATAAGCAGAAAGTTAATTGAAATTAGTTATTCTTAGGCCACAGAAAAGTAATTCCCGGTTTCTCATCGATGCATGTATTTAAAAATATGTGCCACAACATTTTGTTTTCTATTATAATTATTCCTCTAAATGCAAGACGTGATGCAATAAGTGAACAGTAAACATGTAAACATTTTAATAACATAACCTTTAATGATCTGTAACTATGATTTACCAAAAAAACATTTGATTAATAATTACCTACAGGGTTGTTTAATTTATGCCGGGCAGAAACTGTCTATCACCATCCAGCTGACCCATTTTTTTTTCTTCTTTAGACTACCTTTTACTCTCAAATAATCTGTCCTCTTAATTTTATACATAAAGACATAATCTGGCATAACTTTATACATTTTTGTAGCAGCACATTTGTACTTCCAGTGTATCATATATTTATCACTTGTTGTGTATTACACCCAGCTGTGGAGCTAAGATTCTCTGCCTGCTATTGTTTGACGGAAACTGTGACTAATCTGTAATTGGTCACTGGCAGTAGCTTGTGTCAACAGACAGCATTAAGCCACTAGACCCCTGTTAAACTGGACAGTTGCCTGTAGGTTTTAAACTGTCAAACAGTGAGTCTACCTTTTGCTCTCAAATAATCTGTCCTCGTAGTTTTACACATAAAGACATAATCTGGCATAACTTGAGAAGTCTTTGTAGCAGCACATTTGTACTTCCAGTGTATCATTACAACATAACATACATACTACATACTGTGTGCCACATTTGAATGTTGTGCATGTAATATTTCCATGCAATTCATTTGCATATATAATGTAAAACTTCAACAGCCGTTTTCTTTATTTTCACTTTTTGACCCCTACCATGTTCAATGCTCCATAACTTCGCCAATTTTTGTAGCAGTCATAATTTTTGAAACCGTGTAAAGCACCATACAAAACCTTTACAAGGATGTAAGGAAACAATGTTACAATTTTTTCGACTTATCACTCATTTGGTCAGCCGGGGTCACATATAGATGTATTAGTCCAAAGGACTTCAGGGCCACTTGGCCCATTTTTTTCAGCCCGTGATTCGATTTGCTCCCGTGCATTTTCTATGTTCTTCCAAGACGAGAAGTCTCGAGCTCGCTCAGTTTTGTGATCATCATCTTTGATCTGTCCTTTGTCACAGAAAATGTACTCTGGTGGGAAGATGGGTCCAGCGGAACCAGCTGAAGACAATTTACAAGGGGAGTGATGCCATTGCGAGGTGGATGCTTCGTGTTCTGTATCATCTCCCAGAAGATTTAACAGTAAAGCGCTGATAACACTGATGGTGATACCCAGCATTTTGTGTTCCAATAAGCGTACAGGGGTGTGCACCTGTTTTCTTTGGTTCCTGAGTACAGCCATCTCGGCAGATATGACTGGCAAGCGATTTAGGCATGTCACATATGAGCAACAGGATACCAGAACACTAAAAATTTTATAATTTAGGTTGTTGTTATGTGCCATTGATTTAAGAGCACGTGTGCAATGCATTTGGAAATAAAGCTGATTAGCGACCATTTTCATAACATTAAATAACTACTCAGACTTATACACAATTCCATAATACCCGGAGACCCCCAATTTATGCACAATTTCCTGATATTACAAGACCCAATTTAAATCTCATGCAATGGCATTTCTGAAACTTAACGTTTTATTAAAACATGGTTATTAATGTCTATGGAAAATATTCTTTTTTGTTATATTTTAATCCAATTTACGTATAAATGCCTGATTTTCCAAGATCCTCCGATTTAGGTATAAATGCCTGATTTTCTACATACAGCCTCCACACTGGTATTTCCAGATCATCGGGGAGAGTTGTAGGGATCTGGTCGCACACTGATTGAATGGGGGCTGCAGGATCTGCGCTCCGGCCACGTTTTCTTTTGGGCATGATGGCTTAAGTCCACTTCTACCACCACTGTTTATCATGTTCTCATTCGTCTTCGTTCATGTTATAATTATTTGTCGAATCTGTCGAGGCCAATAAAACAGTTACCTAAATAGGCCACGCTAGAGGCGACACACGAACTAGTTATTTTATACTCGCTAGGGGATGATTACGTTGAATGTCGAGGATATTGTCGTGAACTTGCAGTTCCATTGATTTCACTGAGGGGTGTAAAACGACCATGATCAGACATGGATAGCACATGAAGGATGCATGTATGCGGAGAGTGTTTGGGGGCTGCAGGATCTGCATTCCGGTCATTTTTCTTTTGGGGATGATGGCTTAATGTCCACTTCTACTACCACTGTTTATCTGGAATGGGAAATAGAAGTCACCATTAATATTAAGACTACTGGTAATACAAAACATTAAAATAACACTATTTTTTAAAATTATTGCCCTCAAAATGTTTTTGTTTTTTTAAAGATTTTTGGGTAATGGCGGCACGAATTTGCATACTAGTATGCCACGGACACATGTGGTCACATCAAGAATAGTTTTATTATGATCTTTAACCCCCAAAACATGTGTCTAGACACCTTATTTGTTCAGTTATCTGCAATATTGGCTGATATATAGAGAAACATAGATTTTTTGATTTTTTCTGTAATGGCGGCACTGATTTGCATAAAAATTATATGTGGGACATCCGGAGGACTTTTTAACATAGCTCATCATTTTCTATGCATTTTTTCCGATCTAGAGACGCCGATTAGAAGTTGATTTCCGGGGGGTGCACGATATCCCCCTCTTCCGACTAGGCTAAGGGTTCACTATGTTAGAGTTTTTTTGGACGGACAAAATGTTTGTGATTTGAATAGTCTGCTGAAAATAATTGGAAACAGTTACATCTTATAAGTCATATACTACATTTAAGATAAACCTTTAGCTGTCTTCACAAGCAAAAATAAATTAGCACAGATAGGTGTTTGGTGTGTATTTTTTAATGACAGAAACATGACTTTTCCCGTTTCCGTGAGACAGTCATTTTGTCTAAAATTATACATATTTTGAGCTTCACAAAAAACAAAATATACCATATCAATGTTGTGTGTTTTCTAGATACCCAACTTATAATACCTGTTATGTTCAGTAAACTAGCTCCCCTCAGTACCATGAAAATGCCCTTATATACATTTTCTGAACAATTGTACAAAATAGTAGTTTAACTGAGAATGCAAATCATTTTTGTTTTATTTGTTCCAGACTCTGCATACGGTGATGAAGCTATTTTTGTGTGCGTGACCCTTTCTGCTCAATGTTGGTAGATATGGATATCAATGTCATGTGACGTACTTGGCCTGGTGTGGTCACCAGGTAAGGAGTCATCTCAGAACATCTATGTCGGATATTAGGATATTAGATTAAATTACTTTCATTTGGGGAGGGGTTGTCACAGACAGTTTTGGCTGACGTCGGACATTAGTATTTTACACTTCGAACTTTTGCACCCCCTCACTTTGTTTGTGTGCAGTTTTTTTATTTTATGCTGTCATGTGCACCCTCCCAAAAACCAGTTTTGTTTGGTGTAGTCACGAGCACTTGTCAATGTTTTGAAAACATCTCTCTTGGTTGTTTGCTGTGAAACAGTATACCTTGCATGTGTCACCCGCCATGTTAAAATGAGATACTTCTTGAAAAAAATAGTTGTTTTTATTGCATGCTTGAATAGAGCACATTCGGGGGTAATGTACCTCAACGTTATCTATATATTCATATTATTTGACGTGTATATAGTCGTGTAATATTAAACACTAATTATATCAATTGTTTTTGCACCATAATTGTAAAGTTCTGATTTTTAAACAGAGTGATTGTAATCGATTTGTTTGAAACACCATCATAATTGTAATTATGTTTTTGAAGAATTGTGTAATTGCAATTGACAAGTGTAAGTAAATTACACATGTAGATAAGTAATATATTTCCAACAACAACCAAGAATGCACATTACAATATTACAAAATACACCATTTGCAACATGTAAACACAAAAAGCAGTAGTACTGGTGGAAAGGGGGTGAATAGGAATGTGATACTTATCTGGTTCACCCTCAACCAGTAAATTTACCTGTGATAGAAATACAATATTTACAATAAATATAAGTTACAATTCTTAAACTTTTGTATACAGTGCGTACAAAATATACTGTTTGATTACAACAATTTTTATTTCTTTTAGATGTAGTACTTCAGACCAGTGAATTTAACATCAGTGATTTGCAAATTATTAGAAATACTAATTAAAGATCACATGGTGGATTTTCTTGTTAAACATAACTCGATAAACTCATCTCAACATAGGTTTCTAAAAGCGAGATCATGCTTAACAAATGTTTTTTGGAAGAGATCACTAAGTGGGTAGACGAGGGATCACTAGTAGATATTATGTACTTAGATATTCAGAAAGCTTTTCACAAAGTGCCACATCGAAGTTTACTGCTTAAACTAAAGGCCAATGGCATAGGAGATGGTTTAATTATCTGCATAAAAAATGGCTAATTGACAGAAGACAACGGGTAGTTGTTGATGGGGAGGCTTCAAACTGGAAATCGGTTTTGAGTGGGGTACCACAGGGATCAGTACTGGAACCTATATTATTCTTAATATGTATCAACAATTTTGACTATGATATAACAAGTAAGGTGTTGAAATCTGCTGATGATACAAAAGTGTTTAGAAGGATTAAACTTGGAGATAGACAGCATTTACAACATGATCTTGACAGGTTGGTCAAATGGTGTAAAAAATAGCAGATGTTGTTCAGTTTTGGGAAATGTAAATGCCTCCACACAGGACATGGGAACGAAGATGTACAATATACAAAGGTAGGTGTTGTACTAAGTAATAATGTAAACGAAAAGGACTTAGGATTAACATTTAATACTGATATGATGGGTTCATTGCAGTGTGGAATTGCAGCTTCAAAGGGAAATCAAATTCTTGGATTAATTAGGCGAAATGTAGTGTATAAGGAAAAAGAACTAATAGTACTGCTGTACAAAACAATAGTTAGGTCTCATTTAGAATATTGTATACAAGCGTGGAGGCCGTATCGCAAGAAAGACATAGATATGCTAGAAAGAGTACAGAGGAGAGCGACTAAAACGATACAAAAATTGAGAGATCTTAGTTACGAAAAATACGCCTAAAAATATGGTTTGACAACACTAGAAACCAGGAGATTAAGAGGAGATCAGATAGAAGTTTTTTAAATATTGAATGATTATGAAAATATTGATAGAAATATTTTTTCTCAGTTAGGAAAGATAGAAGGACTAGGGGATATGAAGTTACGTTAGTAAGGGAGCAGTGTAGATTAGATAAAAGAAAGTTCTCATTTTCACAAAGGATTGTAAATGACTGGAACAGATTATCTGCTGATTGTGTTGGTGCTAGTAGCGTGAATATGTTTAAAAATAAAAATGACACATATTTCAGAAGGTAGATAAAAGGGTTGGACTCTCGATAAGCCAAAAGGCTTCCTTGTTCACCTACCATCTAAAGTTAATTCTCTGGGAGGCAATCTTGTTCATCGTCATCATCATTGTGCAGCCGTAGTGTTCCATGGTTGGGCAAAGGCCTCAGCATGTTGTTTCCAAATCTGCCTGTCTTGTGTTATCCTCTGCCAGATGGTGCCCCTCCACCATCTCGCTGGACTTCCTCTAGATCGTTTCCCTTCGTAATTAAGGTCTCCAGGTTGTGATACGCGATGTCCATCAGTTATCTCGTTGTCTGCTGATGTTCCCTGCCCAGGGCCACTTCTGTCTTCTGATTTGTTCTATCACATTTATAACCTTTGTCTTCTCTCTTACCCAGATGTTTGTTTTTCTTTCCTGATATATGATATTTAACATACTTCTTTCCATGTTTGTTTGTCCGGCTGCTAGCTTGTTTTTTGTTTGAATGGTGAGTTTTGATGTTTCCATGCCACATGTCATCGCTGGGAGTATGCATGAATTGTAGACTTGTCTTTTCAAGCAGGTTCCAAAAGTTGTCACGGTGTTTGGCGAATGGTGTCCGGCCGGCGGTGATTCTTCTTTGAATTCCCTTGTCTTGTTTTTTGTTTCTGATACTGCATTGCTGTCCCAGATAGACATAGCTTTCAACGTTCTCTGTCTGCGTGGTGTTGATATATATATATTGGTGTGTCATTTTCTAGCATCACTTTTATCTTCGAAATGTTCGTCATCAGACCTTGTTTTTCACTTTCATCATCTAGCTCCTGCAGCATAGTTTTAAGTTCTTGCGGTGTAGTAGCACATGTGAGTATGTCATCGGTGAAGCAAAGATGACTGAGATATTCTCCGTAGACCTATCCTCAAGCCTCTGGTTTCCCAGGTCAGTCTTCAGAATATTTGCTTTCAAGTGTTGCCGTAAAAAGCCTGGGCGATATGGTGTCACCCTGTCGTACTCCTCTCTTCAAGTTGATCTCATTGTTCTTTTTGTGTAGGTGGACTGTCACTGAGCTGTTGGTGTAGATGTCTTTCAGGAATTCGATGTACATGTCTTCTATCCCCTGTTCTTGAAGAGTGGTCAGTATTGCTTGAGTTTGCACAGAGTTAAAAGCTTTCTCGTAGTCAACGAAATCGAGGCAGAACGGGATATTATATTCTCAGCATGTTTTTTGTGGTCGGTCGTTGAATACCTGCTTCTGAGTCCTGCTTGCTCTCATGATTGGTTTTCTTTTAGTGTCTTCTCAAGCCTATTCGTTGGTATCTTTGTGAGTAATTTGTAGATGTTTTATAACAGTCATATCGGTCTGTAGTTCTTTAAGTCTTTCTTATTTCCCTTCTTGAAGATTATCACAATTTTTGCGTTCTTCCATGTGGTGTTTCTAATAAACATATAGTATACAGCTTGGCCAGTGTCTTCGAGATGGTATGTTCTCCTGCTTTTAATTTAATTTATTTCTATATCTTTTATAATTAGTTTCATTGAAGACAGTCGTTTTTTTCAAGTAATACATATACAATTTGTTTTTAGTTCTAATGGAGTGTCGGAGTCCCATAGTAATCCACGGTTTATGTTTTCTTTTCCTAATAGTTGTGTTAGCTAACGGAAATGAATTATTGTATGCAACTAATATCTCATTAATGAATACAGAATAACATTCTTGTGGATCTCTGCATGCATAAACGTCATCCCAGCATATTTTATCTATACTCTCTTTGAATGTAGCAGTAGTCTGCGCATTATATATTCTAGTCGCTATTGTCATTTCTACCTTTGTGCTATCGGTATGTTTAGTGAGCAAAAATATTGGTAGGTGGTCAGAAATATCTGTATATATTATTCCATGCAATTGATAATTTGCACCAATTAAATCATTGCTGTATATATTATCGATGACAGTGGCAGTTGTTGCTGTTATTCTAGTAGGCTTGCTGATAAGGGGTATAAATGCCTGTTGGAACATTGCATTTATGTAATCTTGAGTTTCCGTGTGACTACCATAATTAAGTAGATTAATGTTAAAGTCACCCATTATGTAACACTGTTTATTATCAACCTTGAGAGTTTGTATAATATTGATAACATCTTCTGTGAAAGCAGTAATGTTTGTATTAGGTGGTCGATAGACAACACCTACAGTTGTTTTGTTATTACATGTCTTAGACCGAGTCTTGATTTCAATAAAAACGCATTCCAGATATTCAGTTATGACACTAATTTCTGGTAATTCAGTACACTCAAGGGACTTACGAACATATAAGGATACACCACCTCCCTTCTTGGAAGGCCTAGTCAAATGTATACTTTTGTACTCTGGCAATTCATACAGATCAAGATTGTCATTATGTAACCAAGTTTCGCTTAGACCGATGACCGAGAACCTGTTATCGATCAGTGACAAGAAATCACCCAATTTGCTAATGTTCTTTGGCAAGCTACGGATATTTAAATGCATAAGTGAAAACTCGTCATCAGAGATATTATTTCTTGTTATAACTTCATTAATGTCATCCTCAAGATAATATTTAGTATTTACAAAGCTATCTGTTGTGAGTAAATTACAATCGGGATCTATATTCCGCATTGCAGCATTGCCAGTTTCATAATCTTGTACATCACCTAAGGTAGTATTACATAATTGGCTCATAGCATTGAAATGCAGTATATACATACATATTCACACGGTACACAATAATGCTTCTATAGCTGCATGTAACATTTACAGACCGTTTTATATAAAACAACGTTATGTGACATCTGTTAAGTTGCAGTAGGTTAGTTAGAATACATGATATGTATCGATAACATATAGTAATAAAGTATATATGAGTAATTAAATAAGACACGAACCATATGTAGAATACGAAGGTGTCCATGAATGAGTCCATGAATGGTACAGTCCCTATGTGAACAAGCACCATGATAGGCCGACTAGAGATACAAAATATCCACCGTGACTTGGGCCAATGTCCAACGCAATTACAGTGCATTTAGTTCATCATCTCGACTGACGGTTTTGATTGTTCCCTTTAGGTCCTTTATGACAATCCTTCCATCATACGACCAACAAACAGTCGAGAATCTTGTGCTGTTTCTTTAATGTCCGGCACAAGAACAGTAGTCTTGCTCTCTTCTGGGTGAGATCTTCCGATATGAAGACACTTGATCGTTTAGTGCGTAGCCGTTTTCGAGCTTTAATGAAGTCATTCTTCGATTTATAGTCTTTGAACTGGACTATAATTTGGCGCGAGTGGTTTTTGTTTGTGGCGGATGTTCTGGGCCCAATCCTATGGGCTCTGTTGATATGGTCCATTGTTAATGGCACGTTCATATCGTTAAACAAGTCAGTGATAATCTTATCAATTTGTTCACCGTCTTTGTTTTAAACTATTCCTGTGATGCGCACCGAGGACCGACGGCTGTACTGCTCCAGATTATCAACAGCTTGCTCAAGTTGTTCGATTCGTGCGTCCTTGTCTGTCAACTCCTTTTCTAGATTTTCGAGCCTTCTATTTATTTTGTCAGCAACTATTGTAGCAATCCGGATAGCAAGGGCCGCGATTACGTCATCGTCACCTAGCGCTAGCTTGATTTGTTCTACAAGTTCATCGGTGGTCGAGGTCGGTCTCTTCTTGCCCATTGTTGCTGGTGGTTGTCTGTTACGCAATAGTAGGGTCTAATCACAGGCTAAGCAGCAAACGTTGGCGTGTTTTGAGCGTGTCGTGGGCGACAATATGGTTGTTATACGATCCGATATATTTTACCGGCGTGCAAGTTCAAGAAAATATCACAATTTAACACCCACCGCGTTCCTGAGTGTCCACTAGTCGACCTTGTTCACTTCAGCAAAAACACGGGACCTTTCAGTGCATTTCTCTTACATTCTCACCCCAAATCGAGGAGTGCGAAGAAATCGTGCAGTCTGACCATGGCACACCTTTATGATAGTAGATGGAACTTGTAAGTTGAACCCAACGAGGACAGAGGCATAGAGGGTGGTGACTGAATGGGCTAGAAGAAAAGAGGAAGAGAAACAAGTGGAATTTAACAGGGAGGGTGAGGGAGCTGGTATATGGAAAGTAAGAATTAGGCATGTGTGTCTGCCATTTTAAAGAAGATGGGCAAGACATAATGGGGAGAGCAGGGATTGGGAAAGGAGACAAGGCAGGGAGGAATCACTTAAAGAAAGAATTCATAATTTACATGTGAATTAGCTATATACATCAGCCAGATGCTATCATTAATTCTACAGATCTGTATAGTAAATATTTATAATAAAACACACCATTTAAAATGTGTATTTTTAATAAAAAATATAATCGAACATTAAGGCTAAGACCTGACACCTAATTCCCTAACAACTTAAGGAGACTGGTAGCTAGATAGGAATTTTGTTATAGAATAATTAATATAATTATTTGTGCCCAAGCTGTAGAAATGGTCTTACTGAGTAAAAAAATATGTGAACTTTTTCTGCTCAACAAACAAAACGGCCGCCAAATTATGACATTTGTAGTGCATCTAAAAATTGCAACACTGGAAGTAATAATGATATGGCCATCTGGCTTGGATTTTTGTGTTCTCTTTGATATTCTCCACAACCTGTATGAAAAGCATTTCAAGTGTTTTGAATATTCATATAATATTCATTTTTATTTTAAATTAGCAAATTATGTAATTGTAAATGCAATCTTTTTGGACACATTTTGGTACATATCTCCAAAGGTAAAGCATAAACCAAAATGTTTTATACAGATTGGTGAGAACATCCAGAACATAACAATCCATACCAGTTACCATATACATTTTTTTTCTGGAGTTTTTTGTTGTGTTGCCAAAAATTTGGTTTTCTGTAAATGTCCGTCAAAGATTGAATAACTGCATTAATTGTTTGAATACCTTATCCATGAATAAAAGTGTTTTAGAGATATATGTAATTGTTATAAAGGGTACATTTATTGATAGTAAACATATGAAGCTATTGGAATATGGAAGAAACACATTTTGAGTATTTTTGTCAAAACCCACCATCCTAGCTGCCATACGTCCCCTTAAATGTAATTAGGAAGTTATGATGTTATATATGTCTATTACATATGTATATATAATTAAATTTAAGCAAATTTACAAATGCTTTTATTGTCATGGAAATTAGATGCATTTTTCTTTAAACATTGTCAGCCGATGTTAGCCACATGTAAATGTATTAGGGTATCTGCATAGTTGATACCATGAATGAGTTTTCTATCTTGACAAACTCCTTTTTACAATAATATATATTCTTCCTGTTTTGGATTTGTAAGCACACCAGACCTACCAGGTAGGTTGCAGCCACATGCATTACAACAGTGATGTTATATGAACCTTGGCCCTTATGCAAAGAGTTTTTGTGTCCTGCACATTTCTGGTGACACATGAACTCATTGGGGTGGCGATTACGAGGCTGACATCCTGGACTAGTGAATGTGACAACTTCCGACACGGCACGGTAATTTATGTTCTAAAGTTGTAATTGTGGGATGTTTGTACTATAAATGTTATTCTTTGATAAGATATATATATGTTGTGATTAAATAAGTAAGTTGTCAGTAAACTTCATAGAGAGGTAATAAACATTTACAACTGGAACACGTTCAGTGGAATAGATTTACAAGATTGGGTTTATCAGGAGACAGCAAGATCTGTGTTGTCAATCAATGCAACAGGTATGTAATTTCTGCTGCATTCCAATCATCTCGTGTATACTGTAAATACACCTTCATAGCCCCTACTTGACCCAGTTGTGTGAATTTACACATGCTGAACTCGAGGAGCTTGTGAACTTCCTGGTTTGCCAAGACATGTTTACGATATAAATGAGCCCACCGGAATGCAGCATTAATGTAGCTAAAACAGTGAAAGGAATTGCATTAATTATGATATGTTTAACATGGTTATTATAGGTGGCATGTAAATAGTGTGTTTAACATGTTTATTAACACCATGCTTGTCAAACATGCACAAGGTCTCTCACCTGTTATGTACTGCAAGCCATTAGTCATGCAGCTATGTACAGTATCCTGTCTCGTCACTACTCTAATTATTTAATCTTTTATGACACCCAATGCCACTTGAAATGTAATTGACATGGGTTGCAGGTGATTGTTAAGAGATTTATATTGTCATGCAGGTAAAAGTTTAAAAAAATAAGGTCTTTCAGAATAATAGTTAATTCTGTTTATAAATGTTAAGGTAAGTCCTTATTGAAAAATTTTCTTTCTCTGAATATTGATTTCCTACAGGGGTATTCCAGGGTATTTCTGACCAATAAATATATGAGAAAAAACATTTATTGTATTTTGACAGCTAGAGATTAATTAGGTCGGGTGGCAAAGATCTATGTGACTTCTTCTGTTTAGATTTAAGCAGGGTCACAAATAAATGTGACCTGCCACAGCTAGTGAATTGGGTGTTAAGTGGCACGGGTCTATTTCAGACACGAAACAAAAATAACTGTCTGTGACGTGATACGTTCCATCAGTTTGTGATTTTACCAAAAATACCTACCTTGCAATCCCATCTTTCACTGTACAGTTTATTTTCCTTAACAAACAATCCAAAACTTATAAAATACATGTATGCATTTACGAGCATATAGATTAAAAGCAATCTAGAAGATATGAGTCAAATGACCTGGTTTCTCAAAACGTCACAAATGATGTATTTTCCTAGTCATGTCGAAAGAATTCCTAGTGTCTGCTACATTTAACACGGCCAGTCAGGTAGTGTACAGAAACACAACTATTATTCCTGTACGATATCGTATAATACGTAATATATGTACCATTACATACAAGGCACTGTCCAATAAGCAACCATCTTATTTGCATTCATTGCTTACTCCTGTACGAAAACCTATCCAGCTTCGATCATCTAGTTCTGACCTACTTTTTGTTCCTAGAGTCAACACTAACATTGGAACTAGGGCTTTTTCTGTTGCTGCACCAACTCTTAATGTTAGATCAGTTGAACATATTACAAAATTCCGTCGTCATTTAAAAACGTATCTTTACAACCTTGCTTATCCACCGTAGCTCCCTAGTGCCGGGACCCATCTGTTGACAACTGGAAAACTACTTATGGATTTTGAGATTGACCAATCCTTTTGTTTTGATGCGCCTCTGAGCTTGGTTTCCAAGGATTTAGGTGCAATAGAAGTTATCTTATTATTATTAATATTATTATTCTGAATGATTTCCTAATGATTTCGTTGTTGTTATATGTTTGTCTGTTGTCTTCATGTTTCCTCTTGCTTCGTATTGCTCTACCCCTCTATCGTGTTTTCAGACTCGATAGTGCACATCGTTTCCCGTCGAACATGGCTGCTAGAAATGGTAAGTTTCTTTGAAATTAAATAACCATTGAATATCAGTTATTATAAATATAGTGAAACAGTAATACACCTGGCCACACAAGCATCGCCAGATTACCCCTGTAAGACAACACACATATATACAGAGGTGGGTCCAGAGAAGGCAGTCAGGGAGAGCACAAAAACTTCCACTGTCGGCCGAACCAAGTGGTGTAGAACATTTTTCGCAGTTTCCTCGCTGGCTTGGCTCGACTGGTGACATCAGAAGTACAGTTGAAAATTTGTCGACGCCTTATCTTCAGCTCTTCTTCAGCTTCTCGAATGGCTTGCCTGGCTGGACTGTGACATCGGAAGACGGGAGGGGGGGTTGCCATTGAACATGCTTCAGCTTATTGTAACCTGAATGGGGGCACATTTCCAAGGGTCTAGGGGAGCAGGGTCATTTGGGCCAATTTGAAAAGGTCTATGGGCAAACCAAATTCCAAAGGTCTCGGGGGGCACATGCCCCCTCCAGGCACCTCTGGATCCAGCTATGATATATATATATATACATGTATATATAGACCCTTAGGCAAGATTGTAAATTTTTTTCAATTTACCCATTCTAATTTTTTAGTTACCTGTTATGCTCAAGAAAACCCTGTAACAAATACATTGGTTATTGGTGTCGGATCGTAGTGAATATTCAGAGGGCTGAGACTCTCCAAAAACCTCCAACTGCACCCCCAAGAGCTCCGAATCCTCCAACTGCCCCCCCCCCCCCCCCCGAGGCTGGAATAATACTCAGCACTTGCTTTCACACTTAGTACAAGGCCCGTTTTATGACTGCACAATCATTGTTTTGAATTAGTTATTGGGAAAATAAAACCACATTAGGGTCCATCACAATATCATGGCATCTGTAAAATCAAAATGCCGTTATTAATCCAAAGATAAAAAGTCCTGTTATTTGAAAAAGAAAAAACGAGAAAAGAAATGAATTTTGTTAAAACGTTCCAATAGCGGGACAATGAGTCTCTGGCTAAGGGCTTATATATGTAAAGTAAAGTAAGTTCTTATATATAGGTCAGTATCCAGTCTTCACGACTGCTCAAAGCACTTTACACTTCACTCCCTGGCAGACCTGTTCAATCAAAAACCATCTTGACTTCTCTGGGAAGCACCCAGTCATGCTGCAATTAATTCACAGGGACTATTCGTACACAGATATCCAACATTGTCTATAGCCAGGTACTGATTCATACAGCTGAGTGAACTGTATCAACGTAGAGTGAACGAACTTGCCCAAAGTACGACCCTGCAGCACAGGATTCAAACCCGGGTTCTCTTGGTCAAGAGTCTGAAGCTCTAGTCACCATGCAATGCTTGTTGTGTAAAACATAACCAATGTAATAAATCTTAGATGAAATGTAGCAAGACCAATGGCTGGTGACTTGGTTTACTTAGCGTATGCTTTAAGAAAAATACACACTACAAGTCGTCACAACAAAAATGACACCACCTAATTATTCTTAATACATATAGAAGTGACCCAGTCACACATACATTTTGTAATATGTGACTCTCAACCAAGAATACCCGAGTTCGAATCCTGTGTTGCGGTGTCGATCCTTGGGCAAGTTTGTTTAGTCTACATTGCTCCAATTCACTACCAGACAATAGACAGTGGTGGATATTTGTGTAGTAGTCAAAGGCAATTAATAGTCTTCGCGCATTAATTGCAGCGCGACTGGATGCTTCCCAGAGAAGTTTAATTGCAGCGTGACAGGATGCTTCCCAGAGAAGTTTAATTGCAGCGTGACAGGATGCTTCCCAGAGAAGTTTAATTGCAGCGCGACTGGATGCTTCCCAGAGAAGTTTAATTGCAGCGTGACTGGATGTTTCCCAGAGAAGTTTAATTGCAGCGCGACTGGATGCTTCCCAGAGGAGTTTAATTGCAGCGCGACTGGATGCTTCCCAGAGAAGTTTAATTGCAGTGCGACTGGATGCTTCCCAGAGAAGTTTAATTGCAGCGTGACTGGATGCTTCCCAGAGAAGTTTAATTGCAGCGTGACTGGATGCTTCCCAGAGAAGTTTAATTGCAGCGTGACTGGATGCTTCCCAGAGAAGTTTAATTGCAGCGCGACTGGATGCTTCCCAGAGAAGTTTAATTGCAGCGCGACTGGATGCTTCCCAGAGAAGTTTAATTGCAGCGCGACTGGATGCTTCCCAGAGAAGTTTAATTGCAGCGTGACTGGATGCTTCCCAGAGAAGTTGAGATGGTGTTCGATTGAACAAGTCTTCCAGGGAGTAAAGTGCTTTGTGCAGTCCTGAGGACTGGATACTGCGCTATATAAGAACTTACCTTTACATACACTAGCTTGAACATAGATGAATGCACATATATGTTAAACAAATTACTTTGATTTCATGGTAGAAGTTCAGAAGTTCGTTGATCAGTACGACTACTTGAAGAGAGTCAAAGTTGATGTAATGAGACAAGTCATTCCCCAACTTGTTATGCGGTGTGAGAAAAGAGACCCATCACAGAAGAAAGGTAAGTGTAACATTCATGTTAAGATCAGTCTTCCTTGGGATAACACCAAGTATGTTGTCTTGTCTCTGTTGGCCCATCACGTTTCCTTGTCTCTGGTATCTCACCACTTTGTCTTGTCTCTCTGTTAGCCGACCACTTTGTCTTGTCTCTCTGCTGACCCATCACTTTGTCTTGTCTCTCTGTTCGCCCACCACTTTGTCTTGTCTCTCTGTTAGCCTGCCATTTTGTTTTGTCTCTGTTAGCACACCACTTTGTTTTGTCCCTCTGTTGGCCCACCACTTTGTCTTGTTTCTGTGTTGACCCAACGCTTTGTTTTGTCTCTCCGTTACCTCACCACTTTGTATTATCTCTCTGTTGGCCCACCACTTTGTCTTGACTCTCTGTTGTCTCACCACTTTGTCTTATTTCCCTTTGGTACCTCACCTAATTGTCTTGTTTCCGACACTATAATGACATATCGGTGCAGAGTTCTTGTGAAGCTTATTCATTGTGAATGATTCCTCAGGGCACCTTATCGTCAGCGTACAGGTTTACAGTAACACAACATTTTGGGCCAGTAACATTTTGGGGGCCAGCACCTTTTCAAATTTTTACTGGCCCCTTGGGCCAATGGATACAAAACCTTATGTTCAAGGCATGAGGGTACATGTGTGTGTCTAGATATGTCAGTCTATTCAGGTGTAACTGATTCATTGTGTGGTGGTTTTTCAGTGAAAGGGCTGTGGAAGTCTTCTCCAGGTTGGTGGAATGACAGCATTCCGTATGAAGACCCCAATAATGGGAAACGAAAACCAAATCAAGATGTTCTCAAGAAGATGTTGGACTATCTCATAGGCATCTATAAGGTGAGAGCTAATATAAGTTTTCTCTTGTGTATTCAACCTCACAGAGATGGATATGTGGTTAGTTTTCTGTGAATAATAAATTACTGGAACACATTACTTGCCAATTGTGTAACTGCTAGCAATGAGAATGTGTTTAAAACAGAATTGATAAACATCCCAGAAAGCTTCCATGTCAACTTTCCAACCGGAGTTTCTAATTGTTAACATACTTGTTAAATCTTGTATATTGTGCTGTGTCCTTTGACAACTTAATGTGTTAAAATAACACATTTGTGTCTTTTAACCCCTACAAGAACAACGGGGAGAGTTCATTGGAAGGATCTTTGCCAGACCCGGATCCAGTGGAAGAATGCAAACAACGCATCACACAGAAGTTAAAATACATAAAGAAACATTTGTTGTTGAGCAGCAATGATGTCACTCTTTATTCAGACGGAGGTATTTATGATATGGTGTCACATCAATGTATTCATTAAAACTGTTTAAAATCAATATCCTTTATTAATTATTATGTTGTATGATCTGGGAATATAACATTATATAATGGTCTTCCCTTGTTATGCGCATGACGTTATTATATATGGTTTGTCTTAATTTGATTTGTATTGTATGTATTGTAATGAGTTACAATAAATTTGATTTGATTATTTGATCTGAATACAGCTATAAATGTGTATAAATTGTGTTCAGCATTGTTGTTTCAATTTCTTTGAAAAGAATGAAGAAGAATTATTATTATAAGCACTGCATGATTATTTTTGTCAGCATGTCGTATCATAAGTTAAATGAGCTGTTTCTTTGTATTCGTAAATAGTCTCCATTTGGTTGAAAGAGTGATTAGCCATGTGGTTTTTTCTGTGAATAAGGCAACATTACTATGTAATTATTTGCCAGTGATTTACGCATCATATATGAGAATACCCGCATTTGGAAAGGAATATGTTGTTTGTATGGCAGGTGAAGCTGTGCGTTTTCACTGTGAAATACATTAATAAAATAAAGACAGTTATTTGAGATTTCTGACACACAAATATGCTGTGCCTTTCTTTATTTAAATGTTATATTAGCTGCAAATTTCTCTTTTAGAGTCGCTTCTCCAGCAATACGAGCAGCTAGACAAGGAAGCGACATTGAAGCGTTTCCATGACTTTGAATGCAAACTTGACACTGTCATAACCATGAAAACCTTACCATCAAAACTTCACAAAAACGGGTGCATCAATGAAGGTAGAATTATCTACATGTACTTGTATATTATTTGTTGAAGGTATAACTAGTCATTATACATGATTTTACAGTAACTGCAGTCAGCTTTTGACGTCTTACACCAAAGATAACTTTTTAAGCAATCAAAAAGGTAAATTCTTATATAGCACAGTATCCAGTCCTTAGGACTGTTCAAAGTGCTTTACACTTTACTCCCTGGCAGACCTGTTCAGTCGAACAACATCTCGACAGGGAAGCATTCAGCCACACTGCAATTAATGCAACAAGACTATTTGTATATTCACCACTGTCTATAGCCAGGTACTCATTCATACAGCTGAGTGAACTGAAGCAATGTAGAATAAATTAACGTGCCCAAGGTTAGATACTGTAGCACAGGATTAGAACTCTGGTTCTCTCGATTGAAAGTCCGATGCTTCAGCCACTCAATCTAACTGGTGACTCTGCCATATCTCAGTTTCCTCAGCTGAATGAGTACGTACCTGGCTATAGATAGTGGTGGATATCTATATAATATTTGTGTACAAATAATTGTTGTGTAGTAATTGCAGGGTGGTTGAAAGCTTTCCAGAGAACTGTTCGATGGAATAGGTCTGTGAGGGATTGATGCATAAAGTGATCTGAACAGTCCTAAAACCTGATACTTTACTATAATATTATACGATCGAAACTTTACTTTGCCGCTTTACTATGACTGAATGACAGAAGTTGTGGTGGTGCAACAAGTGTGTGTGTGTCTGTGTTTGCATGTGCGTCTGCATGTTTCTGCATACATGCCTGTGTATTAATGTTTGTTTGAACTCTTCTTTCTTGTAGATTATCCCAGCCAGGCGACAGAGTCCCATCCTGAGGTAAACAAATGACATCTTACATATAAAACTTGGATCAGTATTAACCATTTATAATAATAATGATGCTAATGCTGTATTTATTAAGTACAAATCGATGCGCTGTACAATAAAATAAATGCATTTTTTAATACATAAATAAATCATTAAATAAATAGATTCAAAAAGCTTAAAATAAACACAGGTATGACATATAATACTATTATATTAAATTTAAAATAGTGTGTCGCAATACAAAAGCTTAATTAAAGGAAATAAAAACAAGGCATTAGCTAAAATCTGTTTTCTATATGTACACAAACTTTAACATTGTATGTAACATTTGAGAACATAAAAAAATACAGATAAATACATTTGCAGCATAACTTCGATTTTAAGCCCACCTGTGTAGCGATTCCTACAGAAAATTGAAATTTAATGAGCTAGCCGATCACGTGATATCGTGACGTCACAGATGACATATTCTCGCATCAGGCCAATCCCTTGCATTTATTCAAGGCATGTTTACAAGGATAGCCTTTGGGTCGAAACGAGTGGAGCTTCGGCTGGTTTTCAGAATAATTATATTGATTGCAACCCACCGGAGATAATCTGCATGAATAAACATACATAGCAAACAGATATTGTGTTCAGCTACAGAAAGTAACAGTGTATAATCTCATAGTATCACTAGAATACCGATTTCTAGTGATATTATGAGATTATACACTGTTACTTTCTGTAGCTGGACACAATATCTGTTTGCTATGTATGTTTTTTCGATTTATACGAAGGAGAATACGATATTACCGATATATATATGAAGGAGAAGTTGTACAATTCATCATAACAACTAAAATCAGTTGGTGAATTACCGTTGATCTCGGTAGCTCAATCGGTAAACGCATTGGCTTCGTGTAATTTATTTTACAATCGGGCGACGCCGGTTCAAGCCCGACACTGAACCATTGATTTTCTTGATACTTTTTTGTTTATTTTCACGAAGTAATATAAACCAAATAATTGTTATACTATGGTGCACTGTTTGTAAATATTTTTAAACTTTTGAGTAACTATTTATTTGCCCCAGAAATGAAAATATGATAATTATAAATAATGATGTTTCTAAATTTTATTTATCCAAACAAATATACAGTGTAAAGGATATATAATTAATTAATTATATATATATATATATTATACAGTACTATATTGTAATTATATATGTGAAAACAAATTGTGATTTGTTCAAATATGGGAGTAGACCAAGCAAACATTATAAAACTGGTATATTTCCTTAGGGCAACAACGTCCAATGAAGGGATAAGATAATATATTAACATATGTTGAGCTAATATATTATCTTATTCCTTTATTGGACGTTGTTGCCCTAAGGCAATGTACCAGTTTTATACTGTTTGCTTGGTCTACTGCCATATTTGACAAAATCACACCTCAACATATGCTTAAACAAACATTTTGTTACAAAAATGTCATTAAACGTGTTTTGCCCTGAAATCCTTCCTATGATGCATTCAGTGATTTTTGTGGTGGCATTTAGTCGATTTGGCAGCTGTGAACAATTATTTTTGCATTGGTCACTAGCTGTCAGATCTGTTGTTCATCTCTGCATCAATACTAGCATTTTGCCAATTTTTAAAGCTGTAATTAATAAAATCTTGATCACATACATAATTGTGTTATTTTTTGCTTGTATGAATTTTTTTTTTCTGCTACTATATATATATATATATATATACGATATCTGTCTTTACCCAATCCACTAACTCCCTACTGTGTTAACCTGTTGCAGTGTACCCAGAAACTGGCCATATCTGGTTACCCTGGATGTGAGAGATCTGAGGCACCTGGTCTGGTCAATCATGAGCCAACTGAGTTGACTATTGATGTAATTGACATGGGTTGCAGGTGATTTGTAAGAGATTTATATTGTCATGTAGGTAAAAGTTGTTAAAATAAGGCCTTTCAGAATAATAGTTAATTCTGGTTATAAATTTTAAGGTAAGTTCTTATTGAAACATTTTCTTTCTCCGACTATTTTACCTACAGGGGTATTCCTTGGTATTTCTGACCAATAAATATATGATAAAAAACATTTATGGTATTTTGACAGCTAGAGATTAATTAGGTCGGGTGGCAAAGATCTATGTGACTTCTTCTAGTGAATTGGGTATTAAGTGGCACGGGTCTATTTCAGACTCGAAACAAAATAACAAAAAAAAGCTGTCTACGACATTTTACCAGAAATACCTACCTTGCAATCCCATCTTTCACTGTACAGTTTATTTTCCTTAACAAACAATCCAAAACTTATAAAATACATGTATGCATTTATGAGCATATAGATTAAAAACAATCTAGAAAATATGAGTCAAATGACCAGGTTTCTCAAAACGTCACAAATGAGGTATTTTCTTAGTCATGTCGAAAGAATTCCTAGTGTCTACTACATTAAACACGGCCAGTCAGGTAGCGTACAGAAACACAACTATTATTCCTGTACGATATCATATAATATGTAATATATGTACCATTACATACGAGGCACTGTCCAATAAGCAACCATCTTATTTGCATTCATTGCTTACTCCTGTAAGAAAACCTATCCAGCTTCGATCATCTAGTTCTGACCTACTTTTTGTTCCTAGAGTCAACACTAACATTGGAACTAGGGCTTTTTCTGTTGCTGCACCAATTCTTAGTGTTAGATCAGTTGAACATATTACAAAATTCCGTCGTCATTTAAAAACGTATCTTTACAACCTTGCTTATCCACCGTAGGTCCCTAGTGCCGGGACCCATCTGTTGACAACTAGAAAACTACTTATGGATTTTGAGATTGACCAATCCTTTTGTTTTGATGCGCCTCTGAGCTTGGTTTCCAAGGATTTAGGTGCAATAGAAGTTATCTTATTATTATTAATATTATTATTCTGAATGATTTCCTAATGATTTCATTGTTGTTATATGTTTGTCTGTTGTCTTCATGTTTCCTCTTGCTTCGTATTGCACTACCCTCTATCGTGTTTTCAGACTCGATAGTGCACATCGTTTCCCGTCGAACATGGCTGCTAGAAATGGTAAGTTTCTTTGAAATTAAATAACCATTGAATATCAGTTATTATAAATATAGTGAGACAGTAATACACCTGGCCACACAAGCATCGCCAGATTACCCTTGTAAGACAACACACATATATATACAGAGGTGGGTCCAGAGAAGGCAGTCTGGGAGAGCACAAAAACTTCCACTGTCGGCCGAACCAAGTGGTGTAGAACATTTTTCGCAGTTTCCCCGCTGGCTTGGCTCGACTGGTGACATCAGAAGTACAGTTGAAAATTTGTCGACGCCTTATCTTCAGCTCTTCTTCACCTTCTCGAATGGCTTGCCTGGCTGGACTGTGACATCGGAAGACGGGAGGGGGGGTTGCCATTGAACATGCTTCAGCTTATTGTAACCTGAATGGGGGCACATTTCCAAGGGTCTAGGGGAGCAGGGTCATTTGGGCCAATTTAAAAAGGTCTATGGGCAAACCAAATTCCAAAGGTCTCGGGGGGCACATGCCCCCTCCAGGCACCTCTGGATCCAGCTATGATATATATATATACATGTATATATAGACCCTTAGGCAAGATTGTGAATTTTTTTCAATTTACCCATTCTCACTTTTTAGTTACCTGTTATACTCAAGAAAACCCTGTAACACATACATTGGTTATTGGCGTCGGATCGTAATGAATATTCAGAGGGCTGAGACTCTCCAAAAACCTCCAACTGCACCCCCAAGAGCTCCGAATCCTCCAACTGCCCCCCCCCCCCCGAGGCTGGAATAATACTCGGCACTTGCTTTCACACTTAGTACAAGGCCCGTTTTATGACTGCACAATCATTGTTTTGAATTAGTTATTTGGAAAATTAAGGTCCATCACAATATCATGGCATCTGTAAAATCAAAATGCTGTTATTAATCCAAAGATAAAAAGTCCTGTTATTTAAAAAAGAAAAAACGAGAAAAGAAATGAATTTTGTTAAAACGTTCCAATAGCGGGACAATGAGTCTCTGGCTAAGGGCTTATATATGTAAAGTAAAGTAAGTTCTTATATATAGGTCAGTATCCAGTCTTCACGACTGCTCAAAGCACTTTACACTTCACTCCCTGGCAGACCTGTTCAATCAAAAACCATCTTGACTTCTCTGGGAAGCACCCAGTCATGCTGCAATTAATTCACAGGGACTATTCGTACACAGATATCCAACATTGTCTATAGCCAGGTACTGATTCATACAGCTGAGTGAACTGTATCAACATAGAGTGAACGAACTTGCCCAAAGTACGACCCTGCAGCACAGGATTCAAACCCGGGTTCTCTTGGTCAAGAGTCTGAAGCTCTAGTCACCATGCAATGCTTGTTGTGTAAAACATAACCAATGTAATAAATCTTAGATGAAATGTAGCAAGACCAATGGCTGGTGACTTGGTTTACTTAGCGTGCTTTAAGAAAAATACACACTACAAGTCGTCACAACAAAAGTGACACCACCTAATTATTCTTAATACATATAGAAGTGACCCAGTCACACATACATTTTTGTAATATGTGGAGTGCAATGGTGCAATGGCTAGAGCTTGGACTCTCAACCAAGAGTACCCGAGTTCGAATCCTGTGTTGCGGTGTTGATCATTGGGCAAGTTCGTTCAGTCTACATTGTTCCAATTCACTACCAGACAATAGACAGTGGTGGATATTTGTGTAGTAGTCAAAGGCAATTAATAGTCTTCGCGCATTAATTGCAGCGCGACTGGATGCTTCCCAGAGAAGTTTAATTGCAGGGTGACAGGATGCTTCCCAGAGAAGTTTAATTGCAGCGTGACAGGATGCTTCCCAGAGAAGTTTAATTGCAGCGCGACTGGATGCTTCCCAGAGAAGTTTAATTGCAGCGTGACTGGATGTTTCCCAGAGAAGTTTAATTGCAGCGTGACTGGATGCTTCCCAGAGAAGTTTAATTGCAGCGTGACTGGATGCTTCCCAGAGAAGTTTAATTGCAGCGTGACTGGATGCTTCCCAGAGAAGTGTAATTGCAGTGTGACTGGATGCTTCCCAGAGAAGTTTAACTGCAGCGTGACTGGATGCTTCCCAGAGAAGTTTAACTGTAGCGTGACTGCATGCTTCCCAGAGAAGTTTAACTGCAGCGTGACTGGATGCTTCCCAGAGAAGTTTAATTGCAGCGTGACTGGATGCTTCCCAGAGAAGTTTAATTGCAGCGTGACTGGATGCTTCCCAGAGAAGTTTAATTGCAGCGTGACTGGATGCTTCCCAGAGAAGTTTAATTGCAGCGTGACTGGATGCTTCCCAGAGAAGTTTAATTGCAGCGTGACTGGATGCTTCCCAGAGAAGTTTAATTGCAGCGTGACTGGATGCTTCCCAGAGAAGTTGAGATGGTGTTCGATTGAACAAGTCTTCCAGGGAGTAAAGTGCTTTGTGCAGTCCTGAGGACTGGATACTGCGCTATATAAGAACTTACCTTTACATACACTAGCTTGAACATAGATGAATGCACATATATGTTAAACAAATTACTTTGATTTCATGGTAGAAGTTCAGAAGTTCGTTGATCAGTACGACTACTTGAAGAGAGTCAAAGTTGATGTAATGAGACAAGTCATTCCCCAACTTGTTATGCGGTGTGAGAAAAGAGACCCATCACAGAAGAAAGGTAAGTGTAACATTCATGTTAAGATCAGTCTTCCTTGGGATAACACCAAGTATGTTGTCTTGTCTCTGTTGGCCCATCACGTTTCCTTGTCTCTGGTATCTCACCACTTTGTCTTGTCTCTCTGTTAGCCGACCACTTTGTCTTGTCTCTCTGTTGACCCATCACTTTGTCTTGTCTCTCTGTTCGCCCACCACTTTGTCTTGTCTCTCTGTTAGCCTGCCATTTTGTTTTGTCTCTCTGTTAGCACACCACTTTGTTTTGTCTCTCTGTTGGCTCACCACTTTGTCTTGTTTCTGTGTTGGCCCAACGCATTGTTTTGTCTCTCAGTTACCTCACCACTTTGTATTGTCTCTCTGTTGGCCCAACGCTTTGTCTTGTTTCTGTGTTGACCCAACGCTTTGTTTTGTCTCTCCATTACCTCACCACTTTGTATTGTCTATCTGTTGGCCCACCATTTTGTCTTGACTCTCTGTTGTCTCACCACTTTGTCTTATTTCCCTTTGGTACCTCACCTAATTGTCTTGTTTCCGACACTATAATGACGCCTCGGTGCAGAGTTCTTGTGAAGCTTATTCATTATGAATGATTCCTCAGGGCACCTTATCGTCAGCGTACAGTTTTACAGTAACACAACATTTTGGGGGCCAGCACCTTTTCAAATTTACTGGCCCCTTGGGCCAATGGATACAAAACCTTATGTTCAAGGCATGAGGGTACATGTGTGTGTCTAGATATGTCAGTCTATTCTGGTGTAACTGATTCATTGTGTGGTGGTTTTTCAGAGAAAGGGCTGTGGAAGTCTTCTCCAGGTTGGTGGAATGACAGCATTCCGTATGAAGACCCCAATAATGGGAAACGAAAACCAAATCAAGATGTTCTCAAGAAGATGTTGGACTATCTCGTAGGCATCTATAAGGTGAGAGCTAATATAAGTTTTCTCTTGTGTATTCAACCTCACAGAGATGGATATGTGGTTAGTTTTCTGTGAATAATAAATTACTGGAACACATTACTTGCCAATTGTGTAACTGCTACCAATGAGAATGTGTTTAAAACAGAATTGATAAACATCCCAGAAAGCTTCCATGTCAACTTTCCAACCGGAGTTTCTAATTGTTAACATACTTGTTAAATCTTGTATATTGTGCTGTGTCCTTTGACAACTTAATGTGTTAAAATAACACATTTGTGTCTTTCAACCCCTACAAGAACAACGGGGAGAGTTCATTGGAAGGATCTTTGCCAGACCCGGATCCAGTGGAAGAATGCAAACAACGCATCACACAGAAGTTAAAATACATAAAGAAACATTTGTTGTTGAGCAGCAATGATGTCACTCTTTATTCAGACGGAGGTATTTATGATATGGTGTCACATCATTGTATTCATTAAAGCTGTTTAAAATCAATATCCTTTTTTAATTATTATGTTGTATGATCTGGGAATATAACATTATATAATGTTCTTCCCTTGTTATGCGCATGACGTTATTATATATGGTTTGTCTTAATTTGATTTGTATTGTATGTATTGTAATGAGTTACAATAAATTTGATTTGATTATTTGATCTGAATACAGCTATAAATGTGTATAAATTGTGTTCAGCATTGTTGTTTCAATTTCTTTGAAAAGAATGAAGAAGAATTACTATTATAAGCACTGCATGATTATTTTTGTCAGCATGTCGTATCATAAGTTAAATGAGCTGTTTCTTTGTATTCGTAAATAGTCTCCATTTGGTTGAAAGAGTGATTAGCCATGTGGTTTTTTCTGTGAATAAGGCAACATTACTCTGTAATTATTTGCCAGTGATTTACGCATCATATATGAGAATACCCGCATTTGGAAAGGAATATGTTGTTTGTATGGCAGGTGAAGCTGTGCGTTTTCATTGTGAAATACATTAATAAAATAAAGACAGTTATTTGAGATTTCTGACACACAAATATGCTGTGCCTTTCTTTATTTAAATGTTATATTAGCTGCAAATTTCTCTTTTAGAGTCGCTTCTCCAGCAATACGAGCAGCTAGACAAGGAAGCGACATTGAAGCGTTTCCATGACTTTGAATGCAAACTTGACACTGTCATAACCATGAAAACCTTACCATCAGAACTTCACAAAAACGGGTGCATCAATGAAGGTAGAATTATCTACATGTACTTGTATATTATTTGTTGAAGGTATAACTAGTCATTATACAGGATTTTACAGTAACTGCAGTCAGCTTTTGACGTCTTACACCAAAGATAACTTTTTAAGCAATCAAAAAGGTAAATTCTTATATAGCACAGTATCCAGTCCTTAGGACTGTTCAAAGTGCTTTACACTTTACTCCCTGGCAGACCTGTTCAGTCGAACAACATCTCGACAGGGAAGCATTCAGCCACACTGCAATTAATGCACAAAGACTATTTGTATATTCACCACTGTCTATAGCCAGGTACTCATTCATACAGCTGAGTGAACTGGAGCAATGTAGAATAAATGAACGTGCCCAAGGTTAGATACTGTAGCACAGGATTAGAACTCTGGTTCTCTCGATTGAAAGTCCGATGCTTCAGCCACTCAATCTAACTGGTGACTCTGCCATATCTCAGTTTCCTCAGCTGAATGAGTACGTACCTGGCTATAGATAGTGGTGGATATCTATATAATATTTGTGTACAAATAATTGTTGTGTAGTAATTGCAGGGTGGTTGAAAGCTTTCCAGAGAACTGTTCGATGGAACAGGTCTATGAGGGATTGATGCATAAAGTGATCTGAGCAGTCCTAAAACCTGATACTTTACTATAATATTATACGATCGAAACTTTACTTTGCTGCTTTACTATGACTGAATGACGGAAGTTGTGGTGGTGCAACAAGTGTGTGTGTGTCTGTGTTTGCATGTGCGTCTGCATGTTTCTGCATACATGCCTGTGTATTAATGTTTGTTTGAACTCTTCTCTCTTGTAGATTATCCCAGCCAGGCGACAGAGTCCCATCCTGAGGTAAACAAATGACATCTTACATATAAAACTTGGATCAGTATTAACCATTTATAATAATAATGATGCTAATGCTGTATTTATTAAGTACAAATTGATGCGCTGTACAATAAAATAAATGCTTTTTTTAATACATAAATAAATCATTAAATAAATAGATTCAAAAAGCTTAAAATAAACACAGGTAAGACGTATAATACTAAAATATTAAATTAAAAATAGTGTTTGTCACAATACAAAAGCTTAATTAAAGGAAATAAAAACAAGGCATTAGCTAAAATCTGTTTTCTATATGTACACAAACTTTAACATTGTATGTAACATTTGAGAACATAAAAAAATACAGATAAATACATTTGCAGCATAACTTTGATTTTAAACCCACCTGTGTAGCGATTCCTACAGAAAATTGAAATTTAATGAGCTAGGCGATCACGTGATATCGTGACGTCACAGATGACATATTCTCGCATCAGGCCAACCCCTTGCATGCATTCAGGGCATGTTTACAAGGATAGCTTTTGGGTCGAAATGAGCGGAGCTTCGGCTGGTTTTCAGGATAATTAAATTGATTGCAACCCACTGGAGATAATCTGCATGAATAAATATACATAGCAAACAGATATTGTGTTCAGCTACAGAAAGTAACAGTGTATAATCTCATAATATCACTAGAATACCGATTTCTAGTGATATTATACACTGTTACTTTCTGTAGCTGGACACAATATCTGTTTGCTATGTATGTTTTTTCGATTTATACGAAGGAGAATACAATATTACCGATATATATATATGAAGGAGAAGTTGTACAATTCATCATAACAACTAAAATCAGTTGGTGAATTACCGTTGATCTCGGTAGCTCAATCGGTAAACGCATTGGTTTCATGTAATTTATTTTACAATCGGGCGACGCTGGTTCAAACCTGACACTGAACCATTGATTTTCTTGATACTTTTTTGTTTATTTTTACGAAGTAATATAAACCAAATAATTGTTATACTATGGTGCACTGTTTGTAAATATTTTTTTTACTTTTGAGTAATTATTTATTTGCCACAGAAATGAAAATATGATAATTATAAATAATGATGTTTCTAAATTTTATTTATCCAAACAAATATACAGTGTAAAGGATATATAATTTATTAATTATATATATATATATATATATTGTACAGTACTATATTGTAATTATATATGTGAAAACAAATTGTGACTTTTTCAAATATGGGAGTAGACCAAGCAAACATTATAAAACTGGTATATTTCCTTAGGGCAACAACGTCCAATGAAGAGATAAGATAATATATTAGCATATGTTGAGCTAATATATTATCTTATCCCTTTATTGAACGTTGTTGCCCTAAGGCTATATACCAGTTTTAGACTGTTTGCTTGGTCTACTGCCATATTTGAAAAAATCACACCTCAACATATGCTTAAACAAACATTTTGTTACAAATTTTCAAAAATGGCATTAAACGTGTTTTGCCCTGAAATCCTTCCTATGATGCATTCCGTGATTTTGGTGGTGGCATTTAGTTGATTTGGCAGCTGTGAACAATTATTTTTGCATTGGTCACTAGCTGTCAGATCTGTTGTTCATCTCTGCATCAATACTAGCATTTTGCCAATTTTTAAAGCTGTAATTAATAAAATCTTGATCACATACATAATTGTGTTATTTTTTGCTTGTATGAATTATTATTTTCTGCTACTGTATATATATATATATATATACGATATCTGTTTTTACCCAATCCACTAACTCCCTACTGTGTTAACCTGTTGCAGTGTACCCAGCAGCTGGCCATATCTCGTTACCCTGGATGTGAGAGATCAGAGGCACCTGGTCTGGTCAATCATGAGCCAACTGAGTTGACCATTGATCTCAGCCCTGGCAGCGTTGACAGAAAAGTGCTAGACAGCATAGTCAATTATTTCTCTCCTTCCAGCCTTGACAGATCAGTGCCAAATACGCTCACTGACAATTGCACTAACCCTCCCAGCCTTGAGGACGAAGAACCTGATTATTGTCAGATTTCAAAGCCAGATGTCCAAAATGTCCACAGAGTTTATGGAGTTCCGACATCATTTGAGGTTACTGACATGAATCACTCAAAAGAGAGCTCAAAACCTTTCAGCACAAAACATGAATACACTGGGACTCTAATGGTAAGTGTAAAATGCCTAAATTGTTTTAATTTACCATTCTAAATTGTATCGATAAGTATTATTTGTACATAGTAAATATAACTACATATATAATATCATATAGCATTTAGGGTGTCCAGTTGCTTGAACTAGTTTAGTCTTTTCTGCCAATCTTGGTTACCACAGGTAAGTTGTTTTTGTATTACCACGGTTATGCAACATAAAAAACAATTTCAATTCAAGTTGCTTATTTCATTTTATAATATTCTATCTCTAGCTTCATTATAATATTATATGTACATACTCACAAATGGAAAAAAAAAGTACACATGCACACACACACACACACACACGCACGCACGCACACACACACACACACACACAAATTCTAGTAGAACTGAATTAAGACGTATGCCAGATTATTTCCATATTCAGTAAAAGTATAGAAAATGAGTCCCACTATTATGGTCACTTGCTATTTGGATCACTTTCGTCCAGTCCCAATGGTGACCTTAATAGTGAGATTGCACTGTTTATCATACAAGTCATCTCTAAGTTATTTATATGGAGTCTTTCTCATTATGATAGCTGATAAATCTCCGTCCCACATAAAAGAAACGATTCATGAAGAAGAAAAACATCTGCTTTTTATGGCTTGAGAAGCTTTTATTTAGCACCGAGTTGCATTTTATTACTGTAAATTTTACTGAGTTTACCATCATCGCCGGCATTTGTAAGTTCTTGTGTAGGCTCTTAAGTACATCATGTCTATTTCACATGGCTAGGCTATACATTGACTTAAGATTGTTGCTTCTCCAAAAAATGGAAACCAAAGGCATCTTTTTGGTCCTTAGCATCTAAGAGTTAATAAAAACTAACAATTAGCAACTACAATCAAGACTTATGCCAGCATTTTACTAGAATAACCTTGTTGAAAATATCATTTAAATTGCACGGACTGTGCCATTGTGATAGAAAGCCTGACGTCACCAATGTCTATTCTTCCCAGTTTGCCATTCGCCAAACTGAGAATATTACTCTGGTTTGTGTTGCCGAATTTGTTTTGGCACAGTAACTACAAAATATATTACGTCAACATAGTGCACAGTATGGCGTTATAACATAGTACAGTGCATGGCAAACAACAGTTGTTACAGTTTAAATTCTACCTCTGAATCGAAGGGAATACGTGAAACCACTAATAAGAGCTGGCATATTCACAAACATGTCAAGCAAACAAGGGAATTCAATGCGTCACCGCAGTATCACAGCCAAAGAAACTCTAGGTGCTCATTGGTCAAGCAGTGGGGGCGTGTCTCGATATGGCAGCCATTGGGAACTGTAAGATTTCACTGCAATCTCCAACTTTAAAACTAAATTCTGAGTAAACCACAGGTGTGATACTGTTGATTGCAGTTGCAAATGGTTAGATTGTATTAACTCTTTTACATATATAGGCCCACACAGTTGCCTTTCGTTTTCCGTTAATATCTTATTAGCAGATATTCCATAACCTTTCCACAAACATTGTTTCTTTCTTTTGTACAGGAGCCAAGTCAAAAAAAGATGAAGCTAGACAAGTGTGGAGAAGGGTGTGCTAAGGAGATTGCAAGCAGTGGTAAGTACAAAGAAAGGAGTTCTGTTTCAATGAAGAAAACAGTTTTGTGGAGCCTCATTGAATATGATTAGTAAGATTCCAAATAATGAATCTGTGAATAATATAACTGTTGTAAACAATAAAAAACATTTTTTTTCAAGATATACTTGAAGAAAACGTATTTATGAACAATGTCGTAGTGGCACTAATAACTTTATTGATTTGTTTTGCTAGCTATCATTACTACAAGTAGTTCAACATAATATCAATGATAACTATTATTACTTAAATTTGCTATTGCACTGTCAGTATTTGGCTATTTTGACTATTGTATTGCATCAAAATGTTGATGTATTTATTCTCATCTTAGTAATGTGCATTATTAATTGTACATATTAATAGATTACATGTGTGGTTAGCATTAAAAGTAGTAGGCCTACGCATGCTGTTTATATTATATAAGTGGAATATATTGGTCAAGTGGATGAAGTTTAGTCTGTCCAGTTACATGAAGCTTTTACTGTTTCATGCATCTGAACATAAGAAGTGGGAATGGAGACAGATTGGAAGACACCTGCAGTTGGGAAACCTAGGACAAGGTATGTAAGTTTGGACTATTCCATTTACTACTGTGGAACACAGTCACGCAGTGGTAAGAGCTCCGGACTCTCGACTGAGAGAGCCCGGGTTTGAATCCTGTGCTATGGTGTCGAACCTTGGACAAGTTTGTTCACTCCAGTTGACCCAACTCTATGAATGAGTACTTGGCTATAGACAGTGGTGGAAATTTGTGTGCGAATAGTTCTCGTGCATTAATTGCAGCGTGGCTGAATGTTTCCCAGAGAAGTCGGGATGGTGTTTGATTGAACAGGTCTGCCAGGGAGTAAAGTGTAAAGTGCTTGGAGCAGTCCTGAGGACTGGATACTGCGCTATTTAAGAACTTACCTTTATTTTACTTTTTATATGTTCGCTCAACTGAAGCATTGATTGTTACAGGATGCGAATGAGAGGAAGCAAGCTGACTTTTCCGACACCGCGAAAACGACGGGGCCGGAAGGCAGCAGCTGCAGCCGCAGGTTCGGCCGATGCAGTGGCACGAGATGCAGAGCACATGTGGGAGTGACAAGAAAATGCCAAAAAGATGTTTCCTAGTAAAACTGACAACCTTAGACATACGTCCACACATAATAATGTGATAGTAACACCAATAAAATTTCACTTGTTTTTTAAACTGCCTTTTGCACTCAGATCACATAAGTTACATGGTTTCCATTAAGCATCATTTAGTTAGTAGTAAAATAATTCATGCTGATAACATTTGTTGTTGTGTTTGTTGACTTTGAGCAGTTATTGTTTGAAAAAACTGGAGAAAGTTTTTTTGAATGGATTGGTGGAAACTGCAACTTACACAGTTTTTAAAGCTGGCTCAATTATCCATGCTAGTTAGAAGATAGAGTAAAAAGTGTAATTTCCTACTGTTTAAATTTCTCACATTCAAAGCTTCCTCATCAACATTACCATTGGCCCTAGAGAGAGAGAGATGTGTGTGTGTGCATTCGCATATAATTGTCTAAGTTATGCAGAAACTGTAAATCAAGCTTTGTCCAGTACTGGAGATGTGCATGTATATATAGCCTGTGTCAATACATGGGTAAATAATAATGGATACCTTAGTATAGCTTTCATTTCGGAGATGCCGATATATGCCACTGGTACGTGTTTATCCTATATCGTTTTTTTAAAATATATATCTGCTGCTAACTGTGCCTAGAATACAACTACTTTCATTAAACACGCATGTTCTGTCTGGTTTATTCTATAATAAACCTTTATGTCGGTGATATTAACAATGCATCAGATTACCTTTTCTTAAAAACCTATAATTGCACTTTCTTAAGACTCGCCGAAATGTTCGTATTCCAAAGGCTTAGGGAGGGCACGTAACAGTGGCACATTCCGCCTGTCTAGGAGAGCACACCAAGCCAGGCATACTGTGGCCAAATTCCAAAGGTCAGTGGGAGCACATGGCCTCAAGTTCCGCCTACGATTGTTATATTTATTCCAAGCATATTAAACGATTGTTGTAGACACAGCTGAACAGAGTTGCTTTGGATTTTAGTGTATAAATAGAATTATTACTAAAGATCAATTGATTCACATAACTAGGTCACATGTGCGTGCATCTCCTCTCTGTCTCCCCTCTCTCTCTCTCTGACTCCTCTCTCTCTCCCTCTCTCTCTCCCTCTTCCTCTCCCTCCCTCTTCACAAATGTATATTGTCACATATATATCTGTGACTGTTTTATGAAATAGTCCATACTTCATGCTTTATTATGTCTCGTGTGTTTAATTGGACACTTGATTGGTATGTTGAATTTGACAAAATTGTCCCAGTATTTTATTTGCATTTCCTCGGCAAAATAAAAAAATATGGATGCTGTATTTCTAACAATTGTAGCTGTGTACATGCACAGGCCTTTCAAGCGCTATATAAATATATATTACACTTATTATGTGTTCATGTTGTTGTTTCAATGACAGCAGATGTTATTGTTGTGGTCAGCCTATTATAGTGCTATAGATACATGTATTGATTTTTTTAATTTCTGTTCGGTATTACAGTAATATTAAGAAAAGACTGTTCACTTATGTACATGTATTTAACTTTCTTGGGGTGTCATCAGAATAGTTGTCACTGATTCATGCATAAACTCATAGAGGCTGTTTATTATATTACTTGACATGTGGTTTGTAGTTAATTGTACATATGGTGGCCCCCAGTCCCTATCATCTAAAGAAATTTGGACTTCCAGAGTACCTCGCTGTTGGTGGAGTCACCATAAAACCTGTTGTCTCTGTCAAGAATTTGGGAGCTCACTTTGACACTCACATGAGCATGAAGCAGCATGTTGATGCTGTTTGCAAGAAGTGTAACTACCATCTGAGACGTATTAGCTCCATCAGGGCCTACATCACGAAGCCTGTATGCCATTCATTGGTCATTGCGCTGGTTGTTTCAAGCTTAGATTACTGCAACGCTCTGCTGCTGGACCTACCCGAATTTCACTTAGCACGTCTCCAGAAGAGGGCAGCCCGCCTAGTTGTCCTCACACCTATATATCTTCACACATCACACCAGTACTGGCGCTTCTGCACTGGTTGCCAGTCAGACAACGCATTGTGTTTAAAGTACTTGTGTATATTTACAAGGTGCTCCATGGTTTGGCGCCGAAGTACCTTGCACATCTACTACATCCATGAACTCGCAACCCTCATCTTCGGCAGCTTCATGACCATCTTCAGCTTGCAGTTCCACGAGCATCAAAATCCATCGGCAAGCAAGCGTTTGGCATAACTGGTCCGGCCAAATGGAACGAACTGCCACTGACTCTACGAGATGCTCCGTCTGTGTTTTTATTTAAACGTCACCTGAAGACATATTTATTTAAACAAACTTACGGTGGACAATATTATTTTGTTAATTAATTAATTTATAACTAATTTATATATTATTTTAATTGTTTTATAATGTTTCTATATTGTGAGCGCATTGATTAACTATTAGTTAGAGATCGTGCGGTAAAAGAACCTTTATTATTACATATCATCACAGCAATCGTGGAAATAAATACAAACGAACAACAAATCCAAGAATTGTTATATTATTAATTGCACTGTTGTGTTCAATTTGTAAAAGCATAGTATTAATGAAAGAAAGAAATCTCAATGTTCATAAAAATGAACACACTAGAGCGCACCCGAAGGAATAACGCACGTAAACATGGAACATAGAGATCGCGCGCATATTTGTGAATGTGGTCCGCTCCGCCCGTTCGCGGTCCGCCTTTTGGTGTGCGCCGAAAATAGCGATGTTGCAGCAGAGGAATGAGTACCGACGGTACATGGCATGCATAAGACATTACTTAGTCATCAAAAACACTTGATGTGTGAGAATCGTATGCGCAATGCCAATGGTAACGCTGTCTTGATCAGGCTACGCAGTATGGCAAGTATCAAGTAGACGGTGAGTAGACTGTCCAGCCCCAGGCTAATAGTAGTAGTCTGTATCACACGTGCAAGATTTAGATTTAACAAGATTGCCATCCAGAAAATTAACTCTAGATGGCAGATGGACAAGGAAACCTTTTTAGCAAATTAAGAGTCAAATACTTTGTCAACGTGTAACCCGCCCTTTTATGGTAGTAGTAGTATTTTATTAGTCTCACTCCACGTATACATGCATTAAAATACAGTACATTACATTCAAAGTTAGCATTGTATACAAAGACCACTCAAAATGTTATGTGTCGATTTTATGTTTTAACATATTCACGCTACTAGCACCAACACAATCAGGAGATAATCTGTTCCATTAATTTACAGTCCTTTGTGAGAATGATAACTTTCTTATATCTAATCTACACTGCTCCTTTACTAATGTAACTTCATGTCCTCTGGTTCTTCTATCTTTCTTAACTGAAAAAAAAATATTTCTATCAATATTTTCATAACCATTCAATATTTTAAACACTTCTATCTGATCTACTCTCAATCTCCTGGTCTCTAGTGTTGTCAAACAACATTCTTTTAGGCGCATTTCGTAACTAAGATCCCTCAGTTTTGGTATTATTTTAGTTGCTCTCCTCTGTACTCTTTCTAGCATAGCTATGTCCTTCCTGCGATATGGCCTCCATGCTTGAATAGAATATTCAAAATGAGGCCTAACTATTGTTTTGTACAGCAATAGTATTAACTCTTTTTCCTTATAGTTATACGTTTGTTTCGCCTAATTAATCCAAGGATTTGATTTCCCTTTGAAGCCGCAATACCGCACTGCTCTGAAACCTTCATATCAGCACTATAATGGTTAACCCTAAGTCCATTATCCGGGCGTTATGTATGTTTATATGTGTATATATATTTACATATATGTCTACATATATACATAAATTATAAAATGTTTGCTTCCCACAGACATAAACAATTTCTGTCGTAAAACAGTTCCCGTCAACGTACACGTCACGTGACTTACTCTTATACTTGGTCACAAATCTGAAACAGCAAATTATAATTATGTACTCTAACTATAACGCTCGTATTACGACAACAAACGAAACATATTTAACTACTGGATATTATTTATCACTACGTGATACTGGTGCCAAATATTATGCCTTACATATGCACATAAACATCACCCGGATAAAATTTAACGCCCGGATAAATGTAAGCGCGACACCGTACTCCTCAAATTTAGTTTCACTTTATTCAACAGGTGGCAGCATATATACGCTGCTTGTTGTGATATGGTTTTTCATTCGCTGCTTCTGGTCGTAATCTGACCAGTAGGAAACAGCGTTACGACAAATTCGTATTTTTGCGCTCATGGCGCTCAAACAAAACGAAGTCACGACTCACGCGGCACGAAATAATGCCGGGGATCGAAACGGCACCACTACCAGCCAAGAAGAAACGTGTGCTGCAAACGTTTATAACAGCATGCACACAGACATGGCCCATATTGTCAAGTTTAAAGAAGGGGGTCGGCTTTACATATTGCTGGATACGCGAAATTTAGTTTCCTATTTCACATGGTCACTGGTGGCCGGGATAATTGCAGGTACTGACTACGTCGTTAGACTACTACTACTAGTATTACTAGTGACAGAGTAGTGAGTGTTGTAGTGTTAGGCGAACTGACTGTACTAAGACTAAGTTAGTGTATTTATTGAGTTTAGTCTATCATTTACAGCCTGTAATACAGGGATAGTAATGGTTTTGCCGTCCCCCGGCATGACTGTCTTTGATCTAGTCAACCTACTATAGTATAGACTATACTGTGTAGTCTATAGCCTGGCCCTAGGTATACCGGCTACTAATATTAATCCTAATGACACCACAAATAGATAATGACGTGATGCATTGTTATAATTTGTCAAGTTTTTGTAGTCAGCATGCTGTTTTTGAAATTTACATAAAATCAGAATTACGATGTGGATACACTCATTTACATTACAGTTACGCTTCTTCACGTTTGATTTCCATCAATGCTTACCTTGTTAACTGAACACTTCAAAACACCTCATAGTTTATTAGATACAATTATGTTTTGGATGCAACTATCGTCATAGTCACATTATCAAAGTATTACTGACAGTGGTGTTCTTTTCGTGACAATATCTGACACGGTTCTGAACTATTACTGACAGCAAGCCTATATTCATGAAAATCAGTGTGAATGGGAAGATGGATCTGTGCTATATGTATGTGCGTGCGTGCGCGCGCGTGTGTTGTACTATTATTATATGTACATTATATTGTATAAATTACATAATAGCAACTGTGATTTCTAGTTAACATTGACACAGTTCGCACGCGTATCCGCTCTGACAGTGGCACATTGACGAGCTCGGAGCATCGGTGTATCTGCACACACCCCTATTTTTGTCTTTGTAAAGATGCTCTTAATGTAAGCTTAGAACAATAACGCAGCTCGCCATTATTGTCTGGACCACCGTATACAGTATATGTGTGACGAAGATTACATATCTTTGAACAGATTCCACATTCATACATGTACGGAAATAGTATGCGGATGCAGTATGCGACAAAACACCGGATTCCCTCGTGGCAGTTGCACCTCTGCGCCCTTCTGGATAACATTGCTAGATGGCAACTGCGGTGTTCATTACGTTGCCATAAATATACACAACGCAGAAATACCATCACCTTGATCCCTCGGCGTAGATGGTGAATGCGGTTGTTTAGAACATACACTCAATGCACGATGTTTTAAGAATTTCCACAGTGATGACGTCGTCGCCGCCGCCGACGATGGTAATTATATCCTGTTAAATAATATATCATGTTTTGTCACCATGGTGTGAGATTAAATGACCACCTGATGGATTTGCGCCAGGTCTGACCTCCATAACAGCGAATGCGATTGGACCATGAGTCGAAAACGTAGACCAAAACCCTTGTGTTTCGCGTTTGCGCGTAGTTTAATTTCCAAGTGGCAGCGACAGTGTTCTGTTACACTTGTGGTATAGGGGGAACCAGCGCGCTTGTAGCAGTCGGTGGCGCAACTCTGTCCGGTGTACGGAAATGCTGTTGCTATGGCTGCTGCTCCTACTGCCGCGTTATGTAACTTAACTGAATTTTATTTTTGTAATGTCATATTACAACATTAACGAAACCAAAAGAGAACCATCATTTTGGTGCCTTGAAACTTCATACAACATAGCAGATGTCTTCAGTCGTTTCCAACAAATCAAAACTAATGTGCTGTCATTTGTACATCATATTACGTAGTTAATTAGCCACATGCACTTTTTTGTATTCCAAGAGTCATCAGTTTTCAACTTTAAAACATAGTAGTCACGACAGCTGAAACGTATATGTCTCTAAAATGTAACACTACTATGTGACCTATCTTAACAAAAATGAGTTTGAGTTTTGAGTAATTAGTACCATTGAACAGAGTCTCAGCTTTCATATGGTGTATCATCAAGAAGATATCTCAATTATAACTGAAGTTACGGCTTGCCAAACATGTGTGGGGTTGAAAACGGCCTTCATAGTTTAAGCAACATATGTGTTTGTTATGTTTCAGGTAATGTACCTTAGTTGGCGGAGACACGTGTCGGGCGATTGCGACGGGGATGATTGTCGTCGGCGGACGTCCATCGAGACGGATGCGCCTCCACGGAACGGACCGGGCGAACGCGTGTGACGGCGATCAGAGTTTTCCTGCGGACGGTCGTCGAGTCATGATGCGATCTCGCGAGCTAGACGAGTCGGGTTAACGGGACGAATCGGAGCGATTTCGACGAACTTTTGTTTGACTGTGCGACGAGACCGTAGGGAAGTGACAAATCGATGTTACATCTAGACGTCTTTGCACTAGCAATGTATTGTGTGTAATTAAGAGATTGTCTTACTGTGTACTGGGTATTTTTAGCTGCGGATAGATATGGATTAGATAGCGATCTATCAGAGCCGAGATAGGGTAGAGTAAGAGGGTAGATGTTTTTGTCATTACTACAAAAGAGTTCTTTGTTATTTATATATGTAATAAAATTAATTAAATTTCAGTGTTCCTTGTTGCGTTATTTACGATTGCTGATGATTAATACTGAATCCTACTAGACTTGAACCATCTAGTTACGGATACCTTGCCAATATGTGCCAATAGCAGCAGTAGTTTCTCGTTGTGGCTCTTGTTCACCAGACGGTCCAACAACAGGGTCAGTCTCCGGCGACGGTCAGACTATCCTGTAATAGAGGCAACCTCCTCGGCTGGGCTTGGACAGAGCACATCGTCGAAGCCGCGCCGAACGCCATTGTTGCTTCTTTATTTACAACTATCTTGGTCACCAGTGACAGCAGTGACGCGGTGAAAATTACCTCTTCACTGAACTAACAAGCCTGGGTCACATGGTTGCCGATGCAACCACGCGATCCGAACTTGTTTACACATCTGGCATTCACAATTTGTATTATTTACTAGCATATATATATATATGTGAGTCCACATTCTGAAAGATTACGTGAAAAGCTTCGCTGGGATACCCGATTTGTTAGGGATTATCCCAAAACATGGCGGCAAAGAACGCGCGCAATTAGCGGCATTTCCGACTTTGTTTTACTAAAATCAAGCGGGACATTTCGCACAGCTCCTCAAAAATGACATTAAAATACATAAAACAGAATTATCATAATTTTGGAAAATAATGAATTGCTGAATTAATTTGAAATAGTTTTAACATTCTTGTCGATTTATAACTTTACCACGAAGTTATACAAAAGTTACGCTTTTCCGGCGCCTCCATCACCTATTTTGTGCAACATTAAGAAATTCGCCATGTTTCCTGGAATAAATAAAATACGGTTCTATGTCACATACAACAACAGACACCTGTTGATGAAGTGAGAAAATTCAAAATGCGAAAATAACAAACATCACAAACACTGTCATAGGGCCTAATATCCCAGAACGTTACCATATTTCATCAGAATTATCGCCAGGCCATGCACAGTAACGAAATAATAAAATTACCGTTGACACGTTTGATTTGTGGTAATACAAAGTTTGAAAATTGCAAATCAAATTTAAGAATAGTCTATTTTATTCAACTTCCATAACCACATTTCGTCAAAATAATCATCAGGACATAATACACCGTTAAAATACTTGCTGCGAAATAAGTCACAAAAATTTCACCTGACGTTATCTCGCAATCCCATAATGCAAATGACTTGCTGTGTCGTCATTTCCGCCGCCAACTAGCTTACGGAAATACAAACATAATCCCAAACCCTGTTATCTCCAAAAAGGTCCACGAACGCGTTTCATGAAAGCTGCACGCTTGAAGCTCCAGTCTTCCTGGTGAACAACAATTAGCGCTATCGGGAGCTTACTTAGGAGTGTGCGGTGCGGTGCGGTGCGGTGCGGTGCGGCAGCAGTGAGTCATAACCTTTAAACAAGTGTAGCACAAAATAGAGCAATTACATAATACGTCTCGAATCAGTACCTTGTACGTCGGACATTTTTTTTACAAGAAAAGATGGGTTGACTGCGATAGGTTAGATTGAAGTAAGTCTTATCTTAATCTGGTATAAAAAATAGTGTAGATAGACGTTGTGTAGTTTTGCGCGCTTGTATATCACAATCACAATCACAATACTTTATTGTCCCTTGTGAGAGAAATTCATGTGGAGTGTAGCAGCATATTAAGACATATAAAACAAATGTACATGCAATATACACAATGTAAAAATAAAAAGACTAAAAGTAATAACAGTTATATCGGTTAAATAAATAAATTAATTAATTAAATATGTAAAATAAGTTACAACAGTTTTTAAAAAGTTAAGTTAAAGTTAAATCATCTCACAAATCATCTCAGGCTCACTCAGTGTCAGACTGGCAGAGATGGAGGGGAACGAAGGTCAGTTACTCATTCATTAGTCTTATTGACGAGGGGACAAAAGAGTTTCGAGTGCGGTTCAGTTTGCAGTGAGGGAGTTGAAAGCGACGGCCAGAAGGAAGTAGTTTATAGCATGGAAACAGGGGATGTTCGGGGTCTGAGGAAACATTCCTTCCCTTTCTCTCTGCCCGTTGCCTGTATAGATCCTCTAGACTGGTCTGCTTTTTTCCGACCACCTTGCCACTAACCCTGACTGTTCGTGCCAGAGTGTTGCGATGCACGATACTCAGGCCGCCGTACCACACAAGAAACCCAAATGTAATAGAGCTTTCTATGTAGCATCTGTAGAAGGTTTGTAGAACATGTGTGCTGACACTGAGTGACCTGAGCTTGCGTAAGAAATACAGCTTTTGCTGGCACTTTCTGTTAATTATCGCTGTATTTTCACAAAATGTGAGCTATCTATACAGCTGAATATGTCTCGAGTCATTCCTTTGCGTACTGGCGCATGTGAATGGAAGACAACGTGGCAACACATTAAGGCGATTAGGTTTTCCTTTAGAAGATTAGGTTAATTATTTATCATCTGCCAACTATGCTTGTTTAGAAGGTATGTGACGTTTGCTGTACAGGAGGTGGTCATTTGGGGTTCTGGACTTCTGTGCCTACATCAATGTTAAAAGAACGTAGTCTGTTCCTAGTTTTTCGTGCATTAATTAACATAATGTTCTTAAACGTATATTAACTATATTGAAGGTATACTGCCTGCAAAATTGTGTTTAGTTAGTCCGTAACAACAGCCCCAATTTGAAGGCACGACCACGGGTGCCTGTTCAAATAGTAAATAAAACATCCAGTTTCAAAACAAGTTTTATTGGCAATACGGCCGAGTCGGGCTGACACAACTGCTATGTCCTTTGATGTTCAACGACGCTCACTTTCTCATGGTCAACACAACAGACTTCCAGTTAGAAAACACTAATCCCGCTAATTCCGGATAGACGAACAGACAACGTCCCTTTAAAGGGAGCCAGTCATTTTCTCAAACCAGAAGTAGCGGGCGTAGTCATTTGCAACAGGAAGTCTGCTGTGTTGAACATGAGAAAAGGAGACATTGTTGAACATCAAAGGGTATAGCAGTTAACACGGCGCGACTCGGCCATATTGTCAATAAAGTTTGTTTTGAAAGTGGATGTTTTGTTTACTACTAGAACATGCTCCTGAGTCGTACCTTCCAGATTGCAAAAATTGTTACGGGCTTGCTGAAGACAATTTGGCGAGCAGTACACATTCACCGTGGTATAGTCTAATGACCAGTATATTAATTATATATTACAAATGTAAAACTAGGAAGAGACTGCCTCCTTTCAAAGAGCACGGCTAAAAAAGATTGTACCGAGTTGGACGATTTCGTTATTGCGGTGTGCACGAAAAGGCAGCATACCAGGAGAGGAGTGGATTAAGTTGAACACAATAGGTAATTGACGGTCATATATCGAGTATGTCACAGGAACGCAACGTGATTCGTCTTGTTGTGGTTAGATATTCATCTACCAGCAGCAATCAAGGGAGTGGAATGTTTCGTTAACGATACCGAAGATGTACCGCAACCATGGCTAATTTACGATAATTCTGTGTTGTTCTCCTCTTGTTTCGTTGTCTGTCAGAGGTGTGGTCAGCCTTGATGCTTGCTTCTCGACTTTTGTTTTCTCCCCACCCTCTTCTTGCACTGCTGTCTCCATCAACATAATCCTGCCAACGGAGTCGAGGTCATCTTAGCCTCATTTTCCTTTCCATTCTCTTCTTCTCCAACCGTTCTAGTCTCATTCTCTCCACACGTCCACCCCAATTTAGTCGATTCTTAAACAGCTTCTTTTTAAAACTTTCTTTTTCACCAACCTCCTCTCTCTGCTCCTCCATTCTTCGCTTTTCGATTCTTTCCACTCCCGCAATTCTTCTGACCCACTTGTTTTCGCAACCCTGTACCCTCTCTTGTTGGTTTTCGTCTACTGCCATCGTCTCTTGGCCAATCGGGTATGCTGGAGTTACACAGAACAGAGCACCTTTCCCTTGAGCTTATGCAATAAGCGTCTGTCCCCTGCAGGTCACAAGCTTTCTCGCACCAGTTTTCACATCGGTTATCGTCAAAGGTCTCCGTAGGGGATTGCCGGAGACTCTGTAGTACATGTGTTCCTTCTTGGCCCCGTGATGGCGCTAGCTCCAAGATTCGAGATTCGAGAGAACAGGGGCAGCGGGTTGAAGACATATGGTTCAGAGAACTAAGGATGTTTTTGCGACCATGAAGGGGGTGCAATTGGAGGGCATACATATGGTTCTACCCCCAGTAAGTGGCGCAGTACATCCGTCTCGTCTTCCCATGCCGTCAGAGTTTAGCCGAGACCAGCTGAGTGAAGCTGAAATTACAACCCCCCTCCCCCACCCCGTCTTCCGATGTCATTATTCGATACCGGTGTGGTGATAAAGCTCCGGTTCTCAGCCCCCGTCCAATACTAATTTCGTTTCCATGACACTGGTCGAGGTAGGTCCTTCGTATGAGAAAGGGTACACAATTACGTAGGGGGAGGTCCCTAAAGCGTACCGCCTAAGCATTATCTGCTATTATTTTGAAATGTATTTGTCACAAAATCGATTTATTTGCACTATTCGACGGGGGTACATTAATTCTTCATTATATATACAGTAAACGTCATAACTGTTATAAAAGAAAACAATATTGCATAAAGTAATTTTTTTTTTAATGGGGTGCTTTGGGGACGCGTGCCCCCAAAGCGCCAAGATCCATCTGTATCTCATCTGTGTCTAGAGACCAACAATACTGTTTCAGCATTTTATCATGCTGGTGTTCCTAACATATACGTATGCACGTATGCACGTATGTACGCATGTATATGCGCGAGAAACGTTGTCAACTCAGCGCCAGTGGCCTTGAAATCAAAGGTGACAAACCTCTTTTTCGAAACAGACGCGTAACAAAGTTAAGCGTTATGATAGAACAGTACAGGTGTAGAGGAGCATAATAAACGTTCAGATAAGATATAACAGTATTTATATAGTTTACCGTATTAGGTCCAATTAGTCAACATTTTTATAGAGACAGACATAGAGATATACATACAGCAGACATAGAGATATACATACATAGAGACAGACATAGATATATACATACAGCAGACATAGAGATATACATACAGCAGACATAGATATATACATAGAACAGACATAGAGACAGACATAGATATATACATAGAGATATACATAGAGACATACATAGATACACACATAGATGCAGAAAAAGATACATAGAGAACAAGCACAACACATACAACAAGCACAACACACACAACACACACAACACACACAACACACACAACATACCCAACGCACAACATACACAACATCATGTGATGTTATGGTCAGTGACGTTGTGTTACAGCGAGTGGAAAATTCCCCTGTAAAATGTCATTAATTTATTATAAAGTTACTTTGATAATGTTAAACAGGTAGCGCTTTGGTTAGCCATTGTTTTGAGCTTTCGCGCTTGAATATAATTCCATCATGTAACGTTATGGTCAATTCCCGTGTAAAATGTCTTTCTATAAGTTTCTTTGGTAATTTTAAACAGGTAGCACTTTGGTTAGCCATTGTTTTGAGCTTTCGAGCTTGAATATAATTCCATCATGTAACGTTATAGTCAATCTCCCTGTAAAATCTCATTCTAGAAGTTTATTTGATAATTTTTTCCGCACAATAAAAAACTGACACTATAAACTGGTATAAACTCGTAATGAATGCTCTGTGTGTTGGAAGAACAGCCGGGTATTGACATATAACATTTATACTTATCAGCCGTATCTCACTTGAGTGTTCGCTTGAAAACTGATTGCAAACTGGTTCCAAACTGTTTTGAAGTGATATCCCCTGTCCAAGTGATAACGACTCGATGGCCTTGACACTAAAGTCGGCACACCTCTTTTTTGAAACAGGCGCGTAACAAAGTGAAGCATCATGTTAGAACAGATATTAGCTATCATTTATAAGAACTATATCGAACACTGGCTATAAACAAATCGGTATAATCCTTTGACCTATAACATTAGCTAACATACGACATTTGTACTTACCAGACTTTGTATTAATATCGATATAGTTAACACTCTTTTGTGAGAATGTGGTTGGCTCTGAAAAGAACCGTTTAAATACAAAAACAACTAAAACTGTTAAAAAGTTACACCAAAAATAGCATCGAAAACACACCGTCAGTGAGGGTACGAAGGCAGTGATGAAATATACCAGCACACGCTACCAACGCTCACCGTCATTGGGTGTGACGTTATCACCAACCAGATTGTCAGCACCTTCTTCACCAACATTGTCACCAGCAGCAAAAAAGTGGTATTTCCTGTCCAAGATTCATCTGTGTTTCATCTGTACCTACAGATCAACAGTATTGTTTCAACCTATTAGTATGCTAGCATTCTTAACCTATACGTATGTACGTGTGTATATGTGCGAGACGCGTTGTCAACTCAATGACAGTGACCTGGACACTAAAGTTGTCAAACCTCTTTTACGAAACAGGCGCGTAACAAACTGAAGCGTCATGTTAGAACAGTACAGGTGTATTAGCTATCATTTGTTAGAACTATATCGAACACTGGCTATAAACCAGTATAAATCAGTATAATTCAAACTAAACTGATAACGAATGCTCTGTATATTGAAAGAACAATAGACTAGTGTTATTAGGTAGTGATTAAATTCGTATCTCTTATAAAACCCGTACTCGAGACGTGTCTGGACTTGTTTGTTTGTTGCGAGTGCGAGCGTGCGCACCCTGTATGACGTAATCAGTTATGTCTGTATGTAGTTCAGTATAGAAACATTACACAGTTATGTCTGCGTATATTTCAATACAGATGATAGGTAGTTATGTATATGTGTATTTCAGTAGAGACGTTAGCCAGTTATGTATATGTGTATTTCAGTAGAGACGTTAGCCAGTTATGTATCTGTGTAGTTCAGTACAGATATGTTAACCACTTATGTCTGTGTGTAGTTCAGTACAGAGATGATAGACAGTTATGTATGTGTATTGTTCAGTAGAGACGACAGTGAAGTTCAGTAAACATGTTAGTCGGTTATGTCTGTGTGTAGTTCAGTAGAGATGATAGCCAGTTATGTCTGTGTGTAGTTCAGTAGAGATGATAGCCAGTTATGTCTGTGTGTAGTTCAGTAGAGATGATAGCCAGTTATGTCTGTGTGTAGTTCAGTAGAGATGATAGCCAGTTATGTCTGTGTGTAGTTCAGTAGAGATGATAGCCAGTTATGTATGTGTGTAGTTCAGTAGAGATGATAGCCAGTTACGTATGTGTGTTGTTAAGTAGAGATGACAGTCAGTTATGTTTGTGTATTGTTCAGTAGAGATGACAGCCAGTTATGTATGTGTATTGTTCAGTAGAGATGACAGCCAGTTATGTCTGTGTGTAGTTCAGTACAGAGACGTTAGCCAGTTATGTATGTGTATAGTTCAGTAGAGACGTTAGCCAGTTATGTATGTGTAATTCAGTGTGAGTGACGTCATGATACGCGCAGTAATGTTGTGCGCGAGGTGAGTTGGTTAAAAAGGTAGTGCTTTGGTTAGCCATCGTTTTGAACTTGCGCACTTGAATGTAATTTCATCATGTGACGTCATGGTCAGTGAGTGACGTCATGGTACGTGCAGTCATCTTGACCAACACGCCGCACGAATCAAACTATAGACAAGAGTTGTACGAACGAAACACTAAACTTAGCCCAACAGGTTGCACAAATTGAACTTAGACCAACTAGTCGGACAAACGAAACACTACACTTTGACCAACAGGTTGCACAAATTGAACTTAGACCAACTAGTCGGACAAACGAAACACTACACTTTGACCAATACGCTGCACGAATTGAACTCAGACCAACTAGTTGTACAAACGAAACACCAAACTTAGCCGAACATGTGGTACGAATTGAACTCAGATCAACTAGTCGGTCAAACGAAACACTAAACTTTGACTAGCGAGCGACAAGTACCAAACTTGTCGGACAAACGAAACACCAAACTTAACAGGTTACTGCGTCAAATTCCATCAAAAGGGGTCAAATAGACGGTTTATCGCGTCAAATCCCTCCTCTTTCAGGTAAATAGACGGTTTATCGCATCAAATCACTCGTCTTTCAGGCAACTAGACGGGTTGTCGCGTCAAATCCCTCCTCTTTCAGGCAAATAGACGGGTCACTGTGACAACGGACGAGATATCGCACGAGACTACGGATGAGATTTACCAATCTACCGCGCTGAAACGCTAAAAGCGAGTAGGAGGGCTAGATCATCTGTTTGGATTCACATCCAACGAGAAGACCATAGGACTCGTATGAGGTATCGCTTCTTTTAACGGAAAAAATATGTATATGAAACATCCATGCACAGTTTTTGTGTTAAAGGAAATAAAAACAAGGCATTAGCTAAAATCCGTTTTCCATGTGTACACAAAGATTAACATTGTATGTAACATTTGACAACATTTTAAAAATACAGAAAAATACGTTTGTAGACAAAATTCTATTTTAAACCCGTCTGTGTAGAGATTCCTGCAGAAAGTTGAAATTTAATGAGCTAGGCGATCACGTGGTATCGTGACGTCAATGCTGACTCGCGGCTTTGTTGACATCTATGCATCGCCATTGTTGTTCTCTCCATTCTCTTGTAACATCATGGCTAGTGGGAGTTTCCCAGAGTTTCAAGTGAAATCATACGATTTTGAGCCACCAGAGGGAACGGTTACAGCGGATGATTCGTCTAATTCCGCTCTTTCCGAGCGTTTCAGCGACGGTAGCGAAGAAGATGATGCGGAGTCGGACAGTCACAATGTTCGCTCATGCAACACCGACTGGTAAGCTTCAACTTCATTATAATGACACATATGGTGTGAAAACTGTCGACAACAACAATTATATCGTTTTAGTACGACATTATATTATAAAATGCGGTGTCAAAGCTGTACAGAGAGTTAGCTAGAGGTTGTAGCTAAGTAGGTCATCGGACGAAGTAATTGTAAACAGACTTGTCAAAGACAAACTTCACACAAAGTTACGAACCGTCAAACGTCGTAAGCATGGTTGTCTGGTTTATGCGGATCGAGTTTAGGAAGTTATAGCTACTTACAATATCACCCCTCTGGACAAAACCCACACTTTTTTAGTTGGACAGTTGTTCGCGAGATGACCATAATATCATGACATATATAATGACAGCTCTAGATTATGTCATTTATGTGGAACAATAATGTTATTACTCTGAGTCTGACACATAACAATATAGCTACTATATAATCAAAATAAATTAAAATAAACATTAAAACAACATGCAGAACAATTGAATAATTATGGTAATGGGTTATAGCCTGAAGGGTTATGTGCTAGACCTAGGGGTTTAGTGTAACCTTAGGGGTCTTATATGTGAGATGCTACCAGTGGGTATATATGTGCCATACGACTATGTCCATAAAAATCATAAGGACATAGCATTTTTAATCACATTTTGTGTGTGACATATTTATTACAAATCCATCAAGCAAGTTTAAGAACACAGTTTTACTGGGTTGAATCATTACAAATTCATCAAGCAAATTTCATAACACAGTGTTACTGGGATGAATCATTCCAGATGTTGGTAACTGTGTAGACCTGGTAACACAATGTGAATCACCACACGGCGCACAGACAATGGTTATAAGCCAAACAACACCCATGGGAATACTTCCCCTGCAGGCAGATGAGAATATGGCTTCAGCAAATACCCATTGATAAACAAGTTATCTAGTCCATTTTGTTGAACACTTTACCTATGACATGCTAATAAATAGCATAGCTTCACATCTACAGACCAATTATTATCTTTACAGGGCAACTTCCCATTGAGCCGAGAAACTGCTGCACTACGACATTGGTTTGGCCAGTGCAGTTTCGGCAACGTGCGAAAAGATGACGAAGTGAAGACTCTGCCACCAAGAAGTACCTCTCCCTGGAAGGGCAGCAATCTTTCCTCAAGGGAGTCTTGTTTGTAACACCCTCCTCTGTGTCAGTGTACTGGTCAACATGGTCATCGCTGTCACTGTTGCTGCTGTCACGACTAGTCGACTCATTGTCAGAGCAAACATACTCTGGATCTGCAGCAGATGTCACTTCCTCCCCATTTTAGTCACTCGAGTCACTAATCGGACCAATTAACAAACTGCACTGCACACTCGTTGACCTCACTGCTGATGTCACCTGCACAGCAACCTGCTCTGATGCACAGACTGCTTGCACTCTTCTCGTGCGAGTTCATGGCCTGATGTCAACCTAAAAGCATTTGCTGCTCCTTTTTGGAGTGGAAGCTGTGACTGACTCAGGTGTGGAATCCTCTGTATCACAGGAATCCGTACGAGAGCTGTCATATTCAGTTGCTGTATCTTCAGATGACCCAGTCTTGGTCGACGGTGGACTATCTCGAGCTGCTGCCAGAATGTCAGCAAATAACTGAAATAACAAATGACCCTTATAGAATTTGCCAAAAAATAAATTGTTGTAGGTTTCTGACAAAAGCAAACAAAATCCTGTCTTTTACCATCTTGTCAGAAAGGAGTACATCCATTTGTCTAGTCATTTGCCCAGCTTCCAAGTGTGAACAGACTGCCTAGCTGTGAAAAATACAAATTAATAAATTAATTTCAAGTTGCAAGGTATGTATTGTTTATTCTATGATAAAAACATCATAAATAATTGATATCACGCTTACAGAATCTACACAGAGACATAGTTACTTTTGTTATGTTACACTTTTATGCAAACAATTACCTGGAAAATGTGTCAATATATTACTTGTGAACATTTTATTTTTGGTTATAACTAATCGTCTATTAAATATACAATAGATAGGTTTGCAATTTCCATTGCATTTATTGTTATTGTTTCACAACTTGGCAAATTACCATTTTCACACTTGGTAGCTGGGCAACGACTCACATCCGAACTTATGATAACAGACTAACCTGACTCGGCAATGAGTATAATTAAAATAATTATTTCTTATTTGCATGTAAAAGTACATAGATTAATTAAATGCATAACTAACAAACTAGCTTCAATTAATTTGTTGACGTTTTTGTTTTATTGCCTTACATTCCTGTAAGCATGATAATGATAAAAACAGTCACCTGAATCGATTTGATTACACTGTCAAATTTTCCACAAAACTTAGTATATGTAGATTTATGATAGTAGTATCGTGCATATCTACAACATTTAGAATATAAGATATTTAGGAAGAGTTCCGTGATATGATTGGAACCAATGGGGTACAATGACAATAAGTTGAATAACTTATTTTGACACACACGAGACCGTCCAGTCCAGGCATTATACTAGACCTACAGAATAATAATAATAGCAGAAATCACATATAAGAATTACCTTGATTCGTTGCCGCTTTCGGTGAGCAGACCTCGTAAATTCATCACTCGTAGAAGGAACCTGGTACCCCGAAGAAGCCATGGGTGTAGTTGCGGAGCCGGCTGTAGTGGCAGCGGAGCCTGCAGCGGCACTGGAACTACGCTTGCGAGACCCGCTTGCCTTCGACTCGGGCAAAGCGGCCGTCGATCCTGCCCGTGCCGACGCCTGTCTTCGGCGGATTGACGGCTTCTACTGCCGGGATTATTGTTGGGACTGCATCGCTTTTCAACGATATTCGAGCACCAGGATATCCAAGGGTTGCCAACATCTTCGGATCGCGATCAAAACAGTTTTTCTCAAAATGACCGGAGCAAAGCCGGCTGTGTTTCGTCGGCTTGATGTTAGCTCGCTTAATTTTTGCGATCCATTTCTTAAATAAAACTGGATCCGTAGGGAACTGAAAAAAAATGGTGTGTTGTTCTATGATTAGAAGAGTTTGCATTACAACCGAATGCCGCACAATGAACCATGATGATTATTCGCATTACACAGCCACCTCTGCCGTCATATTGCTGAGAATGAATGTAAACAAGCGGTCGCTGCACCGGCAGAGTCATGTCTGACGTCACATCTCAGCATCCCAAAAAGCGCGCCAAAAATATGCATATTCGAAAATGTCCGGATGTACAACATAAAATGTGGAATTTCTAATTCTTTGATTTTTGAGGATTTGTTTTGGTTGGTGGACATGGAAATATATAGCAGGATCTAATTTAACATGAATTCAAGCAATACATGTTTTTATTCCCTTTAAGGGAAGTCACATGATGTACTTTCGGTCTGATTGGTTATGCAAATGAGATGACGCCAAAAACTAGTGTATATACCATACTTCCGACGATTCTGGTCTTTCCTTTTTCGACTCTCGAGAAGGCCGTATCGTGTCTGATCGCTCGCACTATTTGTAAATATAGAATTGTTACGTTGTAAAGACGGATGTTTCATATACATATGTTTTCCGTTAAAAGAAGCCATACCTCATACGAGTCTTATGGTCGTCTCGTTGGATGTGAATCCAAACAGATGATCGTCTCTTGACATGAAGGTATGTGATGTTTGGTTCTTGTCACTCGTTGATCTAAGTGTTTGGTGTTTCGTTTGTCCGACAAGTTTGGTTCTTGTCACTCTTTGATATAAATGTTTGGTGTTACACAGATGTCGTAGTGAGCGTCAGGACAAGCGTTTTCAACAATGTAGCGTTTGTCGACAGTGCACAGCGACTGAGGACACTGTGTCGTTTCAAGTTGTCTCGACGTGTGAAATGTCTCTTGCAATCTGGGTACTTGAAGGCTGCACGTGATGATGATGATGATGTAGACTTGTTGGTAGCTGGTAGACTAGTCCATAAGTTCATGATGTACGTGTTTACTGTTCAAATGTAAACAACGGAATGGTTCTTGGAATACGTAGTCTCATGCGATGTCTCGTCCGTAGTCTCATGCAATGTCTCGGCCGTAGTCTCGTGCGCTAAGTTTGGTAGAGATGTCACGCAATAACACGTCGAATTTCCTGAAAGAGGAGGGATTTGACGCGATAACCCGTCTATTTGTCTGAAAGAGGAGGGATGTCATGCAATAACCCGTCCATCTCTATCCCTTCTCCTCCTCGCTTTTGAGGGATTTGACGCGATAACCCGTCTATTTGCCTGAAAGAGGAGGGATTTGACGCGATAACCCGTCTATTTGCCTGAAAGAGGAGGGATTTGACGCGATTACCCGTCGAATTGTCTTAAAGAGGAGGGATTTGAAGCGATAACCCGTCTATTTGCCTGAAAGAGGGGGGATGTCATGCAATAACCCGTCCATCTCTATCCCTCCTCCTCTTCGCTTTTAGTATTTCAGCACGGAAGATTGGTAAATCTCATCCGTAGTCTCGTACGATATATCGTCCGTTGTCACAGTAACCTGTCTATTTGCCTGAAAGAAGAGGGATTTGATGCGATATCCTGTCCATCTTTAGCCCTCCTCCTCCTCCTCGCTTTTAGCGTTTCAGCGCGGTAGATTGGTAAATCTCATCCGTAGTCTCGTGCGATATCTCGTCCTTTGTCACAGTAACCCGTCTATTTGCCTGAAAGAGGAGGGATTTGACGCGACGACTCGTCTAGATGCCTGAAAGACGAGTGATTTGATGCGATAAACCGTCTATTTGACCCCTTTTGATGGAATAACGCAGTAACCTGTTAAGTTTGGTGTTTCGTTTGTCCGACAAGTTTGGTTCTTGTCTCTCGCTAGTCAAAGTTTAGTGTTTCGTTTGTCCGACTAATTGGTCTGAGTTCAATTCGTACCACGTGTTCGGCTAAGTTTAATGTTTCGTTTGTACAACTAGTTGATCTGAGTTCATTTCGTGCAGCGTATTGGTCAAAGTGTAGTGTTTCGTTTGTCCGACTAGTTGGTCTAAGTTCAATTTTTGCAACCTGTTGGTCAAAGTGTAGTGTTTCGTTTGTCCAACTAGTTGGTCTAAGTTCAATCTGTGCAACCTGTTGGGCTAAGTTTCGTGTTTCTTTTGTACAACTCGTGTCTATAGTTTAATTCGTGAGGCGTTTTGGTCAAAATGACTGCACGTACCATGACGTCACTCACTGACCATGACGTCACATGATGAAATTACATTCAAGTGCGCAAGTTCAAAACGATGACTAACCAAAGCACTATCTGTTTAACCAACTCACCTCGCGCACAACATTACTGCGCGTATCATGACGCCACTCACACTGAACTACACATACATAACTGGCTAACGTATCTATTGAACTATACACAGACATAACTGGCTAACGTCTCTGTACTGAACTACACACATACATAACCGACTAACGTTTTTACTGAACAATACACAGACATAACTGACTGTCATCTCTACTTAACTACACACATACGTAACTGGCTATCATCTCTACTGAACTACACACAGACATAACTGTCTATCATCTCTACTGGGCTACACACAGACATACGTAACTGACTATCATCTCTACTGAACTACACACATACATAACTGTCAAACATATCTACTGGGCTACACACAGACATAACTGGCTATCATCTCTACTGAACTACACACAGACATAACTGGCTATTATCTCTACTGAACTACACACATACATAACTGGCTATCATCTCTGTACTGAACTACACATATACATAACCGACTAAAGTTTTTACTGAACTTCACACCAACATAACAGGTTAACATCTCATCTCTACTGAACTCCACACAGACATAACTGGCTGTCATCTCTACTTAACAATACACATACATAACTGGCTGTCATCTCTACTGAACAATACACAGACATAACTGGCTATCATCTCTGTACTGAACTACACACAGACATAAGTGGTTAACATATCTGTACTGAACTACACAGATACATAACTGGCTAACGTCTCTACTGAAATACACATATACATAACTGGCTAACGTCTCTACTGAAATACACATATACATAACTACCTATCATCTGTATTGAAATATACGCAGACATAACTGTGTAATGTTTCTATACTGAACTACATACAGACATAACTGATTACGTCATACAGGGTGCGCACGCTGGCACTCGCAACAAACAAGTCCAGACACGTCTCGAGTACGGGTTTTATAAGAGACACGAATTTAATCACTACCTAATAACACTAGTCTGTTGTTCTTTCAACATACAGGGCATTCGTTATCAGTTTAGTTTGAAGTATACTGATTTATACTAGTTTATAGCCAGTGTTCGATATAGTTCTTACAAATGATAGCTAATACACCTGTACTGTTCTATCATAACGCTTTACTTTGTTACGCGCCTGTTTCGTAAAAGAGGTTTGACAACTTTAGTGTCAAGGTCACTGTCATTGAGTTGACAACGTGTCTCGCACATATACATACGTACATACGTATAGGTTAAGAATGCTAGCATACTAAAAGTTTGAAACAATACTGTTGATCTGTAGGTACAGATGAAACACAGATAAAACTTGGACAGGAAATACCACTTTTTTGCTGCTGGTGACAATGTTGGTGAAGAAGGTGCTGACAATGTGGTTGGTGATAACGTCACACCCAATGACGGTGAGCGTTGGTAGCGTGTGCTGGTATATTTCACCACTGCCTTCGTTCCCTCACTGACGGTGTGTTTTCGATGCTATTTTTGGAGTGTAACGTTTTAACAGTTTTAGTTGTTTTTGTATTTAAAAGGTTCTTTTCAGAGCCAACCACATTCTCACAGAAGAGTGTTATCTATATCGATATTAATACAAAGTCTGGTAAGTACAAATGTCGTATGTTATCTAATGTTATAGGTCAAACGATTATACCGGTTTGTTTATAGCCAGTTTTCGATATAGTTCTTACAAATGATAGCTAATACACCTGTACTGTTCTAACGCCTGTTTCGAAAAAGAGGTTTGCCGACTTTTGGGTCAAGGCCACCGAGTCGTTATCACTTGGACAGGGAATATCACTTCAAAACAGTTTGGAACCAGTTTGCAATCAGTTTTCAAGCGAACACTCAAGTGAGATACTGCTGATAAGTATAAATGTTATATGACAATACCCGGCTGTTCTTCCAACACACAGAGCATTCATTACGAGTTTATACCAGTTTATAGCGTCAGTTTTGTAGTGTGGTGAAAAAAATTATCAAAGAAACTTCTAGCATGAGATTTTACAGGGAGATTGACCATAACGTTACATGATGGAATTATATACAAGCGCGAAAGCTCAAAACAATGGCTAACCAAAGCGCTACCTGTTTAAAATTATCAAAGAAACTTCTAGAATCACATTTTACAGGGGAATTTTCCACTCGCTGTAACACAACGTCACTGACCATAACATGACATGATGTTGTGTATGTTTTGTATGTTGTGCGTTGGGTATGTTGTGTGTGTTGTGTGTGTTGTGTGTGTTGTGTGTGTTGTGTGTTTGGTATGTTGTGTGTGCTCTCTATGTATGTATCTTTTTCTGCATCTATGTGAATATATATGTATGTCTCTATGTTTGTATATATGCATGTCTCTATGTATGTATCTTTGTATGTCTCTATGTATGTATTGATGTATATCTCTATGTCTGTTCTATGTATATATCTATGTCTGTCTCTGTGTATGTATATCTCTATGTCTGCTGTATGTATATATCTATGTCTGTCTCTACAAAAATGTTGACTAATTGGACCTAATATGGTAAACTACATAAATACTGGTATATCCTATCCGAACGTTTATTATGCTCCTGTACACCTGTACTGTTCTATCATAACGCTTCACATTGTTACGCGTCTGTTTAGAAAAAGAGGTTTGTCTCCTTTGATGTCAAGACCACTGGCGCTGAGTTGACAACGTTTCTCGCGCATATACATGCGTACATACGTGCATACGTACATACGTATAGGTTAAGAACACCAGCATGATAAAATGCTGAAACAGTATTGTTGGTCTCTAGCCACAGATGAGATACAGATGGATCTTTGACAGGGAGTATCACTTCAAAACAGTTTGGAACCAGTTTTCAAGCAGGCGCTCAAGTGAGATACGGCTAGTAAGTATAAATGATATATGTCGATACCCGACTGTTCTTCCAACACACAGAGCATTCATTACGAGTTTATACCAGTTACTAGTGTCAGTTTTGTACTGTGGTGAAAAAATGACCAAAGAAACTTCTAGAATGACATTTTACAGGGGAATTAACCATAACGTTACATGATGGAATTATATTCAAACGCAAAAGCTCAAAACAATGGCTAACCAAATCGCTACCTGTTTAAAATTACCAAAGAAACTTCTAGAATGACATTTTATAGGGGATTTTTCCACTCGCTGTAACACAACGTCACTGACCATAACAATACATGATGGGCTTATATTCAAGTGCACAAGTTCAAAACGATGGCTAACCAAATCACTACCTGTATAAAATTACCAAAGAAACTTCTAGAATGACATTTTACAGGGGAATTTTCCACTCGCTGTAACACAATGTCACTGACCATAATATCACATAATGGGCTTATATTCAAGTGCACAAGTTCAAAACGATGGCTAACCAAGTCACTACCTGTATAACCAATTCACCTCGCGCACAAAATTACGGCGCATAGCAGTTTATAGTTTAACGACGTCACTGCATCATGACGTCACATGAAGGGATTACATTACATATGCGCAAGTTCAAAACAAGGTCTAACCAAAGCACTACTTGCTTGACCAACTCACGTCGCGTACAAAATTACTGCGCATAGCAGTTTAATGATGACATACAGGGGGCGCGTGCTCGCAACAAACAAACATGTCCAGACACGTCTCGAGTACGGGTTTTATAAGATACACGAATTTAGGTACTACTGTACGGAAATGATACTAAAGGTCCAATTCCAAGATGATCATTCTGGTCGAAAAACGAGGCTATAGGTTCTGATATAACATAGTCCTATATGTATTCTACATTTCGTATACATTACTTCAGATAAAAAGACCTCCGCTGAATTTATAATCCTTTTATTATAAATTACGCCTTATTATAACACCACATTTTATACATATCATCGTCAACCAAATAAGGGCTCGGTCCCTTGGCGGAGCCTCGGCCTACGGGTCCAGCATTCTCCTGTGTGACATGTTCAAATGCTGTTCTGTATATTTTATTCAAAAAGTCGTCGAATACCTTTACGATAATAGCTCCTATCCTTTAACATGGAGAAAATTCCCTATCTCTTAACATGGAGAAAATTCTAAATTTCGTCGTATACGTTTACGATAATAGCTCCTATCCTTTAACATGGGAGCGCCCCAGAGCAAATCCCTATCCTTTAAAATGGGAGCGCCCTGGAGCAATTCCCTAACTTTTAACATAGGGTAAACATTCCCTATCCTTTAACCCGGGCGCGCACTGGAGCAAATCCCTATCCTTTAACATGGGACCGGAACTACTTTTCCAATTCCCTATAATTTAAGCCGGGAGCGCACTGGAGCAAAATCCCTATCTTTTAACATGGGATTTGCTCCAGGGAACGGAAAGCATCCCCGCTAAAGGACCTATATTACTACTCATGTAGGACAGAGCCGAATTTGAAGTTTGAAAAATACGGTAGTACCACACCATGGCAATTGAAATTAAGCTGTGTGGTGTTTTTTTTAATTACTTGTAATATTATTCGAACGCATAAAACATTGACCGAGTTGCATCCCATGTTATTGCAATGGTAATAATTATTGTAATTATGACTATTGAATTATGAAAATCAAATTTTCAGAATTTTTTAAATATAAATTACATAAAAATTACCTGGTCCTTATGGTGTCGTTGAAGAGTTCGCCTGGGGATTTCGTATTGCCGTTCAACGCTTCTATATGATTCGCCATGTTGAAGAGCAAAGAGGGTCTCCTGTAAATCTACCTCTCCATATTTCCGCTGTTGTTGATCATGTCCCATCTGAAATAAACAGTGGTTGCATAGTTTGAATTTCGGGAAATTACAATCAATCATCGCAATATGCTATCTGAATCCGCAAGAAAATTGTAAGTAAACTGTTTTAACATACGAAAATTAATTAAAGTAGTCTATCCTAAATTGTGTCACATTTGCGGGTCCCCAAAATGCACCGGCTGTGAACCGTGACTGTAGTACAGTGCGTATTAGTCCAATTTGTTTCTAGAACGCGAGAAATACATTATATTTTCATAATAAATGAATTCATTTATGATATACACGAACAAGTTTAATGTCCCCAAACCGCACCTCCAATTGTATGAGTTTTGCTGCGGTGCGCTTTGGGGACATGGGGGAGGTGCGCTTTGTGGAAAACTGTTAGTGACACTAAATCGGCCATTTGCAAAATTGTATTTATAAATGAAATTCATAGTACTCGCGTATGGTTCGGTCATACAATTGAACTAGTGACAGTGTCATCGTAAGCAGTAATAATTATTATTTGGCGCACTAACAAGCCTTCCACTAAATGCACAAAATAAGGTGAAAAGTGTCATAAAACTCACCGAACGTCGTGTCGTGTCAAGGCGATCGCGAATGTGCTAATTTTTTCTGCGCATGCGTCAAATAGAGACATCTATCGAATGTGACAAGCAACTCCTGCATTGTGCTGGTTCAATCCGCTAGGGTGGGGATGGGGCGTTTTGGGGAGGGGGTGCGCGTTAGGGACTTTCCCCTACGCTATGGAGTGTCGAAGTTACCCGAGGCCTGTTCGGATTGTATGCGAACGTCCACCACGTAATCTCATGACGAGAGCTATCGACGTTCAGGACGACGCGGCACACGGGTGAATGCGTTACTTGAAAGTGTTTATGTGTTTAAAGCATTAGATTCTCAATCAAGAGAACTTAGGTTTGAATCATGTGCTGCCGTGTCCAACGTTGGGCAAGTTCGTTCACTCTAAGTTGCTCCAAGTCCACTCAGCTGTATGAATTAATACCTGTCTGTAGACAGTGGTGGATACTTGTATACAACTAGCATTCGCGCATTAATTTCAGCTTGGCTGAATGTTTCCCAGAGAAGTGGAAATGGTATTTGATTGAATTGGTCTGCAAGGAAGTAAATTGTAAAGTGCTATGGGCAGTCCAAATATAGATATCCAAGTTGGATATTGCGCTTTATAAAAACTTACAATTTTACGTTTGTCATGTGATTGTGTTTCGTGATGTTGCATGTCAATTGAATGTGCGAAATATGTCGCGTGTTGTAGTAGGTGATAGTGTTGCACGTCAGAGGAACGCATACCGTTTGCCACTTGAGAAAGTGTGGCGTTTGTCACATGTTCGTCCATGGTCATGTTTTATGTCAGTTAAACGAGTTGATAATATGATCGTTTTGTAATTGTCTTGAGAGGTGCAGTGGTGAATCCCCTGATTTTCCAAGTTTCCAGGCTTGAGTGAGGCGATTTACCAACTCCCAAATATTCAGTGTGTCTTAGTCATGCAGAATTTTTGTCGTTGTCCAGGAATAGTTTGGATATGGGAGATGTTTCACTCGGAGCGTCCTCAAAACCGCATTCAACAATTGGACTATCCATCATGTGACCTGTTGCCTAACAAAAGCTCCGTCAAGCCATCAGAAATGGACGCAGAACGCGTCATTACCAGAAATACCGAGCTTCCGTAGACGCTAGGTTCGTGCCAATCGCCCGCGTTAAATGACAGATCTAAGGCCCTGTTCACACTGGTCATTTTAGCGGACGCGCGTACAGTTCGCGAACGGTTTGCGTTCAGTTGGCCGTGTACACACTGGTTCCGCTGCGTCGGGTGCGTCGGGTCCGCTCAGACCACCTCTCGATGTGTTTTCAGTGGACGCGAACGGTACGCGCCCACTTGTCTCTGAAATGTGAACGCGCTAGTGGGCGCGTACGGTTCGCTAATGACGCGCAATCTGCGTATTTTACTCTCTTGGACATTTTACTGCTAACCTCATACTTTATTTGTCTACCCATGATTGCATATACGTAAATATTACAATAATAATTATTATATATATTATACATAAATTATCTCATATATTTTAATAATATTCAAGTAGCAGTTTTCTTTTCTTTTAATGAATTAAATTTAATTATTTGATTGTTTTTATAATTATCATATTATATTAAGTTTATATTTTATATTTATGAGCTCATATACCACTTACATTTCATGTTTTACATTATTATATTCTTGTACAGCACTTTGAGCATTGACACATGACCCGAACAAAGGACATGCCACGAGTTAACTACATGTAATTAGGTCAGAACCGTTCGCGAACCAGACGCAGTGTGTACGCGACGAACGGTTCGCTAACGGTTCGCGTCGGCTCAATTGTTAGTCGTGTGAACGCAACCCGACGCAAAGTCGACCGGAGAGGAACGGTACGCTAGAATCCGGTACGCGAACCGGACCCAGTGTGAACACAACCTAATTGTTTTTTGTCGCAGCGCAACGCACTAATTGTTTTTTTTTGTCGCAACACGTAGTCAATTAAAGAATTGCCTGCACATCATACGATCGGTACACGCATAAAAGGCACATTTACGTCATATATTCAACGCACGCGCTTACAATAAGTTTTTATTAGAATTCACTACTACATCAGACATGAGTAATATAATCCTTACTGTTTCTTTGAGATATTTGAATTAGTGGAATATGTTACGTTTATGGTATTTAGATGTTTTCTTGAATCCAAAATGAATTAGTTGATAATATAATAAAACGTTCTATTCCACAGCCAGGTACTATCCATATTTCCCCCTAAATGTCTAGTGAAATTAGCAGAGTAAATTACATAGTAACACCAATAAAGATATTTCTTTTTCTTAATTTTGGATTTTTTTGTTATGTGTTTTGAAGAGGACACATTTCTTTTTAAGTTATTAATAAAATGTTATAATCAAAAGTGAACAGAAAACTAATGTATATTATGAACATCAATGTAATTTGAATATGAATATATTTTTTACAAATTTGCAATAATTAAACACACAATTAAAACTACTTATATATTTAAAATGAATTCCCATATTTTATAAACGTGATGCTGTACAGTAGTCATTTTGTAGAGCAAATTTAAGCTCCAGTGTTGTAACATAAGTGAAAGAAGAACTATTTATTAACTGTCTTTGAAGTACCCGAACATTTAAAGGAATGTCGTATATATGTTACCCAGGATCAGTTACCAGTTAATAGTGATTATAATCATACTTATTAGCAAGACTTGTCATTTTGCGCGTGTAAAGACCGTAGGAACCAAACACATCAACGGTAGGGACGTCTGGCTCTGCAATAAATGATAATGAGAGGCAACAGCGAGTATTATTTTACTATAATCTGTCTGACTGTTGACAGATATTTCGAATATTTCGTGGGGTGAAATACAAATTGCGTACAATGTTTCGGGATATTAAACGACAGTAGCCATAGTTTTTGGTTACCCTTTGAAGCAGCAAACCGTCATCGTATTTATTGTTGTAGAAGAACAGCAAGTAAATGCATAGAAGTCGGACGAGTTGTATATCGGAGTCTGAGCCGGAACTTCACCACCCGGCAAAGACAGTTGTCTTGTGTTATCAGACACATACTGGTTTTGTATCATTTGTATCATGTGTACAGTTTCTCAAATAAATTGTCCTACACCTTAAAGGGTCTCTCATTTTATTTCACGAATATAATGTGTCTGGAGTTATCTAATCGGTTACTGCTATTTAGAGCCTACACTACCAACACAGGACTAATCATTCAAGCAGGTTAACCCAACCATTTCTCCGAATTATACTATATTTTCACAGTATATATGCCACAGATACCTACAGATTGAATGCCGGGTCGGCAAATGACTAGTCTGCGGCAGCATGTCATGTATAGTCTTTCGAACGTGCCATTTCCTAGATATCCGATCTTTTGCTGCCAAAATTGCAAATGTAGGACTAATCATTCAAGTATAGGTTGTTAACAATTTTTTTTTCTCCGATTTCGATTACATTTTCACAGTACATGCTGAAGATAGCTACGGATCAGATGTGGGGTCGGCAAGTGACCGGTCTGCGCAAACATTTCATATATAGGCTTTTGAACGTGCTATTTCCTTAAGATATTCGACCTTTTGCTGCCATTTTACATTGCAAACATGGGCAAATCATTCACGCATAGGATGTTAACAAAACAAATTTCTCAAATTTTGATGATTTTTTCACAGTATATGCAGAATATACCAACACATCAGATGTGGGGTCGGCAAATGTGGCGGGGGCTTTTCTCGCGTGCCATACGCGTTTGTCTAGGGCGCGTAATGCAAATTAAACGAAATAAAACACCTATTGTTTGAATTCATGTTATATTACATCCTGCTATTTATTTCCACGTCCACCAAAGCCAAAACAATCAAAAAAATCAATGAATTAGAATTTCCACATTTTATGCTGTGCATCCGGACAATTTCGAATATGCATATTTTTGGCGCGCTTTTCGGGATGCCGAGATGTGACGTCACTTATGACTCAAACTCGCATCAGGCCGACCCTTTCCATGCATTCAGAGCATGTTTACAAGTATAGCTTTTGGGTCGAAACGAAAGTCAGAATGAGTTATTGTGCAAAATTCCGACGTAATACAAACACTTGTCATCATAGAGGAACAAGCAGTTATCTTACGGTTCCACATGCATCGAATTTTATTAAAAATAATGAATGCCAATGGGCCTACAAGTCGACTAGGTTTCGCCGAGCTTGTGCTCGTTTCCAGAATAATGATATCGAATGCAACCGACGGGAGATAATCTACACCAATGAACATACATAGCAAATAGATATTGTATCCAGCTACAGAAAGTAACGTGTATAATCTCATAATATCACTAGAATATCGATATATGAAGGAGTCGCACAATTTATCATAATAACTTAAATCAGTCAGAAAATTTCCGCTGGTGCCGCTAGCTCAGTGGGTAGGCGCGTTGATTTCTTGTCATTTATTTTACAATCGGGCGACGCCGGTTCAATCCTGATAGCATGCAAACCATTGATTTTCTTTAAACTTTTTTTCGTTTATGTGTTCACGAAGTAATATAAACCAAATCGTGTTATACTGTTTGTAAATAATTTTTATTTTTGTGCAAAGAAAATCAATGGTTTGTATGCTGTCAGGATTGAACTGGTGTCGCCCGATTGTAAAATAAATTGCAAGAAACCAACGCGTCTACCAACTGAGCTAGCGGCACCAACAGAAATGTACTGACTGATTTAAGTTGTTATGATAAATTGTACAACTCCTGCTTCATATATCGATATTCTAGTGATATTATGAGATTATACACGTTATTTTCTGTAGCTGGATACAATATCTGTTTGCTATGTACGTTTATTGGTGTAGATTATCTCCCGTTGGTTGCATTCGATATAATTATTCTGAAAACGAGCCCAAGCTCGGCGAAACCTAGTCGACTTGTAGGCCCATTCGCATTCGTTGTTTTGAATAAAATTCGATTCATGTGGAACCGTAAGATAACTGCTTGTTCCTCTATGATGACTAGTGTTTGTATTACGTCAGAATATTGCACAATAACTCATTCTGACGCTCGTTTCGACCCAAAAGCTATCCGTGTAAACATGCTCTGAATGCATGGAAAGGGTCGGCCTGGTGCGAGTGTGTGTCATAAGTGACGTGACGATACCACGTGATCGCATAGCTCATTAAAATTTAATTTTCCGCGGGAATCGCTTCACAGACGGGCTTAAAATCGAATTTATGCTACAAATGTATTTTTCTGTATTTGTTTAATGTTGTCAAATGTTACATACAATGTTAAACTGTGTGTACACATTAAAAAAGGATTTTAGCTAATGCCAGGAATTTTGCCAGTAATGGGAGGAAGGGGGGCAACGTATAGAAACTGCAAGAGGATGACGATCAATGCACTAGTTGAGCAGATGTGTGAAGAAGAGGGGGTGGGATTCACAGATTTATGGGGATACTTTGTTGGGAGGGAAGATATGTACACGAGAGATGGCCTCCATCTTAGTGGAAAGGGGGCAGCAGTTTTCTCAGAGAACCTGCTGCGATCTGTTGACAGTGGGACAGGTTGCATCTATTTAAACTAGATTCGCAGGGGGGACTCACAGAAAAGCCTGAAAATGGAGGCATAGATAAAGACAGCACAAATAAATCAGCAAATAACAGTCTGGAATACTCTTCTGAAGCTGGATATAAATGTGTTTGTTTAAATGCAAGGAGTATAGTAAACAAAAGAAATGAACTAAACATTATGGTAGAAGATATTGACCATCATATAATAGGTATAACCGAATCCTGAATCACCACCGATATATCAGATGCTGAATTGGGACTGACAGGATATGTAATGTTTAGAAAAGATAGAATAGGAAGAAAGGGAGGTGGAATTATTTTATATATTAAAGAATCTATCCAGGCTTATGAAATAAAATTAGAAAGAGAAGCAGATTGCGAAGAAGCTGTTTGGTAAAACATAGTTACAGGAAACTCAATGTTAACAGTTGGGTTAGTTTATCGAAGTCCAAACATAAGCATAGAAGAGAATGAAAAATACAAAACGCTATAAGGGAAGTAAGCAAACGGGACTGTATTATTATGGGGGATTTTAACCACGGGCATATACGATGGAAATCTCTACAGAGTATGAGGAGTGAGGAACACAAGTTTTTAGTTTTAGTTCAAGATACTTTCCTTTCTCAACTTGTGGTAGAACCAACCAGGGGTGAGAATGTGTTAGACATAGTTTTGTCTTCACAGAATGAATTAGTTGACAATGTCAAGATATGTGAGCCACTGGGGAGTAGCGATCACAACCAGATACATTTTACCATCAAAGTCAAATCAGAAAGGAATAGTAAAAAGCAGTATAGGAGAAATTTCCACAAAGGAAGGTATAAGGACATGAGGAAATATTTAGCAAAGATAGACTGGAATAACACACTAAAAAATAAGACAGCAACAGAATGCAGGAATATATTAAAGAGTGAAATTAAGTGCATAGTCGATAAATTTGTACCCTTCAAAAAACAAGGAAAACGGCCCAAAAAGAAACACTTATCGAAAGAAGCCATTAGAAAAATTAAGTATAAACAAATGATGTGGAAGTCATATAGATGTATTGGAAATGATGAAGACCACAACAGTTATAAAGAAGCACTTAACCAAGCTACAGCTGAAATTAGAAATTCAAAGAGAAGCTATGAACAACAATTAGCTAGTAATATGAAACATGACAGCAAGAGTTTTTATGCGTATGTTCGAAGCAAACAGAAAGTTCAAGATAAGGTCGGTCCTCTAGAAGATAGTGCTGGAAATATAATATCAGAGGGATTTTTAATGGCAGAAGACCTGAATGAGTACTTTAGTTCAGTGTTTACCAGGGAACTACCAGTACCAGAGGCTAAGTTCAAGGGGACAGATTCAGACTATTTAGGACATTTAATTGTAACCCCGGAAATGGTAGCTAAAAAAATAAGGGCTATGAAGGATAATAAATTCACCTGGAGTGGATGGTATTCCACCCAAACTACTATTGGAAATTGTTGAACAAATTAGCATACCGCTTGCAACAGTTTTCAACTTGTCATTAGATGAGGGAGTGGTTCCTTTAGAATGGAAAGAAGCAAACATTATACCGTTATTCAAAAAAAGGTTCGAGAAACAAGTCAGAGAACTATAGACCAGTGAGTTTAACATCAGTGATTTGTAAATTATTAGAAAGACTAATTAAAGATCACTTGGTGGATTTTCCTGTTAAACAAAACTTGATAAACCAATCTCAACATGTTTTTTTTAAAGCGAGGTCATGCTTAACAAATATGTTATGTTTTTTGGAAGACATCATTAAGTGGGTAGATGAGGGATCACCAGTAGATATCGTCTACTTAGATTTTCAAAACGCTTTCGACAAAGTACCACATCAAAGATTACTGCTTAATCTAAAGGCCCATGGCATACGAAATGGTATAATAAACTGGATAGAACAATGGCTGATTGACAGAAGACAACGTGTAGTAGTTGATGGGGAGACTTCAAACTGGAAATCGGTATTGAGTGGGGTACCACAGGGATCAGTATTAGGACCTATATTATTCTTAATTTATATCAACGATTTGGATGATGAAATAACAAGCAAGGTGTTGAAATTTGCGGATGATACAAAAATGTTTAGAAGGATTAAAAGTGATGGAGACAGACAGCATTTACAAGAAGATCTTGACAGGTTGATCAAATGGTCTGAAAAGTTGCAAATGCTGTTCAATTTTGGGAAATGTAAATGCCTCCACACAGGACATGGGAACGAAGAGGTAGAATATACAATGGGGGGGTACTGTACTAAGTACTTCTGTAAAAGAAAAGGACTTGGGGTTAATCATTAGTGCTGATATGAAGGTTTCAGAGCAGTGCGGAATTGCAGCTTCAAAGGGAAATCAAATCCTTGGATTAATTAGGCGAAACATAACGTATAAGGAAAAAGAGCTAATAATACCGCTGTATAAAACAATAGTTAGGCCTCATTTAGAATATTGTATTCAAGCGTGGAGGCCATATTGCAGGAAGGACATAGATATGCTAGAAAGAGTACAGAGGAGAGCAACTAAAATGATACCAAAACTGAGGGATCTTAGTTACGAAATACGCCTAAAAAAATTGCGGTTTAACAACACTAGAGACCAGGAGATTGAGAGGAGATCAGATAGAAGTGTTTAAAATATTGAAGGGTTATAAAAATATTGATAGAAATATATTTTTCTCAGTTAAGAAAGATAGAAGGACTAGAGGACATGAACTTACATTAGCAAAGGAGCAGAGTAGATTGGATATAAGAAAGTTTTCATTTTCACAAAGGATTGTAAATGAATGGAACAGATTACTTGCTGATTGTGTGGGTGCTAGTAGCGTGAATATGTTTAAAAATAAAATCGACACATACCTCAGACGGGCGGGATACACATAGATAAAAGGGTCGGACTCTCGATAAGCCAAAGGGCTTCCTTGTCCACCTGCCACCTAGAGTTAATTCTCTGGGAGGCAATCTTGTTAAGAGATGTATCCACTACGTCGCGATTTGCCTACGTCACAATCAAAATGTTGCGTGTGACCTCCGTCAAGCTTTACCTTTGCCACCAATGTTGATAACGGATATAAAAGTGAATTGCATTACCATTGCTGCATGACATCCCATAAATGCCATACATACAATTGTCACTTGATAACAATTGCCTTGTGTTTTTATCATAAAGAAACACCTTTGTGGCCAGAATTCAACAAAGTACACGACGGAATGCAAGAACGTACCTCGTGTTGGGCATCCATTTTTTATTGTTTGACGGAGCTTTCGTCTGACAACAAATAACGTGATGAATAGGTCAATTCATATATATTATGTTGTCAACATTGTTGGCAAAGGCATGTCTTAACTGATGTCATGCGCATATATTTTCATTGTGACGTATGTACACGGTGACATCACAGATCCGTCAATTAACCCAGGGGTGAAGAACAAATTAATTCACAAGACGGTTTGAGAACTGGGTATAGAGGACTTGGTTACTTCCGACCAACTTATGATGATTCTAAGAGGCTTTCCCGGAATGTATCGATTGAATACAATTTATTTTTTAAACATTGCATACGCAAGTCAATTTGTTAAATATGTGCAACATTGCTATTGTTATAAAGGCATGGCCCATGAATATCTGCGTTTTTAATATCACAAGTAACTATATCAACATAGTATGCAAACGCATTGTTATAAATGACATGCAGCTGGTAGGGTTAATACATAACGCAACATTTGGCACGTTATCTTTCGTACATATCTCTGCTACTATCAATATTAGCTGATGATTAACTTTTTTTCTTGTGACCCTTACGTCGCAATTTCTTCGTCTCCGATTTTTCCGCATTTTGTGGATGCTGCTCTTCTCTGACAGCAGATCGGTTCTTCTTTCTGCATAGTAACGTAACTGAGCATTAATTTGTGGTAACCGAACCGAGTACGAAAAAGCTTGCCTGTACTAACTTTCACACTCACAGAAGCATGACCATACTATTCTCAGTGCGAAATTCACGTGAATCTTCACATTTTCGTTCCACAGCCACTCAAACCATTCCAAGTTGCATAAATCTATTCAGGCAACCCAATAAAGACAGCATTATTTGAGTTGTTCTTATTTGCTGCATGCCATTTCACGCACGATGTTTTAGTTCAATGTTGGCTGGTGTGCATGACACATTTGAAACTCGAAGCTAAAATGTTCAGACGAAGTTAGAGAAATCGTCGATGTTGACAATGTTTAAATAATACTACGCAGCTAATTTGTTTTTCTGGTGATAATAAGGAGCCAAACAAACCGATATAGATCATGATGTACCTGGGTATACATGCTGATTAAAACGACATTCGTCTGAGAATGTGTACGTTGCTGGTTAAGTAAGCAGTTAATCGAAAACGACACAAATGTTCGCCAAGTGCGGGTAAGACGCACTTTTATCGGCATCAAACAGAACTTGGCCCAGGCCAAGGGCAAACGCCACAATCAAGGTACGATATTGACGCGTGAATCAGATATGCCGTGTTATATCATTTCGTAGCGGTAGATATCAGTTCACTTCATCTACGCAGATCAGCCGAACTATAGCATATGATGTGTCATTGGAAAGGTATTTGAATCTTCTTTCCAACACAATCATAAATAGTAGATAGTTGTTGTGTTGTGACGTCATATTTACATCATATCTAAAATAGTCTATGTAAATCACTCCACTCCAGATTGATCCATTTTATGACATAAATCTGCCAACCTACTGCATGTGAGGTATATGTGGAGCGGTACTTGAATACGCCTCCCAAATATGATACATTTAATAATAATAAACTTTATTTATACACCATCAAATCCGGGACTAATGACCCCCGTTCACGGGTGTTTACAAATTGCCAATCATATAAGAAGCATAAAAACACTTTTAAGAGAACAAATAAGAAAATAAATTAAATTAGCAAACAATATCCTAGTATATAGTGTATGCATATATATATAAGCCTAAGTATAGTAAAATTACGGGTAAATGCAATGATAAAATAAACGATTAGCAAAAGTGCTGAACAGCTGAACCTACTGGAAAAAATTTAACAAGTCATTATGCAACAAGTACGTTATTATGACTTCCCCCACGTAGGAATTTCCACCACTTCGTTTCTCAATCTGGTTATTGCATACAAATGTGAACTGAAAATGCCACATGGGAAATACGCTTTCGGGTAATGTTTGTTGGTGGTGATTACAATTATATGGTTTAAAACACCTTGCGGGATGTAGAAATGTTCGAGCATTGCGCCATGCAAACCGAAGCCTCACATAACAGCATTCACCTATCAGAAATACGCAGCAGAAAGCGGCCCTGGACCCAATGAAGGTGCATAAAGCTGCCTTTCTCTGGATGGCAGGTTGTGGTCTTCAGAAAACTACACCGATGTGGCCGTTGTTCAAGAAATTATCAAGGTATCACAATGGATAGCAAATGAATGTTGTGTGAAATTAGTTCGTTCACTATGATACACTATGATACACTATGATACACTATGATGATATCTTCATTAGCTTAGGCTCATTTCATATTGAAATGATGTGCTTTGCATCCTTAGAAAACATTCTGCAATATTCAAGTGGAGGTGAAGTTCTCTGTGATAAAGAAATGTTAGCTACTGGTTCGGTGAATGGATTCTTGTAAGAACTTCCAAGAAAATCGCGGGAATATTATAGCCGAAGTCACGGCCAAAGACGCTACAGTGCTCGCCAGAGAAAACAACTTCTGGCGAAGGAAGATTAGTGAAGCAATTGAAATCCGAGAGATGCGTCCAGCTCTCAACAGAGACACCGGCTATAATCATCCCGCGATTTTTTGGACGTGCTGTCGTGAGATGAACACCAACAACGTCACATGACAACTGGGAAGTGAAGCTGACGAAGGCATCGAGAGGATGCCAAAAGCTCCGAAAGAGCAAACCGGGATTTAGAAAAGTAACTTACCACCACATTTCCAAAATGATAAATGAGCATTTATGAGAACACTGCATGCGGATGCAGTTATTGAAAGACCAGTCGATGCATACATAATGCATGCCTGATTGATGCAGTGTTCTTCTTCCAGGCGGTATTGCAAAGTCAATCCTCTAATAAGCAAGCTCTCTTTAATAGTGCACATTGTTCGTGAAACATGTTAGAGGGCCTGATTTAAACGCACATAAAAGAGCTACGCGCGGTGATACTCAAACATTATGCAGATCCACAAGACCACCACAACAACGTCCACATGATTTCAACTGAGCGCTACTGTCGTATTAATTCAGGACAGCTCTGACGACATTCATCGTAGATAAATGGCCTACTAAATATGCTTCAGTATTTCAACGTCACATTGTCTATTTTGTTACTGGGGAACTGTGTCTTAAGTATAAGTAAGGCCAGGTTGTTTTGTGACTACGAAGAAACAGGCATTATAGTCATCATCAATGCCAATTGCATTGCACACCAGATAATAACTACCACAAGCTGTCCGGTGACATATTCATCCTTGTGCAGCACAATGCAGAAGAAGTTGAAGCATGTTTGTGGATGAATGAAGGAAGGCCTCGGCTCAACGACTTCACGACGTGTTATCAACATTGCCAGACTGGCTGCAAACTGGTCTGGCGTATGATATGCCTTAGCAAGTTTTCATGCGTAAAGGCAAAGTGGGGCCTTGTCAACTGATTTTAAGGCATATTGACTACAAACTGGCTTTTGGGAAACTTGGTGAGTCTTCTTTGATCAGTCTAGACGGGGACGCCTGTCGCTTTCACAAATGATGCTGTCCTCCTCAATGCCGCCTGTAGCCATCCTGTGGTGGGCAGTGTTGAAGTTGGTCTCCACTGGTCATCGGGGCGTTTCACAGGACGGTCTCGGTGAGTCAAATGCAGTAGCTGCTGATGTAATCAGTACAGTAGAAGAGTTCGTTTATGCAATGTATGGTGCTTCTAAAGACAAAGAGGTGAACGAAGCAAGGTTCCATATGTTCAGCAAAGTGCAAGCACAGCGTGACCCCAATTGTCCACTGCCACCATGCAAGGCTGTTTTGCAACAGAAGTTGAAGCGAGCTAACTGTGTAGCAAATTTGTGGGAAAACGAAAAACTGTCGCAACCAGTACACTTTAGACCAGAGGGGCAAGGATGGAAACAACCACCTACAAATGTTATGGTTTGAACGTACACATACATCTGTAGACAACAGGATTGACAGTGTAGATAATGTAAGCGACAGCGAAGATGATGACGACGACGAATTGATTTACAACGAGTGATCCGATGAGGAAGACGATTAACTTTGAGTTCTGATTTGTTTCAAAATCAACAATATGGGCTTGGCTATCGTATTCTATTTTCACCTTTGTGTTTTAACTAGTTATCACTAAATAATGTATAATAACTATATTCTTTCATTTGTATTCAGTTATTAGCCTGCACGGTGTATTAATTGTTTTTCGTGATAACCTAAGTGGAAGGGTTACCCCGATATGGCCTATTGAGTAAAATGTGGAGTGATTTACGTGTAATATTTCAGGTATGATGTCAATATGACGTCACAACATCATAATTACCTATTAATTATGAATTTGTTGGAAAGAACATACAAATACCTTTCCAACGATACCTCATATGCTATAGTTCGGCTGATCTGTATTGTTGAAGTGGCCTAATATCTCCCCCACCCCTTATTTCACTAATTACGCTTGTTGTAATATGTGTTGTAAACTGAACTACGGACTAAAATGTGAACTGATTTATGTATAATAGTTAAGATATGACGTCATTATGACTACTAATTATGATACGTTTGGAACGACAATTCAATTTGTTTTCCAATGATACCTCATTAGCTATAGTTTGACTAATATGTATTGATGAAGTGGACTGACATCTACCCCACCCCCATATTTCAGTTATCACGCTTGTGGTAATAAATCAGTAAAACAACATGTTGGCTTCCATGCCCAGGTGGAAAATAACTTGATTTCACATTTGTATTCTGTGGTCGTTTTGAAAAACACCATAATTGCACATACATTTTTGGAAAGAGTTCTAATATATTCCCAACGACACCACATTTGCTATAGTTTGGAAGATTTATGTTGCTGAAACGGCCTACTATTTACCCCTACCCCCATCTTTTAGTATTCATACCTAAGGGCATTCATCATCCCCTAGCGCCTCAGTCCACAGCTCGGCTACCTTAAGACGCGGTGTTTTGGACAGCCCAAGTATAGAGCAAAATAAATGACCGCTGGCTCTTGGACTATCAATATTGCAGCCGAGTTCATCAAGAACGTTAGATCTTTGCGTTAGCGTAACTTCAAACGCCATCACGGTTCAACACATATATGCCATTGTTTAAGTGCACGGGAAATAATTGCGGGAATTTATTGTCACGCCTTGCCAGTTCAAAATGTCGATGGCCGGCCAGAGAGTGAATTGAACCCCCTTAGAAACTCGTGATAGTGACCCAAAAAAATTGTCAATTAATAAAAAAAGGAATTGATCATATTCGTATTGCCTATTAATTGGCCTTCAGGTAGCCGTATTGGCCCGCGGCCTACTGCGTCGGATCAATACGGTACCTTCGGGCCAATACGAAGGCAATACAATAATATGACAAATCAATAACATATAAAATTCATCAACATCTGGCGTACGGGCAAGAGGAACAACGAAGGAACTTTCGGTCAGTCGCTTAACACTGGAAACTCTTGGCGACTCATTCAAAATCACTTGGCGATCTAATTTTGGATCACGACCCAGTGGTTGAGAACCTCTACAATAACCGCTACATTTCTACAACAACGATACATACAAATAGTTCGAGAAGGTTATCTGTCGTACGAGCAACATATAGTGGCGCAGTGAATAAACCATCGGACTCTCAAACGAGAGAACCCGGGTCGAACCTTGGGCAAGTTCGTTCACTCTACGGTGCTCCAGTTTACTCAGCTGTATGAACGAGTACTTGGCTATATACAGTGGCGGGTATTTGTGTACGAATAGTCTTCGCGCATGAATTGCAGCGTGGCGGAATGTTTCCCAGATAAGTCGATATGGTGTTCGACTGAACAGGTCTGCCATGGAGTAAGGTATACAGCGTTTTCAGCAGTTATAACGACTGGATATTGCGCTACGTAAGGACTTACCTTTACTTCGTTACTTTCTTTCATTAATTTGTCTTTACTTGACATACAGTCAGTGTCGCAGTGTTTGCCTTAATGAATAACTACGAATGACTTCAACCAGGAACAACGTTTTGCGTTTTGGATAGATGCCTAGTATTTCCGAGGCGATATTCCCCATAGGGACATGAACTTTCGCCACTGTACTACGATCAGTATTGGTTCGTTGTATTTTGCCATGACACATAAGCCAAATAAACAGACAAGACACATATTGTCAAGTTTAACACTCTCTTTAAAGCACATTTATTTTAGTTAGGTTATTTCCACTGAAGCTCTAAAGAAATGTGCTTTAAGGCATTTCTTATAAATATGTACTGTATTTATTTATTAACTATATATATATATATATATACTCTAAGAATACTGTATATATATATAAGGCATTTCTTATAAATATGTACTGTATTTACTTATTAACTATATATATAAATATATATATGTATATATATATATATATACATATATAAATATATATATATATACTCTAAGAATACTGTAAAATGTATATATATCTATGCATTTTATAATATTCTTACAGTACTTGTACGAATATGTGTTTCTAAACATTCCTGTTATACAAATATATATATATATATATAATTTTCTGTATATAGTTTTAATACATTCCTGTGTATAATATGTATAATATATACGTGTGTGTATATAAATATATATACATATATATTGTAAACAAACTATATTATACTTAATGTTGTGTTAATCTTAATATAATAGTTATGTTACATACATCTTACATATATTTATATAAGTTTTGTTAGTTTATTTTGCTTAACTTCCTATGATTACATGTGCATGTACTACCAGACTGTCTGTCAAATGAAAGGATAACTTGGTAGTTCATACGTGACAATCGTAATAAAAATAGTTACCACATGTTAGAATACGCTGCATCGTCACATAAACACCAAAACGCGCTCACGTAGGTATGCGATGGTTTCAGTGCTCGTCAAACGCACTTGCTGCAATATTCGTTTTATGTTCAAAATGACGAAGGTGTGAGATAAAGGGAAGTTTATGTCCATCGATAGGCACTAGTCATGATAGAGTAAAATTGGAATGAGTATAGACGTAAGCGTAATATTGTGTCAGGGCGCGCGTAGTTCCTGCACAAATACATGTTTTATCACATCATACAGTCTGCTGGTGGTAACGTGTGGGGGTGATGAACAGCAACATAGACAATATGATAAGATAATAGGGTGTTTCATATAATTTTATACAATCTCCTCAGATCGATCAGTTTAGGTACATACATAGTAATGACAATAGCTGAACAATAGACACAGTTAAAATAATGTGACGCGATATGTAGGCATCATAACCAATGTTACATTTATCCTGCTGCTTAGAAAGAACTAAAATAATAGATGCATAATACAATACATAAATGATACCGATGGCTTGGCATTGTGCACAATAAAAACTGATTGCATGCGAAGCATGAAAGCACGGTACTGAGCGAACATGACTACACAAAAGTAACTAATCACAACATTCCTTGCAGACAACATTTCGCTTGGAAGAAGTCGGTGAGTAAATTTGCAGTCTGTCGCTGGACCCAACACGTGACAGGACAATGTAACATGCCATGCGAAAAAACTGGGGTAGACAAATCAACGTCCATGTACTTGAATGTTTGGCCTTGCGATTTATTGATTGTCATTGCAAAGCAGGGTCTGATTAGGAATTGTAGCCGCCGAATCTGGAATGGTAAGTCACTGTCAGAAGGTACCAGTGGAATCCTGGGAATTAAATACGGCTTCCCAGCTGACGGTTCATGTAGTATTGTCACTTCAATGACATTGGTATGCAAAGTGGTGATAGTACATCGTGTTCCGTTCGTTACGTGGGACGGATGAAAGGAACGAAGAACTATCACTGAACATCCATCCTTCAACGTGAGGATGTGAGGTGGCATTCCAGAGAGATCCAGTAAATTGAGAAAGTTAACTGGGAAGTGCTTCTTCCGACGGGAGGGTAGTATCAATCGATGCATACGTTCTTTCCATTCCGGGGAAGTGGTTGATTATCTTACAGTTAATTTGATTGACCGTTTTATTGAGAGGTGCAAGTATTGTCCGCTCCATGGGCCATTCTTTATCAGTTGCTTTCTGTGCAAGATTGCTGTAAACGCTGTTGATGATATTATCGGATGTCTCTGATATATCTTCCGGTAATGCGATGCTATCTGGTGACTTTGACAAAGAGTACTCTCAATTTCCAATTCTCATAGGCAGATGTGAGTAAGAAGCAGAATTCATATTCTGAGTGAGGTAGGTCCGCATATTAGTTGTCAGGTGCAGAAGCATCGTGCTCCCTCAGAGATGAGATCTTTTCAGGGTTGCGTTGACAATATTGGAATGTGTGCTGTTTTGTTTTATGACAGGCAACATCTGACGAGTCTCCACACAGTAATGTTGCTATCCCACCGAATGGTTCTGTGCTCGTACGGATGTCCTTAAGACGTCTATCAAGTGCTTGGAATGCAACTCTGTGTGTCATGGGTGCTTCATCAACTATGACGGCGCGACATTCCCAAATAATGTTAGCCAATGTTGTTCCTTTTTATAGCTAGGTTGGTGTATCCTGCTGAGGAATGTTGAGTGCAAGGTGCGACCACCAGTAAGTAGAGTGGCAGCTATTCCACTTGGCGCGGAAGCAAGTGCAATACACTTGGTCCTGAATATACCTGGATAGACCTGAACTATGCTACCCCTCTTGCATCGACACCACATCTTATTATTATTCCACGTGTAGCACTGTGGTACGCCAGGATAGACAAGTGTCCTTGCAAAGTCATCATCTTGGCACAGTTTGGAGAATTCGGTAAGCTTCGTCTTCGGGGGCCCACCTCTGGCTATGTGTACAGCAGTGGCTTCGTTGACCTATACATGCTGGCCGTTTTCGAGATGAACTGCTAACGGGATTATAGGTGGGAAGTGTTCATGCATGGAAAATCCCAGAATACGATGTGCAGCTTCCATGCTCCCAACAAAGCGAGCCTCTTGGTACTGTCTTATCTCATCACCGTTTCCATTCTGTTGTAGGCTGTAAACGGCCTGGTATGTGCCTTTGTGTACGTATCTAAGTATATACTTGATACCTCTAATCGACATACAAATATCAACATTTGTTTGGCAAGACATTTGCAACTTTACTAATAATGTTGGTATGGCGGCCTGGCGAACGTCTTCGATATTGAAGATATCCGTCCCTCCCTTGCTGAGCAACTTCTGTCTTGCATGCGGGGACGTCTCTGGTTGAATACCCCACACGGCTCATGAAGCATATGCGAGTTTACATCATCACGCAGAACTGGTGTTGTCCTTGTATCGGGTGCCAGCTACATGAGGATGTGAGCGTGTGGCAAACCACGCTTTTGAAACTCCACAGGCAAGAACTTCTCCGAATGCTCCTTTTTTAAGATGTCCATCAGTTTCTTTAGTTTTAGGTGGACAACTCTTATGATTATACCTGGACGATCTATAACAGTTTGATGTGGGGGGATATTGTCTGATATTTCAGTCTTTGTGGTCGTTGTGATGAGAAGATCCGGCCGTCAATAAGAACACACGTATGTGATTGAGTCCTGGTGTCTCTCGTGCATGTACTGGAGGCCACCAGTAAATAATGATGGCAATACCACCCTTTGACCGACGTTTCTTGGGTCGCAGTCGCCTGTCAAGATGCTGGCCCTGAAGTCCTAATAATTGTTAGCACGCAGGGCTTTCTGTGCTCTTCTCACATAGTGTAGTCGCTCCGTTTCAATTTTGTAATAAATATATACCATTAATTGCTGGAATAATTGCATCTGGGTGATCTTACGGCCTTGGTTTGATAGGAGATAGATACTGTAGCCATCACCACCATACGGGAATAGCAAAGGGTATTGAAGGCTATCGTATGATCGATGAAGTTCTGAAATGTGCTGTAAGGTCCCATCTCTCTGATGAAGAACAATGTCTCTCACAGCATTAGGTTCATTTGGCATCAAGACATCAACTTCACCTCCAGCAAGGGCATTGTATCTGCGTGTATGCTGGTTGGCAGGACGTTTGTCTTCATGAATAACCACGTGATGTTCACGTGAACCTATGCGGTCCAAACATTCAGTTGTAAGTTTCAGATTGCTGACATGGTTATTCACTTCATGAAAGATCTCTGTTTGTTTCTGAATGATGTGGTGGCGTAATATCCCCCGAGTTAAACGCAGCTGAATCTGTGACTCTTGACTGTCGCCATCAGATGCATGTATGGATCCAATACTATGGCATACTTGTCCGTGGACAGTGAATGTTGGGTTCCTGCCAGGTAGTTGCTTCTGGTTGCAACCACAACTTGTCATTTGGAATGCACTGTTATATAGCCAGATGTTATCAAGGAGGTGCTGGAATCAACATCTTCATGTGACATTAAAGACAACAGATACACAGGGAGTGGAGGATGGGCTGGTGCCTGTGTTTTACCTACATCACAACATAGTCCTTTACTTTCTGCATTAAACCTATGCGCAGCACAGTGAACACATATAATATCCATGGATCCCAAGGCAGAGTCACACCAAAAACCTGGTTCGAGGTGACAGTATACATCGGGAGTTTGTTCATCGCCCAAGAAATGCAAGGAATTTGTAGACGGTAGATTTTCATTGTAGCGTCTTCTGCTGCTGAATGCGGGGAGTTGAGCGACCCAGCAAACTTCTTTTGCGTTTGTTGCTCACCGGCCAAACGTGACTTCTACATCAATGCAGTCTACAAATCAACGAACAAAATGCTTTATTACTGAAACACATACATTGCGCATTGGCCGTAAAATTGCTTAAAAGGAATGCACCTCAAATACAAATGCTTGATAGTTTGTGGGTGCAGACAATGATTATTTAGGGGTGAAAGTCAACACAGAATTACCAACGTGAGTAAGCTCTAAATCAGTGATATCATCATTATGTAAGAACATTGCCCGAGACTGGGGTGAAGCTAGGACAGCGTTATGTGGGGTGGAAACGGTGGTAATAGCAAGATGGAGACGAAGTAAGAGCAGGAGTGAGCTCCAAATTAGAATTCAGCTCCAAATCACTGACTTCATCATCTGGAAACATTGCCTGAGACTGGGGTGAAGCTGGAGCAGAGATAGGTGGGGTGGAAACAGTGGCAATAGCAAGAAGAAGGTGAGGCAGAAGCAATGGCGACAGCAGGCTGGGAAGATATGATGACGGCAGGAGGTGGTTTAGTCGCTCGAGCATTTTCATTCTTCCTTACTGGTGATTTGGCATAAATCACACACACACAACACACACACACACACACACACACACACACACACACACACACACACACACACACACACACACACACACACACACACACACACACACACACACACACACACACACACACACACAACAACAATGGTGAATCGTGGAAGTGCGCGTTTTATAAATTTATGTCTGCCCATGGCATGAATAATGGCAGAACATAAATCCCACAATTATAAATGTGCACATCGCAAGACATAAAAATGTGTTTAAATATAATGTCCGTGCAAATAGCGCTTAGATGCGCTTATACCAAACACACATTTGTTCCTTGGGAATTTATTATGAAGCCTACATTAAAGCAATACTATAAAGTGGACCCGGAATGTGAAAAAGTGCCGCCGAGCGTGTTATCAAGTATGGCTTCTATGGCTGCTAGTTGCGCTGACAGCACGGCCCAGGTCAAGGTAAAGTTTGTGCGGAAACAGAGCCAGAAACAACTGATGACAGGTCAAACGCGCATACATGCCACAAACTACGGGGTTTTATATTATGACTTTTATATTATTCTCACCTTTTTCCACTGAATTCGATTACCGTAGCAAGTGCGAAATGAAAGACGCAACGGCAGAGTCCTCTCGGTCTGTTTGAGCTGTTCCGTTATGTTCCATTACTCCATTCGCGATTTATAGAATTAAGGGATTTCAAACACGCAATGCAGGGACGAAGCCAGTGTAACCATTCCGAAACGGAGGGAGTAACCGAACAGCAGAACGTCCAGCTCTTCTTCGTTCCGCTTACAATAAGCTCCTTCTACGACCACCACGAAGTCTCTGCCACCTAGTGAATCCGGCTCTTCCGATCGGCAAACGCTCCCAGACGAAAGCACTTTCGGCCGAAAATACGCTCCAAAAAGTCCGTCAAATCTCGAAATTCGCTCACCAATACGTGAAACGAATAGGATATTGACACAGTCGACGAGTTCGCCTAAGCATTCGTGGCGGTGGCGCGTCGCGGACCTTTCCGAAAGCCGAGCCTGCATGGCTAAAAATGGGCTAGTCGCCTCTTATAGTATATATATATATATATATGATATTATTTCTCATTGCATATATGAATAAAATTAGAAAGAGAAGCAGATTGCAAAGAAGCTGTTTGGTGTAACATAGTTACAGAAAACTCAACGTTAACGGTGGGGTTAGTTTATCGAAGTCCAAACATAAGTGTAGAAGAGAATGAAAAAGTACAAAACGAAATAAGGGACGTTAGCAAACGAGACTGTATTATTATGGGGGATTTTAACCACGGTCATATACAATGGAGATCTCTACAGAGAATAGGGAGTGAGGGCCACAAGTTTTTAGTTTTAGTACAAGACAGTTTTCTTTCTCAATATATGTTAGAGCCAACCAGAGGTGAGAATGTGTTAGACATAGTGTTGTCCTCACAGAATGAATTAGTTGACAATGTCAAGATATGTGAGCAACTGGGGAGTAGTGATCACAACCAGATACATTTTACCATCAGAGTAAAACCAGAAAGGAATAGTAAAAAGCAGTATGTATAGGAAACATTTCCACAAAGGAAGGTATAAGGACATGAGGAAATATTTAGCAAAGATAGACTGGAATAACAGACTGAAAAATAAGACAGCATCAGAATGCTGGAATATATTAAACAGTGAAATTAAGTGAATAGTCGATAAAATTTAACGCTTCAAAAACAAGGGAAACGGTCCAAAAAGAAACACTTATCGAAAAAAGCCATTAGAAACATTAAGTATAAACAAATGATGTGGAAGTCATATAGATCTACTGGAAATGATGAAGACTACAACATTCATAAAGAAGCACTTAACCAAGCTACAGCTGAAATTAGAAATTCAAAGACAAGCTATGAACAACAATTAGCTAGTAATACAAAACATGACAGCAAGAGTTTTTACGCGTATGTTCGAAGCAAACAGAAAGTTCAGGATAAGATCGGTACTCTAGAAGATAGTGCTGGAAATATAATATCAGAGGGATTCTTAATGGCAGAATTCCTGAATGAGTATTTTAGTTCATTGAATGGAAAGAGTCAAATATTATACCGTTATTTAAAAAAGGTTCGAGAAACAAGTCAGAAAACTATAGACCAGTAAGTTTAACATCAGTGATTTGCAAATTATTAGAAAGACTAATTAAAGATCACATGGTGGATTTTCTTGTTAAACATAACTTGATAAACCCATCTCAACATGGGTTTTTAAAAGCGAGGTCATGCTTAACAAATATGTTATGTTTTTTGGAAGACATCACTAAGTGGGTAGATGAGGGATCAACAGTAGATATCGTCTACTTAGATTTTCAAAAAGCTTTTGACAAAGTACCACATCATTAACAGAAGACAACGTGTAGTAGTTGATGGGGTGGCTTCAAACTGGAAATCAATATTGAGTGGGGTACCACATGGATCAGTACTAGGACCTATATTATTCTTAATATATATCAACGATTTGGATGATGAAATAACAAGCAAGATGTTGAAATTTGCGGATGATACAAAAGTGTTTAGAAGGATTAAAAGTGATGGATATAGACAGCATTTACAAGATGATCTTGACAGGTTGATCACTTGGTCTGAAGTGTTCAATTTTGGAAAATGTAAATGCCTTCACACAGGACATGGGAACGAAGAGGTAGAATATACAATGGAGGTACAGTACTAAGTATTACTGTAAAAGAAAAGGACTTAGGGTTAACCATTAGTGCTGATATGAAGGTTTCAGAAGAGTGCGGAATTGCAGCTTCAAAGGGAAATCAAATCCTTGGATTAATTACGCGAAATATAGCGTACAAGGAAAAAGAACTAATAATACCGCTGTACAAAACAAGAGGCCTCATTTAGAATATTGTATACGAACGTATACAATATCGTAAGGACATAGATATGCTAGAAAGAGTACAGAGGAGAGCGACGAAAATGATACCAAAACTTAGGGATCTTAGGTATGAAATTCGCCTAAAAGAATGTGGTTTAACAACACTAGATACCAGGAGATTGAGAGGAGATCAGATAGAAGTGTTTAAAATAATAAATGGTTATGAAAATATTGATAGAAATATTTGTTTCTAAGTTTTCTCATGGAGTTGCATTATAAAGGAGCAGTGTAGATTATATATACGAAACTTCTCGTTTTCACAAAGGACTGTAAATGAATGGAACAGATTATCTGCTGATCGTGTGGGTGCTAGTAGCGTGAATATGTTTTGTTTTAAAATCAAATCGACATACCTCAGACGGGCGGGATACACCTAGATAAAAGGGTTGGACTCTCGATAAGCCAAAGGGCTTCCTTGTCCACCTGCCATTTTTCCAGAACACAGATGACATTGACCTAACGTCATACGGAAACTACGTTGCAGAGAGGATCAATGGCAATGCCAGCGCCAAAATGGTTATCATGAGCCAAGGTACAAAAAAGCCAAGTCATTCCAACAAATTAAAGCAGTGGTGAATTGCTCATATTTACGCACCTAAATGTCTAAAAACAACAAGCGTGACTTGGAATTGAACACGCGACTAATAATAAGACAACTTCTGCTACGACTAATCCTTGGAAACGAAGCACAGAGGTGCATCAAGAAAAAAATGTTGGTCAATCGCAGATTCAATAAGCATAAGCAATATTCAAATTGGTAACATGTGGATGGATACGCCAGGGAGCCATGTTGGTAACATATGGATGGATACGCCAGGGAGCCATGTTGGTAACATATGGATGGATACGCCAGGGAGCCATGCTGGTAACATATGGATGGATACGCCAGGGAGCCATGTTGGAAAAGTATGGTTAGATAGGTAAGGTTTTAAATGACGGCTTAATTGTGTAATATGTTCAACTGAACTATCACTAAGAGGGAGCTTATTTCAAAGGGTTGGTGCAGAGATAAATTTAACTTAGTTCCAGTGTTAGCTAAGCAAAATAGGCAATATATAAAAACATCATTTGGAAGACTCACAAATGGTGTCTGGGCCAACAAAAGCCTAAAACCTCACACCACCCCAAAAGTCTACGCTTGTTTGGGCACTTACAGTGAACGCCCAAGAACTATCCTTAATGCGAAATTGGATGAGGGTATATGCCCAGCAGGCTGACCCAAATAGATATTTAAATATTTGTTTAAGAGAGGTCTGAAAGAGTGCTGCCGAGGACACTGTCGTCTGGCGAAACAGTCTTGCTGGTGGTTCAGCGATTGACACAACGGCTACAACACTTATTTACTCTCGAGCTGACCACTACTAATTTATTGTAACCCAATCTTGTCGTAATCCTTGCCTGAACCCACTTCCACATGTATCGAAACAAAAGCACACTATTTTCAATTCGAAATTCATCCTAGTTTTCACTTTCACCTGCTACATCGTGTCAGACAGGCAGATAAAGACATCATTAGATACGTGTTTCTTATTTGTTTGCCATTTTACTGTTAACCACCTCTACATCTTAAAACATGTGAATTATCACTGTACGTTTAGTTCCCGTTTCAGTTGGTGTCCGTAACACATCGAAATTAATTTGATAATAAAATATGAATTTGTATAGTAGTAGTATTATAAATAAAATAATGACATAATAACCACATTAAATTCAAACAAAAATGTATATACACAGACAGTCAAACAATCAAACGCCCTTTTGAAGGTGGACCGTGCATTGGGGTCTGCACGATGTTTTTTGTGTGTGACCTTTTAACCTTCTAGGTCAATAATCCGACGGATGCCACCCAGACATCTTTGAACGGTTCTGTATAAACCCATTAGTATGCAAATTAGTAATCGCCATTAAATATGTGTGCGTGCGTGCGTGTGTGTGTGTATTATTCCCTGACTATTTCGAACTGTAAACTATAAACATCCAAACAATCAACATGCTTCCAGGGTATCTGCTTATGATTACGTCTGTGAACAAATTATACCTCGATGCAAATATGTCGCATGAATACGCAAATTGGCTCCGACCACTATAATCTCACGATTTTCATTTGTATATCGTCAATAGGTGAGTGGTAGTACTACCTAACGGATTTACTTAACTTCTCCCGTACATACACCAAACTGTTACAAAAAGACCTGTCGTAAAACTACCAAGTGGTGCAGTATACATGAATCCAATGTCAAATAAGGTCACCGCCAAATGATGAATTGTCGACATTGTGCGCTTCCGCAAGGCTTAACATTACAATGGTTGCATATCTACTTTACGTAAATACAAAATGGCCTCGTCATGTATGTTTGGAAAGTGTATTGTTTCCCCGTCAAAATGAGGTACGAACTGTTCACATTTACATCGTTTTAGTTATACGTCAAGTACGAATATTTTGGGAAACCTTATTCTGCGTCAGGATGTACGCAGTGCCAGCGAAAGGAATGGCATTATAGCTAATGACAAAAAAATTACATACCTCTTTTTTCCGAAATCGTGCTGTCATGAACATCCGCAGAACTCCATTTAAAAAAAAACTGTACCCATGATAGTTTGATTACTCTCACCTCTCCGACTTTTCCATGTCCTCTTCTATAAATTGTCTTTCGTCTGTGTGTGTAGTCACCATCTTCTTGATATGTTCTTCACTTTCCTGAATGGTCGTCTCCCTTGTTGAAAACGCGTCGATTTATTTTCTAAGTAACGTACCATGTAACACGTCACACGCAATTGTCTATTTTGACCAAACATAAAATGCATAGATAAGTATAAATAAAGCAAAATGGTCCCAAAGGATTTCCATTAAGATAGAACAAAAATCGCATGACATCCAAAATATATGCAATTCACATAAATGTAGGTAATAACATAATTTGCACTGCAAAACATAGTCATGTTTGTATGCCGGTTTGTGATTGGATACATACGGAACCACGCCGAAATGTAGAACGTATTTGCGAATACATTAAATAATATGATGATGACAATAATTACACAGTGACATATCCATATATGTATATATATATACATACTCAATATATTTAAAATATTCATACCTGGTAGAATTATGAACACTCGTGGAATCTCTCTACCTCTCCCCCCCCCCC